>JAYKKT010000057.1:4477500-4800000 GCA_036023115.1 Brasenia schreberi | reverse complement strand
TGCTCATGCAACCTTGACAGGACCTAGTGTTGTCAAGGAGATCCTCATCGGCCTCTCACTTGGCCTCGTCGCTGGTGGGATGTGGAAGATGCATCACTGGAATGAACAGAGGAAAACTAGAGCATTTTATGACATGCTAGAGAAAGGCACCATTACCGTTGTGCCAGAGGAATGAATAGGTCTGAATTTGAAATCTTATCTTCAGGAAATAATTGGTGTTATTTGCTGTCTCGTTTTAGAAATGTATGCGTGTTTTGTCTGGAGGCATAATGAAATAATTACTGCACTTTGATTATGAGACTTTTGTAAGAAGCAACAATTCACCATGGGTTCGTTGTGTAACTGCTTACAAATAATGATTGACCCTCTCTCTCTCTCTCTCTCTCTCTCTCTCTCTCTCACACACACACACACACACAAAGAGAGACACGCATGCACACAAATTCATGGCCATGAAGTCCACTACAACGGCCAATATTATCTGCATGGCACTACATTACCAGAAACTCGTGAATAGATTTTTTCCTCTATTTGTGGGTGATCTTTGCTATCTGAAAAGAGATAACGAATGAAAAGTGCGACATTGATTTCCCTGAAAAAGGAAAGTGGGTTGATTTCATCACTACACATTCGATATCCCTCAAATTGTTCAGCCATGAACGAGGCTTGCTATTTAAGTAAATGAAACCAATTGAATTTTAGTCAGTGCTGTACGAGTTAGCTAACTGAAAGGGCTGTCGTGCACTAACCATCCCTTCATACATGAAGTAATAGTGGACCGCCAGTCTCTGTTTCTTTGTGACCAGTTGGTTGTAATAATCTCACACATGTCAAACGGTAGCACAGCACACTCACTAAGGGATTGTCTCTATGATGATGGGTCAAGGGTTCAGGCGTGCATCTGGTAGCAATCATCTAACCCCAGCACTCTTACAACAAAAGAAAATTCTCATTTAGTATGGAATAAGGCTTGGTACTGGTTTGGATGCAGCCGAAAGGCACATAGTGCAGTCTTAGGGGGTTGATCCCCTGACAGGACGTCTAAGAATTTTCAGCAGGCTGTGCATCTTGTAGTTGTAGGGACTTGGCTAAACCCAGCTTTCCCACAAGGAAGGTGTACCTATATTCTTATACTTTTGAAAAGTTTAACAAAAAGATAGCAAAGTATCACAGATAGTGAAGTTTCAGATAGATTTGAGGCTACATTATGGGCATTAACCATTTACAGGTAAAAGCAAAACAGGAGTATATAAATTGATCTTTCACATAATCCAAAGTTTTTCCACAGCAGATATGCAGATAAAGTATCATCAACCAATATCTTCCTTTGGTACAATGGGAAGGCCGAAGCAAGATGCATGCCCTGGGCATCGAACTCATGACCTTCAACTTGTTAGTCGACCCACACCCACTAGCAAGGTGAGCTATTGTCAGTCGTATGATCAAGCAATATGTTATTAAATTCAGTAAACATGCACCAAAACTGAATCCAATATTTACCATGCAATGTGGACAGGATTAGTTCTTTAGCATGTCTAAACATTAAGCTGTCACAACCTGGCTCTACCCTTGTCCACTAAGGCATTTAAGTATGAAGAGATGGAAAGAGATGCATAAGCAAGACACCCACACCTCGAACTACTGCCCCACATTTGGTGAAAATTGGCCTGAAAGTAAAAGGACGGCAAAGACCTTTATGATGAAAATGTGCAGCTTTAATTAAGGAAAAAGAACAAGAAAAACACTGAGCACGGAGAAAAAACGGCAGGATCCACAACCATGTCTACCTGGGCCGGGCATTCAAAGCAAGACCGAAAGGATCATCTCTGAACAAAAGCATACACATTAACTATGGAAGATGTCACATAAGTACTTCACCTACACTAAGCCATCCAGATGACACAAAACTGACAGACGCCGTCTCCCGTATGGCTGGTCATGATCAACTATGTCAAACAGTTTGTTAACACCCATATATATATATATATATATATTTATTTATTTATTTATTTATTTATTTATTTTTTATTATTATTATTATTATTATTATTATTATTATTTATATGTATGCCGTCATTTTCCCACAAATGTGATCTTTTGAAGTATTCTTGCACCCACACCCATGTGGCATAGATGCAAAATGCACATACAAAAGTGAAATTTTCTCAACGTGTTCTACGGCAAATATCTTCCACATTATTTCAATGTTTGCCGTGAAACAATGAGATAAGAGGACTGCAAATAATTAATAATGTACAAATTCACTGAATCAGCACAGAGGAGGTGTTCCACCCGCTTAAATTATTGGATCAGTAAGGCAGCTTTACTTGTCCAAGCTTTGGTAATTTTAAACCGCAGTCCTGGTCCTTTGACTTGCTTCACGTATCAATACAGCAGGATGGTGGGGGGCTCTCTTGTCACAAAGTACGGCAACCTTTATCTAAAATCACCAGAATTCTAAATCATCCAAGAGAAAGTTATTATCCGCTTAAATGTAGGGTTGCGAATGAAGTGTCAACAGTGGAAGGATAAAAGCAAGGAAACTACTACGCCATAGATTTATATTAAACGCAGCTTTCCAAGAAAAGAAGATATTGAAAACACACACACACACACAGAGATTACTGAGCTAATTGTTTGTGCCTCAATTACTTACTTGAGGTGCAATCAGAAGATAAATGCGCATGAATTAATTCAAGTTATATACAATAAGGTGCTCGGGAAGCATTGCAAAATAGCAGCAGTGCATGTTCTTTTATGAGAACTACACCAAAACAGCCTTAAGGCTTAGAAGAGGCAAGGCCTTCAAAGTGTTGAAAGGAAACAATAAAAAGTCATCTTGCTTTTTGGGAGTAAAATGTCAGTATAGCATAGACTAGGTCGACCACAAATGTGACTAACAATTCATGTTGCTGACCCCACTTAGTGTGAGAGAAGACATGGTTTTTGTTTTGTTGGTGCATGCCAAAGAGCATGGAGAAATGGCTAAAAAACAAGGATCACGGTATCATATTCTCTCATGATCAGGACAACTTTTCTATTGTTTCAACCTCAACGTATGAAAGGAAAAAGACATTTTGACCGTTGGATTTCATGTAGGCATGAGAATTAGCCATGGACATGAATAAAGTGAAAACTTATCGTTTTACTGAAACTTGCGACCAAATAAAAAATGTCACTCCAAAAAAAAAGGAACAAAAAGGACTTGTAGAATGTGGCGCTGGATTGAACACCAAATGACAAGTAGCTAAACTACTAGAAAGTAAAAACTGCGAGAAAAATTGGTGCAAAGAGTCGAAAAGGTTTAAAAAGGAATTACCACAATGATGCTCTTGGATATGAAAATACTGCTTCATATCCTGGTCCCTTCCTTATCAGGTCCACCTCCTCCACCGGCTGAAATCATTTTCCCTTGAGAATCATCTAGGCTTTTGCTCTTATCACCCTCGCAAGAACCAAGGTCTGCGGATTTATCTGAAATCTGCACGCAATATGTCTGCAGCCAGCGGTCGGTTTCCCATAGAACATGCATGATACTCTCACGTGCATTATATCCATGGCTCTCAAATGGAAGAACCACAAGCCGGCAAAGGGCACCATGTCCTTTCAGAGCATTGAAAAATCTATCCGACTAAGTCAAAGCAAAACAAGAGCAGGATAAGCCAATTATTCAATAACCATAAAAGGAGTATAACTAGCATCACTTAAAGAGGTAGAAAGACCATCATCTCTCTTGTAGGTTTTTCATAATCTTCATGAAAACAGAGAACTTGCAGGTCATCGGAGTTGCGAAAAATAAAACTGTTGCAACCTCTTTCTTTACAACAACAACAACAACTAAGCCTTTTCCCATACTAGAGGGGGTTGGCTACATGGATTCTTTGTTTCCACAGATCCCTATCGTGTGCCATGTTAGCAGTTAACTCCCAATAAGCTAGATCATTCTTTATTGTTTCTTTCCAACACTTTTGTAGTCGTCCTCTATCTCTTTTAATACTTTCCAAATTTAGTTTTTCTAACCTTCTTATAGGTTCTTCTTTTGATCTTCTTTCTATATGTCCAAACCATCTTAAACGATGTTCTCTCATTTTATCCTCTATTGGTGTCACTCCTAATTTGTTTCTAATAACCTCATTATGTATACGGTCTTTTCTTGTATGACCACTCATCCATCTCAACATCTTCATTTCTGTCACAGACATCTTTTGTACATGTTGATGATTAACTGCCCAACACTCAGAACCATAAAACATGGCAGGCCTAATTGCTGCTCTATAATATTACCTTTTAATTTTAATGGTATCTTCTTATCACAAAGAATACCTGATGCTCCTCTCTATTTTAACCAACCAGCATTAATTCTATGTGTAACATCTCCATCAATTCTTCCATCACTCTGAAAAATTGTCCCTAGGTATTTAAAACTTTTATTTTGGGGAATGCAATGTGTGCCAATTTTAATTTCTATATCCTCTAAAGTAACCAAATGATCAAACTTACATTCCATATATTTTGTCTTTGTTCTACTAAGTCGGAGGCCTTTGCTTTCTAATGTTTCTCTCCATAGTTCCAATTTTCTACTAACTTTTTCCTTAGAATCCTCCACTAATACAATGTCATCTACAAATAATATACACCAAGGTACTTCATCTTGAATATGTTTTGTTAACTCATCCATCACCATTATAAATAAGTATGGACTTAAAGTTGATCCTTGATGTAACCCAATATTAACTTTAAAGAAGTCTGTCGTTCCTTCATGAGTCCTCACACATGTTTTTGCACCATCATACATGTCTCTTATAAGGTTAATACATGTCAATGGGATACCTCTTTTTTCCAAAGTTCTCCAAAGAACCTCTCTCGATACCCTATCATAAGCTTTTTCTAGATTAATAAATATCATGTGAAGGTCTTTCTTTTTTGCACTAAAATGTTTCATAAGACGTCTCAAAAGGTGAATCGCTTCAATAGTAGATCTGTCTGGCATGAATCCAAATTGGTTCTTTGTTGTACTTGATACTTGTCTTAACCTACGTTCGATAATTCTTTCTCACAATTTCATAGTATGACTCACTAACTTGATAAATCGATAATTCGCACAATTTTGAATGTCTCCCTTGTTCTTATATATGGGTATAAGTGTACTTGCTCTCCATTCCTCGGGCATCTTTTGGTTTTTCCATATTTCATTAAATAGTCTTGTGAGCCAAGTGATTCCTATTTCTCCTAGTATTTTCCAAACTTCTATAGGAATATTATCTAGTCCTACCGATTTACCACCCTTCATATGTTTAAGAGCCTCTTTGACTTCATTCTTTTGAATACGTCGGTAGAAATTGTGGTTTATATACTTTTCTGACTTGGCTAAATCTCCTAAACTAATACTAACATCTTTATTTTCATTAAAAAGATTATAAAAATAGTTTTCCATCTATTTCTTATATCATCATTTGCCACTAGAATTTGTTCATCCTCGTCTTTTATGCATCTAACATAATTAAGATCTTTAGTTTTCTTATCTCTAGCCCTAGCTATCCTAAAAATATCTCTTTCACCCTCTTTTGAGTTGAGTTTTTTATATAAGTCCTCCCAAATCTTAGCTTTTGCTTCACTAACGGCTTTTTTCGCTTCCTTCTTTGCTTTCTTATAAGCTTCTAAAGTTTCATTAGTTTTCTTAGCATAATGTAATTTGTAACATGCCCTCTTTGCCTTGATTTTATTTTGTACTACTTCATTCCACCACCAAGCTTCTTTTTGTGCCGATACACCTCCCTTAGATACCCCTAACACATCTTTCACCACTTTCTTAATATGTATAGCCATATTGTTCCACATATCACAGGGTGTGCCAACATAATTCCAAACATCTCCTTGAAGGACTTTCTGTTTAAATATATCTTCTTTCTCGCTTTTGAGATTCCATCATTTAGTCTAAATAGCTCGATGCACTCTTTTCTTCTTTGTCCATTTTTTTATTTGAAAATCCATAACTAAAAATCGATGTTGGGTGGTTAAGCTTTCTCCTGGAATTACCTTACAATCTTTACAACACGCTCTATCTTTTTTTCTACAAATAAAGTAATCAATTTGTGTTTGTGATAAGCCACTCTTATAAGTAATTAAATGTTCATCTCATTTTTTGAAGATTGTATTGACTATAAAGAGATCAAATGCCATAGCAAAATTTAAAATCTTCCTATCTTCCTCGTTTATATCCCCAAAACCAAAGTTTCCATGAATCCCTTGATATCCTAATACCTCTTTACCGACATGTCCATTCAAATCTCCTCCTAAACAAATCATCTCCCTTTGTGGAATCTTTTGAAATACCTTATCTAACTCTTCCCAAAAAACTGTCTTTATACCATCTTCTAGTCCTACTTGAGGTGCGTAAGCACAAACTATATTCAAAACCTCTGCTCCTAATACTAATTTCAACATCATGATTCAGTCACCATATCGTTGTATGTCTACTACACTCTCCTTTAAATCTTTATTTATGATAATACCAACTCTGTTTCGAGCCTTTTCTTTACCTGAGTACCATAATTTAAAACATTATCCTCTATCTCCTTTGCTTTTTCTCCAACCCATTTTGTCTCTTGTAAACATAGAATATGAATCTTTCTCCGAATCATAGTATCTACCACCTCCATTAGCTTACCCGATAATGTTCCGATATTCCAAGAACCAATACGAATCTTATTATCTATGACTAGCTTCCTTACCCCCCGCATCCATCCATAATCAAAATGTGGAGACCCTCTTTGAAAATTTTTCACTACATTCGGGCAACAATGTAGCGGGACTAACTTCTTTATCCACACCCGTCCATGATGTGGGAACCCTCTCTGCAATTGATTCACTACATTCGGGTGAAAATGTAGTGGCCCTTGCTTACTTCTTATTGCATTCGGGCTCTGCAGCATATCGCTAGGCGGGGACACCCCAAAGCAATGCTCATAATTTTTGTAATCCATGTTATAAAATCTGACGAAGTTTTACGCTGGCTGTCGGAAGCCTAACACAACCCTCCTCCTTTATCCGGGCTTGGGACCGGCAATGCAAGGGTGATCCCTTACATGGGCGGAGTTTGTTGCAACCTCTTTCTTTAAAGTACTTAATTTACATTCTCCATGAGGATAGCATTTTAAGTAATCCCTACAATTTTGGGGTATAATCAATCGCATATTGATAAAATTGTCATTCGCCAGTTCTTTAGGCCAGTGATAATTTAGGGCAAAGCTGAGCAAAAGTAGAAGCTTGGGACTGGAGGAAAAAATAAAAGCATGTATAAATTTACAACAATAAGCGCCCAATTCATATAATGGAGCAATGGCATGGAACCTTTAATACCTGCATCGTCAGTGTTCCTGAGTTGTTATCCTCTTCACCATGAATAAGCAATATGGGTTTCTTGATTTTGTTGGCAGACATGAATGGGCTCATCTCAACATATGTACTCATTGCTTCCCAAAGTGTTCTATCCTCATTCTGTAGAAAGCAAAATCACATTTTCAGGCATACATATTTCATTAAGATGGCACACTCCCCTATACACAATTCATAATTGGCAGCATAAGTGCAAAATACCTGAAAACCAAATGGAGTAAGTGTTCTATTGTAAGCTCCAGAGCGAGCAATCCCACAAGAGAAAAGGTGAGGAGCATGTGCCAAAAGATTTGCTGTCATAAATGCACCATAAGAATGCCCACCAACAGCTATTTTATTTGGATGAGCCACCTGCAGAAACCCACATTTTTTAAGTATATTCGTTTAATATGCATGAAAAGGATGAGCACACTAGTAAGGAAACTTCAACATTTACCCCTCTCCGCACAACTTCATTAACTGCAGCCTCTGCACTAGCAACCAACTGCTCAACGTACCTGTCCAATGAGAGTAAATGACATGAACCTAAGAGAGGAGGTATGCTCATGCTAATCCTATAAACCAGATTTTGGTATTCTGTTTATAGAATGCCTATTTATTGCTTTAGTGTCCCCTAGTCCAACTTAACAGATGAAGTTACAAAGTTGTAGTAAGACATTCAACTAAATTGGGCTACCAACTTGGAGCCTTTGTAGAACCTCCATAATATATGTTTTGACAGGAAAGAAGCTAGCATTTCATTTGTTGACAAAATCAATATTTCTCGATGTGAGAAGTTCAACCAAGTGTGCCATCATAATTGGTAGCTATTGTAGCAAAAGGCACATGCCCCTAGCATCCTTGGAAGTCCTAAATAAAGATTTGAGATCAAAGAAGTACTCCCTGTACACCAGATTGTGGTTTCATTCCAAAACAACACTTATGAAACAACAATATCTAGTAAGATGGTCAAAATACCTGTCATTTGCCTCTTCATCACCCTCCCCAATGATTGGGATTGTGGGCCCAGATAAAATAGCAAACCTACAAGATCACATCTTAAATTATGTTGAGAAGTTCAACCAAATGTATTGCAGTGCTAGTTAGAAACTTCATGAGCAAAGAAGACTACTTGTCATATACCAATATAAACCAGTCAACGAGGTCCGATAGCATCCTAAGAGTTTCACAAATGATTTAGCCACATCGTAAAACATATGTAAAAGATGTACCACAAACAAGGGGGAAATGTAACAGTACCCTCTAGCTAACCAAAGAAGAGCAGATGTTGGACCTATTCCAGCAAACTCATTGGGAGAACCCCGGACTTGTCCAGCAGCATCTTTACTTTTAAATTCTCCAGGGTAAGACCAGAACAAGCAAGGAAGAGGCCCATCCTTGGTTGGATCATAATTTGGAGGTAAGTACAAGGTAGCTGTAAGCTGAACACCATCCTTGCGCACATATTTAATCAGCTCTTTCTGTAAGTTAGCCAGCTGTGGGTATGGGTGAGGAAAATGAGTAATTTGGTGGATTGTCTTATCTGGACAACTCACTAAATAATATTGAGGATTTTCAGTTTTTGATTCCTTAGAAGTCAATATCTTGAGCTGGTCAATGTGTAAATCGCCATCAGGCTGGTCTGACATCAGGGCAACAACTGTCTCATAGTACTTATCCTTGTCACTTTGCCATATCCTCTCTTTGTTGCCGGTATTGCTGGAAAAGAAGTAACTTAGTGTCCATAACGGCATTAACAAAAATATAAGTTGAGTTACTTGTAAAATTTAAAACTAAAATAATGACTATTTGTGAAGGACAACATACATCTCAAATAAATCAAGGAAAGGGATGTTCCCTTCAGGTGTTGCCCCACTTCCATTCAGCAAAATATATGTTCCTTCATCATTTTTTCTTATTTTTGCTATGACATAGGTGCCAGCAGATGTTCTCCGCAACATAGGAGAGCCAGGATCAGAGTACACATCTTCCGATGATCTATCAAACAATATCCGTGGTTTAATTTCCTTAATTTCAGGCGCTATAACCCATGTTCTAGTATGCCTTGTCTTATACCAGGACTCATAGACTAACGCCAAGGAGTCATCACACCATGAAATGCCACTGCAAACAAAAAAATAAATCAGTGTCACATCAAAGAAAAGATTTTGAGAACAGTTTTGAGTAATTCAAGTCCTCAGAAAGTACAACATAAAATGCGCAATGCAACATATTTTAGTGGAGTCCTGTTTGTTGATTTATAACTTATTCAAAGTATGATTGTATACTTCACATCTGCTCAAGATGTTCCTAAAATATATGAGCCATGTTAGATCAATGCATAGTGACAGTCGATGATGCCTGAATAATGGATGCCTCGAAGCATTTTTGGCGATCTAAGACTTAGGCTTGATTTTAATCTTAATATAAGATTATTGGATGTCTTGCAATCCCACCTGCTCAAAATTTGAGATGTAACTTTAGAATGGTGATAGAACTTATGCACATGTTCCGTTATCAAAATCAGAATATTGCCAGTTTCTCAGAAATTCATGGTTGGGGACTTCCATGCACCTTCTTAAGCAATTTTATTTTCTCGAGCAAATCATGGGGAAAACCTCTAAATTTCTTCTAGACATATATAATAAAAGCACAAGAATGAAGAAACAAATAGCCTTTGACAGCTTTCTTTATGAAACTACAAGTAAAACCCAATCAGGAGACGGTTTTAAACAAAAGAAACAAATATAAAGCAAACATATGTGCTCAAAGGCAACATAGTAAAAAAATGAATGTGCAGCAAAAAATATCACGATATCAATGCAATAATCGCTAAGAAATGTATTTTTGTTAAATTTGTATCCATTTTGATATTTCCCTTTTTCTGTCCACGATATTCTAAAATATCCATGACCAGTTAAAATAGTCTGCACTAAGTTACATGACAGCAGTCCTGCAAAACACAGAAGCTCACAGAAACCGTTTTGTCAGCAGAATCAACCAAGCAGATTATATCTAGATGGTTGAATGTGTTAAAGAACTGGGCCAGAGTGGCCCCGCCCTAGCGACCCTGGCCCACTGGGCCATCAGGGCCAGGGCCCCCAGGCCCTCTTTTCCCTCTACTTCCTCTCACTCTCTCTCACTCTCTTTTCTCTATAAATACTCCTTGTAAACCATTGTAATTTCAAGCCTTTGATGGCTAATGAATAACGATTATTTATTCAAGCTCGTGCTTTGTTTATTCTTCTTTTCGCATACACTTGTTGCTCTCGGCTATTCTCTTTTCTAAGGGCTTGTGATTGCTACTTTGTGGTATTGTCCACTCGTTGATCTTCCGCAATTATATTGAAGCATAGACTTCATTACATGGTATCAGAGCCATTTTTCGATCGTGGGAGTATTGCCTGTTGCCTCGAGAAGCGTGCTAATCGTATTTTGTATTGTTTATTGTCTCAGGAAGCGTGTCGATCATATTTTGTAAGTTTACCTCTTTAGTTTCTTTCTCCTTGAACTATGGATGATAAAGGGGGTTTCAATTTTTGTTTAACACCTTCGAACTATAAAACATGGGCCCAATCTATGGAAAACTATTTGTATTTCAAAAAATTATGGGGCTATGTAAGTGGTTCAAAGGTAGAACCCTCTATTAATGCCACACTCGAACAAAAAGAGGAATACGAAGGAGGTCATAGAACAATCCTATGGGTGCTCATGAATAATGTAAACGAGCACACTAGGGACACTTTGGCCGATTTCACTAACGCTAAAAAAGCATGAGAATATTTAAAAAAATCCCATGTTCAAAGCGATGTGGCTCATAGGATGGCATTAAGAGACAAATTGGTCTCACTTAAACAAGGAGATAAAGGGGTAAACGAATTTTTTGGGGAATTTTTCAATATTTGGAATCAATTGTATGGTTACAAAAAGAAATGTACACAATGTCTTAGTGAGAGACAATGTGAAGACAATGAGGACTTTGTATATCAATTTCTAAGAAGTCTCCGGGAAGAATTTGAAAGGGTAAGATCATCACTCATTCATAGAAAACCTTTTTCTACAAAAGAAGAGATTCTTACCGATCTTCAAATGGCGGAAACAAGAATGAATGAAGCAAGACTTCAAAAAGACACCGCCTTGGCCGCATCAAAACCTGGAGCAAATATAAAGACTTACCGACCTCCTCATTTCAAAAGTGAAGAAGGAAGAAAATACATCATTTGCCATCATTGTAGAGAAGTCGGGCATATAAGGCCAAATTGCCCAAAATTGAAAAAGAAGGTGGTCATAGTAGAAGAATGTGCTTCATCTTCTTCCATTCTTGAACTTGAACAAAAATTAAAGCAACTTGAAGCCCAAATGAAGGAAAAAACAACGGTTGGTGTGGCTTGCTCATCTTCAACAAAAGAAACTCAAGGTATGATCTCTTGGATTCTTGACTCGGGTGCTTCGTTTCATATGACTTGTAATGAACATATCTTAAAATCATGTGTTCAAAAACCCTTATCATGTGTTTATACGGTGGATGGTACACAATTAAACGTTGATAAAATTGGTAACTTGCAAAATAAGAATTTTGAAGTTTCCAAAATTAGTGTTGTTCCAAAACTAAATTTAAACTTACTTTCCGTATCTCAAATTTCGGATCAAAATTGTGTTATAACCTTTTCATCCACCGGATGTATTGTACAGGACCACCTCTCGAAGAAGGTGATTGGGCGTGGCCATAGAGAGGGCGGACTTTACATTATGGATTATTTGCATAGTATAGGATATGTTAATGTTTTGACAAATGATGCTCTTTTATGGCACAAGAGACTTGGATATCTTAATACTCAAAAATTGTATCAATGTCCTCTTGGAATGAAATTTAAGGAATCATTTTCTTGCAAAGATTGTGTTCTTGGTAAAATGCAACATCTTCCATTTCCAAACAAAACACATGTTACAACAAGACCCTTCGAAATAATTCATTCGGATGTATGGGGTCCGGCACCTGTTTTGTCTAAAGGAGGTATTTCCTATTATGTTATTTTTGTAGATGACTTTACTAGGTATACATTGGTATATCTTTTAAAAGCAAAATCCGATGTCTTTCAAAATTTTGTTATTTTTCATAGTCTTGTAAAGAATCAATTTGATTCAGAAATCAAAATTTTTAGATCGGATTCAGGAGGAGAGTTTATGTCAAAGGATTTTGAAAACCACCTCAATAAGTTTGGGATTATACATCAAACTTCTTGTTCTAAGACTCTTCAACAAAATGGTGTTTCCGAACGAAAGCATAGATATATCTTGGAAACCACAAGAACTTTGCTTTTGTCAAGTGGCGTTACCAAAAAATTTTGGGCAGAAGCTATTATGACCGCAGTCTATATAATTAATCGGATGCTCTCTTCGGTTTTACAAAATATGTCTCCTATAGAAAAACTTTTTAAAGTTTCTCCTAACTATTCAAGATTGCGTGTTTTTGGATGTAAATGCTTTGTTTATACTGACAAAGATGATAAATTATCCTCTCGGGCCATCGAATGTATTTTTTTAGGATATGGAATAACCAAAAAGGGATATAGGTGTTATGATTGTAAAAATGATAAGCTTTATGTATCTCGAGATGTTAGATTTTTTGAAAATGAATATGTTTTTAAAAGCATGGATAATGATAGTTCTATTAGTGACTCCTACTCCTTCTTGAATGATATTTTAGGTGAACCCCGAGGCAGGATACTCATGGACACGTATGCAAATACCTCCAGTTGAGCTCCCGCCCTTCCCATGTTCCCTCCGTTTCGCGATGTTGTTCCGACTATTGATCCCTGCATTCTACCATTGAGCGTCCTCGACGGTAAGAACTCCACTTAATTCATTCGTGATTACTTGGCTATTTTTTCTACCATACTTCACTTTCATGAACCACAATCCTATAAGGAAGCCTCACCGACCTCATCTGCCGTAGTTATGTAGGAGGAATTAAGGTGTATTGAGAATACTCACACCTAATCTTATCGATCCTCATTCTCAGAAGTTCTTGGTGATACAAGTGGGTTTATAAAATCAAGAATCTTTTGATGGTTCCACTGAGCCAAGTACAAAGTCAGTTCACGTAGGCAAAAGGATTCACTCAAGCAGTACGGCATCGATTGCGAAGAAACCTTTGCCCCCCGTTGCAGAACGCATCACCTCTATTTGTCAACTCTTCTTGCCATCACTGCGCCCACTCAAAAACGGCCACTTACACAAATGGATGTTAAAAAATGTCATCTCCTTTAACGGTGAGCTAGAAGAAGAGGGTTTATAATGCCTCCCTCCTCCGAGACACACTTGACCGGGCCAATAAGGTTTGTCGCCTTCGGTAAGTGCTCTTTCATGGTCTCCAAACAAGCACCTCGTGCCTGGTTTATTAAATTTCACAAAGACTATCAATACAATGGGGTTTTCCGAAGCATGATTCTCATGATTCTCGTTTTACTCAAAAATAGAAAATCGCGGTACAAGCTTGTTCGCTTTCTTTATATCGATGATATGATTATTACAGGTAGTGATGACACAGGTATCCAACAAATCAAGCAAGAACTTGGTAATGTGTTTAAAATGAAGGATATGGGTCAACTTTCCTATTTTCTTGGCATTGAGGTAACCCGTGATGATAGAGGTTTCTTTTTATCACAAACTAAGTTTACTAATGATGTTATTCTTATATCAGGTATTACAGATGACAAAGTCGTTAAGACACCAGAGGTAATCAACCAGAAGATGCGCCTAGTTGATGGTAAACTTCTGAGTGATCCCACACTTATAGACAGATAGTTGGAGCACTCACATATCTCACTATAACACGGCCTGATATTGCTCATGTTGTTCATACTGTAAGTCGGTTTCAGCATGCGCCCACCTCGGTGCATATGAGTGCTGTTATGAGGATTGTTCGTTATATTCGACAAACCTCAACTAAGGGAGTATTTCTATCTTCCTCCTCGTTATTTCAGTTGCTTGCATATACTGATGCTGATTGGGGTGGTGATGTGAATGACAGGCACTCTACTACCGGATATTGCATATTCCTTGGTCACTCACTTATTTCATGGAGATGCAAGAAACAACAAAAGGTGTCTCTTTCGTCCACTGAAGCTGAGTATCGTGCTATGGCCAACACTACTACAGAACTAACTTGGCTGCGACGACTACTTCAAGACTTAGCATACAACTGGAAGCTCCTCCAATAATGTTCTGCGACAACAAAAGTGCTATGTATATAGCCAACAACCATACCTTCCATGAGCGCACAAAGCACATAGAGATGGATTGTCACTATGTTCGTGAAGAGCATCTACAAGGCAATTTGACATTACAATTTGTAAAATCAGAATATCAACTTGCAGATGTGTTCACCAAGTCCTTACCTGCTCCTCGATTTCAATCTTTAATTGGCAAACTTCAGGTCATGAAGCTGTCAGTTTGAGGGGGGGTGTTAAAGAATTGAGTCAGAGTGACCCGGCCCTGGCCCATTGGGCCATCAGGGCCAGGGCCCCTAGGGCCACTAGCTGTTGGGGGCCCTGGTCCCCAACGGCTAGTGAAATAGCTGTTGGGGCCTGGCTGCAGCCAGCCCCCCTCTTTCTCCTCTTTTCCCTCTACTTCCTCTCACTCTCTCTCACTCTCTTTTCTCTATAAATACTCCTTGTAAACCATTGTAATTTCAAGCCTTTGATGGCTAATGAATAACGATTATTTATTCAAGCTCGTGCTTTGTTTATTCTCCTTTTCGCATACACTTGTTGCTCTCGACTATTCCCTTTTCTAAGGGCTTGTGATTGCTACTTTGTGGTATTGTCCACTCGTTGATCTTCCGCAACTATATTGAAGCATAGACTTCATTACAGATTGATCCACATATTTAATGATAACAGATATTGTGGTCGACATACTTATATCAGCAAATAAGACAATAATTTAATTTCAAAAAGAAGCAAAAGAGTGAGTAGTATATAATCAACTAATATTGCAAGAGAACAAGAAGAAGAAGAAGCAAGCCTTTCCACACGCTAGGTGGATACATCTAATATTACAAAAGAACTACTTTGAATATTCCAAATAAAATATCACAACTGATCTTTGTTAAAGAGAGCAATAAAAAGAACAAAAATTACATCACTTACCCATAACGAAGGTCAAGTTTATGCAAGATTTCCGGTGTCTCCCCATCAGCTGGTTCAGCAGGCTCTGTGTATACTATATCACGTGGTGAAACTTCGACCTTAGCATCACCACCATCTTGTGTTTCTGCCCTGGTGGCATTTGCTAGGTCAGATATGTAAATGGATCAACAGAAGACATTTACATAAATCACAAAGAGGGACATACAGCAGTGTCCTTCAACAAACTATGAACATAACCATTAGAGGGTTTTTAGAAGAACATCATGTCAATTTAATAGCTACAAATTCATGCTCGGAGAGTATCCAGTAGGATTTTCCAAATCATTACCTCAGTTACTTTTGAAGTTTATGCTTTCACCAAACTTAACAGAGGAAGGTTAAATGTCTTAAGTTCTCAATAGAACCCACTGATGAGCAACAAGAAACACAATGACTGCCATCCAGGAGAACATGGACTCTGATGTTAGTATTCACATGTCACTTTTCCTATCGTGCAAGACAATGATAGCAAAACTACTTTTTGAATTTATCCTAAATGGAGCATATGAGCATGTGCACAGCATATGCAAAAGACGAAGAGAAAAGGGAAGCTCCTCAAGCTATTCTTCATTGTTTAAAATAATAGTGTCGAGGAGTTAAAACCCAGCAACTTTCCCAACCTGTCCCACATCGATCCCTTACCAATTAAATCTAGATAGTTGATTCAGTCTGCATGCAACATGTTTACAACACCTTTTCCTTCACTATAGTTGCAGGGAATTGAACGTACGATGCATCTCAGTTTGTGAAGATGCATAAGAAAATGGTGCTACTATATCTCATCAAGAGTTCCAGACTTCTTGCTAGTCATCAGAGTAGACAAATTGGGATTGTGCTGCATTTGATACCGAAATGGTAGAACAAATGGCAATCATAAGTTTGTTAGTAATTTCATGGCACCTGATACCGTAGCATAGCTGATTCTTGATAGTCACTAGACTAAGGATGCTTGATAAATTAGTCAAGCAATTCAGAGCCGTGAATGTTATGGATGTAGTTCTGGTGAATCATATATTCATAGTTTATTAGCAGTAAGGTAACTAGAAGAACTACATTACATGTTCTGACTTTTACATTCCATTTTTTTACTACATTCACTACACACAAATGTGCATGTAATGCACATATTTTCTAACAATATTGGGAAATGCCCTTATATAGTAGAAGGAAGAAATCAATGAATCATTTTCCTGGGTTCCAAGAATTGTATAGCTAAATCACGACGTGTACCAGTAGAGTGTGGAAGGCTTATCTGGTCTCCAATTGATGGACCGCTTCCCTTTCCGTACACTGTTGAAAGCTATTGGGATATCTTCAGCAAGTGGTAAATCACAGATTTCTCTCACAAACTTGCCATCAGTTGTCCACAGGTCAACTTTTTTAGGAAACCTTCCGCATGGAACAATAAAAGAGTAAGGCCGGTGAATGGAAGTGACCAGCAGGTACTTCTCATCAGGTGATGGATCAATAGATGTATATACAGCAGGGGGTCCTATATCCTTCACTGATCCATTTAAAGATGCCAAGACTAGCTGTGTGGTTGCATAGTAATCAAATAAATCTTCATCATATGCATCCTTGAGCAAGTCCTGATATGTTCTGACTTGTACAACATTTTTCTGCTCGTTTGATTGAATTTTTGGACCATAAGGAACAAGTGGCTTCTTTGGTGGTTCTCCACGAGAAACTGGAATAGTGCATACCAGCAGTGTGGAATCATCAACCCATACATAACTGCGCACCACAAATATAAAAAAAGACAACTGTTACAATAAGCATATGTTTTTTCTGATTCTAGAGTATATGTACTCAGCCTGCACATACTTGTCAAATATTGCATTGAGATATATATCAGGTGATTGAAATAATGGACGGGCTCTTCCTGTCTCAACATCAGCAATCCACACTCTCAATTTGCTGCTCATGTTGTCATCCTAAAACATCCACAAGTAGAAAGCGAAGAGACCAAACTCAGTACATTCTTTTAGGAGACAGGATAAGCATTGGAAATGAAGCACCGGATCTAACCTCATCAAATCGAATGCTGAATGATAAATGCTGACCATCATGGGACCTTGCAAAAGCATGACATATTAGATACAAAAAAGCAACTTGTTGAGAGATGGATCAAATTTATGGCATTCAGTGAGTTGTATTTATCTGGATTGAGGAGAAACATAAACTATATCCAGCCATTACAAGATAAACTAAACAATTGCGGCATGCCAAAAAGCTAACACAATCAGCACAGAGTGTAAATCACACAGTAAGCATATAGCAGCTAAAGATATTTAAGCAAAATATATGTAATCATGCACAGTATAAAGCCATCATCTGATAGTAAACTACAAGCCTGCTATTCTTTTCGTTTACTGTAGCTTTAGTTTCATGGTTATGACATCACTTTAGCAGGAGTGGAGCCAAGAATTTTATCTCTAGGGGTGTCAAGACTATGACAAGTATAAGCATTTTCTTAAAGAAAAAGGATCTTAAATAAACAGGAGGAATAGATCCACTAAATCGGTTATGTTTGTATTTGTATTTTACAAGCCCAAAGAAGATTGAACAGTTTTGGACCTTTTGGTACTCTTACTCAATCAAAGTTCAACTTTCCATTATCTTGATTACTTATCAAAACCAAAATAAAATCAAGTCATTAGTTTAAGAAGCAACCTCAAAACAACATATAACCAGTCTAACTTGAAGTATGGCCAAGGACAAAGCATTAAACATACATTCAAGTAAGCCCATAGGTTGATGGTCATCTTTGCATTTCGTTCTTATTGTGTTTGAATGAGATTTATATCACTTCACAATACAGCTTCGTTATGGTAAAACCATAGGGTTTCTAACCACACTAGACCTTAATAATCTTGTAACGCTTCTTAACCCTCACTTAATGTTGAGGTTGCATACTATCCATGCTAATTACAAAATCAAGTCAAGTAACTTTAAATTAGATTGTTCAAAAGTTATTTTGAGCTTGATTCTCAAATTAGTTATCTAATTTCATTTTATTTTTTATAAGTAATCAAGGTTAATGAGAAGTCCAACTATGATTAAGACCACCAAAACCATGGAATCCTCTCACCTTGGTACAACATATATATATGAACGTAACTGATTTAGTGGATTTATTCTTCCTCTTTATTTAGGAACTCCTTTTTCCAAGAAAAATATATATACTTGCCATTTAGGGTTGTTCACATATAACAAGACCCTTGCATTTTAGGTACCTATAAAGCACAACCAGGAAGAAGTTCCCAAGTTGTCCATCTTGTATACGCTCAGGTTCTAGACATGCATGTCAAGAAAGATCCATGCTAATCATGCAGGTTTTCAGTCATACACATCAAAGCTGTGGATGGTATAAAGTCTGCTGCAGCTATCCCAGGTCTATCTACATGAAAAGATAGAATGGCATGTATCCAGATTAGGACCATAATCTCCAGACCTTACTCCCCCAAGTTTACCTTATGTAACCTGAGCATTGAACTCTCCCACAGGTGCATCAGAACTCAAGCATTGGCAATTAAATGCTCATGTGACATGAGATCAAGTTCAAGGGTGATTAAGAACCATGTAGACGACCCCATCTAGTGCTGCAAAAGGCTGGGTTTTCATTTTGGGATCAGAATTGGAGGATATCTTGGAGACATGAAAGTGTGAATCCTTTAAGCAATTAGCTACCCCAACTCATATTAAATGTCAACCAGAACGAGCTTGTTTGGCTATACAACATTTAGCTCCTGCTGCACACATTTAACTGATTTTCCTTCTTCCATTATCAGCGTCATCTTAGATTCTGCATCATACATCACAGAGGCCCATAGTACATGATTTGTAATCTTATTGCTTAATTCGATTCTAAAATTCACCACTTCAATCAAAGGAATATATATCCACTATTTTTCTTTTCTAAGGTGAAATAGAGATTATCTCTGGAAACTTCTGGTGGCCTTTGTTGAAATGAAAAAGCAACAAAAACTGATGAAGGAAAAAACTGGAACAGCATTTGACAACTAGAAAGCTCAATAAATCTTCAATCCGCCATAGAAGAAACTCTTAAGAGTGAAAACAACAAAAGTCTTTCAAAATTCATAACAGATGCTTTAATATATGGATTTCAGAGGTCACCAGCTAACAAAATTGATCTTTGCACCACTAGGAAAGCCATGTACTTCTTTCTCGGGCCCAAGTGTACCATCGTTCAATAGTTCATGGATCCCTATACCAGTATAGAATGACCTGAAAACAATCATCAACTCCCATAAAATATGATAGCAGTGTGCAGACAAAGTTGATACTATCTACTTCCCAGAGCTTCTTAGTGATAGAACATACTCTAATCACTTACATCCTACTTCTAGTGTTACAATTTCCATCAATGCGCATGCCAGCCAGCTTTTCTTCTGGTCTTGAAAGCTCAGATAGAGGAGGCAAAGCTCTACGCTTCAGGAATAGAATCTTATCCCTCTTTGGAGAAAAAGACAGTGCAGGAAGGGGTGGTGCATCAACAATTTGCCTAATTTCATGAGGAGGAAGGTGATACTGATTGCCCAATAAAGAATCATCTGCAGCATGCCAACACAATGTGTTACCAAAAGGTGAAAGTTGCTGAACACAAGAGGAGCTTTCCTGAATCCAAAAGTACGCCAAATAAATTCCATTGGCAACACAAAAGCACTTGAATTTTGGAGATAAAATTACTCAGCTCTGAAATCGGAAGCCATGATTTGTTGCCGAAAAGAGAAAAGAAAGAGATTCTTGTCTGCCAACGAGATAACGCACTTAAAGCGCAAAAAATAGTTTTTGATTCAAGAAAAAACTAAAGCTCAAAATGGAGTCCTTAAGAAGTGACGTATCGTCAAGCTCAGGATGCAGCTACTTAAAAGATTGCTGTCAAATGACCTCCTACCTTGATGGTATCTTACAACAGAGAACTACGCACAACCAATAACGAAAATCCAATTCACATGAGAACTAAAGAAGATGAACAGAACATAATTCAAAGAAACAATCCTTCGGTCGTGATTCAAATTCACAAGATGGTGATCCATCCAAAAGAAAAAGTAACATAAAAGTCTAGTTACTGTAAAGGGATAATAAAAAGAAATTACCCATAAAAAGCTAGAAGCACCAGAAAACCCATCTAACACACACGCAACGCACGCGCACAAAGACACACATAACATAGTGTGCGTCGCCGACTACCTAGAACCGTTGGCAGAAATCAAAATGGGTATCAAGTTTTCACCTTCTTCTTGAGTTGCAGATGACAGAGAGCCAAGAGACCCATTTGCGCTGTCCCCATTTTCAACAGAAAGACCCCCACAATAAGACCTGAATCTCATCCCACCGATGTTTTTTGCAGGTTTTCTCCTCAAATGGATATGAGGGAACCTTACTAAACTAGACAATCTGGGAGCTTTGTGACTTAGAGGGTGAATCTGGATTCTGAGAGAGAGGGGAGAAAGTGAAGGCAAGAGAGACAAAAGGAGGGCTTTGTGAGCCAACATGTTCGTCTTTCATATATTCAGGAGCCCAGGTGACATCACACTATTGCCAAAAGAACCAAACAATTATTGAGAGAGACCCTCTCATTTCTTTCCTTCCAAGTTGCAAACTCCAATGGATGGAGATTCTCAAAGTCAGCTATCCCGAAAAGAAATAGAGAGAGTGCGGGAGAGCCAATCATCCCCTGGCTTTAATCAGATTTTTATTGCCTTGGCATTCAGCTCTTGCCTCTTTGTTGATTTTTGCAGTATGGCCCCTCTTCTAAAAGCCGCTTTTAGAAATTACATAGGAACTAGAAAGATCAACTTGAAGGTCGTGAGTTCGAACATACGCGTGTATCTTCTGCTGGTTGGCCTTACTCTAGCTTGTTTATCAAAAGAAAAAATCTCTCTGGTCTCTATAGTAGATGCCCATTTCGTGACTCTTAAGCAGGCCCCCTTTTCCAGTTCATGACCCTCAAAGCAATTGGACAAGCAACTCCAAGAATTTTCAAACACAAAAATGCTAGTCTTGAACTTAAAAATCATAAAATATCCAGATATTATCAATAATTCAACGTTTGCTAAATCAAGTCAGGTAAGATGGATTCAGGGAAGGTTCTGTTTGCATCTTATTTTAATAGATATGCCTTAATTTTCGTAGATGTCCGCTTTTCTTTTAAAACACTTTGCCTGCGTCGGTGTCTTTACGGTGGTAATTGTGGATGAAGCCGGTAGGTCCCAGTTTCTAATCAACTTTGCAAGCAAGACTGTTTGAGTCCATTGTAACTGCTTTCAGTTCACTTAGCTTCATCCTTGTACAAATGAGGAACAAGTAAGTTACATCGACCCGGTGACATCGTTTCAACTTGAATGTTTCCAAGTCAATCAACAAACAAGCCTGGAAGCCCTTGAGACTGCCCATAGTATTTGTTGAATTGATACCAGTTACTACTGCAGCCAACCAATGTGTTTTCACAAGGGTGGACATCTGGTCTCGTTGCCCATGCCAGAAGCACTCTTCCACGGTGATCCTTAAGTATTTCCCATCGGAGCCGAGAGCAAAGTAACCTCGAGCTGAATTCGGATTCGTATCGAGCTCAGGCCAGATTGGGCTGCATCCGACGGAGCTCTTTCTGCTCCGGTATCATTTAAAGTTCGAAAACAAACGCAGTCTATTTTGCAGCATTTTCTCGAGAAGGTTGGGAGTAAAACACTTGAAACCTACGAGCGTAAACAAAAACCGCCAAACATGAGGACGAATTATGGGCTGAGTTCATTTCAACACCTGCACGAGGACGACTATCACAATACTGGATGCATAGACCTTCCATAGCAATTTGATATGGAAGGGATCTTTTCTTCTGAAGCCTCTATGAGGTCAAACTTGTGACCAACAACAAAATGCGTAACGAACAGCCTCTAGAACACTACTAACGTCCAGGAAGATGAAGGGGAAAAAATGCTATAGATCACAGAATGCTGCTAAGAAGAAATGCGTATTTATGATTTCACACTTTAATCATTGATTTGAAAATATATTGTGATCAAGCACAATTAACGGACCAAAGTATCGGCTTGCAGAGCATTACAACAACAACAACAACTAAGCAGATAATTCAAATATCTCAGATGATGAAACCAAAATATCTAGGAGATATTTAGCCATTTAAATGTCTATTCTAAACCAAAAAAACAAAAGTATGTCTCTTCTATCATCAGCCATTTAAATATCTCACATATCATATGATTCACTTTCTGAATTATCATAAAACTTCTCAGAATCACGGGAGTTCTCGTATGATGTCTCATAACTACCACTACTCTCTGAGTTGAACTGTAGCAGATAATTCACTCCATTAACCACATCATATATCATCAGTCCTATTCTACCACCAACCCAACTGCCCATGTGACTTCCAACAAGATAAATCAAGTGTCTACCAAGCCTTTGCTCCCCAAAGAAGAGAATCCTCCACCATAAGCACCAAACAAAGTACCAGTGCCCTAAGGAACCCCTCTGTGAGGGTACCGCCATAGTAAAATGGTTTTTCAAAAAGTCCCATCCAGAAGAGATGATGGGCCTATAATGCGCTATCTTTGCTTGACGGGAAGCCAATTTTGCTGCCTTTTACTTTCTTTCTGTGCATGTTTTGTTGAATCTGTTGGTGACATCCCTGACAAAGCGTCAACAAGGGCAGACTCCATTGCACGTTGCCTTGCTCTTTCAACATGAGAAGATCTAATATTGTAGAAATAGAGCTTCACACCTTCCTTGACAGCACATGCTAAAGTTCCAGAGCCCATGTCAAAGCAATTTAAAAATGTGAATTTTCCACTCTTAGATGATGACTCTTCTCCAACCAATTCTCTGCATTTTTCAGCTGCAAAAAGGGAAAAGGGTGGAGTTATTTCTTCTGTGATTCATAGTCTGCTTGACAAGAGAACAATGCAAGCATGAGAATAATAATCTAACAATGTGAGCTCCTCATTCCAGCATATTTAATTGAATCAGCATCATAAGTTGCAAGTTTTTCTGGAATTACAGAAAATGCAGTTTGCGTTTATAATATAGATGCATGAGTAGGAACAAGAAGACGTCCAGCTTGCATAACAACCCCAAAAGCATCGCAAACCAAGTGCCCTCTCGGTAACATATCTAGACAATAAGAAAAACAATTTGTAGACGCTACAAAGCAAATACACCTCGAGTAGTGAGAATCAACAAAATCATCGACCAGCTTAAAACAGAAAATCACCAGGGAAGGACTGGTGGTGTACGCATCATGCATTAACCAAAAACATTTCTACAAAATGTCGTAATTCAAAACGGCATCATCTAATCAATAAGACTGAATTTCAGCTTTTCAATGAAGCCAGTAGAGAGCTAAACCATAGCATCATGAAGAAAATAGCAACTCGATGTAGTTGTTCATCATCCCATCGTATGTGGCCACCATCAAGTAGTAAGATCCATTAGTTAAACGGAAAGGATAGTCCTGACTAATTAAGCAGCAAACGGAAGAGGCATCATTATCTAAGTACTATAAATTTGGATCCTTAATGGAGTTCTCCAAATGACCCAATATAGAATGGTTTATTAAGGGCCGACCTCCACATTAGCAAAGCAGCACTTTTAGCATTGGTATGAAATTTCCAGGAAGGGATGCTACAACACCAAGTGAAAACATCATGCTTATTATACTGTTATATAAAAGTTGAAAAAATAACAAATTGACATTCTAAAATTGCAAGTATGAACGTTTACAGTCATATATATACTTTTCAGACTATTCAGCCCATAAACCAGGCAGTCTATCTGGGTTACCTGAATAATCTACCAGCAGAACATTTCCATTTCCAGCACTCGGTTGACTGTCGACACTGACACTGTTGCTACACTTCTAGAGTAGTTGAATTGAAACATCAAAGGAAAAATCACTGATTGGTGCTTACAAGTCAATGGATGCAACTCACCTAGCTTTTTTTACAAGAATGCAGGAAAATAAAAAAACTACCAAATGCTTCTATCAAGGAAAAGAAAACAATTTAAACAACAGTTGTCAGAGGATGACCAACATCACACAATCAAATCAATATATCAGAAAGCTCATGAGAAATATCAATTTGTGATGAGACCAACACCTTGAAATGTATAAGAAAGCAAAAAAAACACCCTTGAAAGCACATAATAATGCAGGCATGAGAGTGCAAGTTCAAACGATGGCGTCTAGATCTTCTTTTCTCCTGGTTTAGTAACCCAAAACAACAGGCAATCAACTTACAGAAAAGGAGAAAAAACTCTGACACTAAATGGACTCACTCGGATTCTTTGTTGTGATCTATCTAGGGTCATACTAGTAGTTAACTCCAAAATAGCAAGATTATGATTTTCTTTCAACGGTTTTCAAGGTATTACCTGCCTTCGTTTTGCGGTGCTACACTGTAGCACCATTTGGCCGTTTCTCTGAGTTCAAAATCATCTGAGTGGTCCCAATGCAAATTCAAAAATATCGAGTTCAAGAATCTCTCCTCGAGAAAGAGCGCAGCCACTGTCATGAAGACCAACTCCACTTACAGCGCCCAATCATTCTTTTCACTATCGCCTAAAAATGGAAAACACAAGACCCTAAAATCTACCTACTCGCGCTCGGGGATCATTAGCAACATAATCAAGAAGGACACGACAACCAACCCAAGTAATTAACACAGTTAAATCCAAACGAATCGGGCACTCATCAAAACCCCGCAAAATCACGGCAACAAGATCCCCCAAATTCAATCGCAAGAGAAGACCGCGGAATTCGAATAATCGCCCCCATCACAAACAAGATTCCGCAAACACCAGACATCAATTGCCCAATGATCAATAACAAATCCATTTTTCCCACGGCCCTGTTAATCAATAGAACTACTAAATTGACTTACCAAAACAATAAAGTGCCCAATGAGATAGATAGACCCATAACGTCAAACAGAGGGAAGATAACAGGAAAAGATACCGGCGATGCCGAGAGCAATGATACCCGCGACGAAGAGCAACAATTGTATCCTCTTTCTCTGGATATCCAACATCTTTTCCTCTGCAAACGAAAACCCAGAAACCGTAGCCCCAGTTTCACATCATTTGTGCAAAACCCCTTTTGTTGAATCAACCAAGAAAAGGATCCCACGAACGGGACGCGAAAGCGTGCTTAACCGCGGTACCATGATTCTTCTTCCCGGACGGCGACCCCCCCCATTTGTTCAAATGACGAAAATACCCTCTCTCCTCGCATTTTCTATTACCCGCAATCGGGGAGCAATTCAAACCCAACCCGACCGCCAGAGCCCAATAGCTAGAGCTAGGGGCCTCGGACTAACGGTTTTGGACCTAACACGACAACCCGACTCGAAGCCCATCCAAACAGATCGTGTCCGAGTGTTGAGTGTTCCCAAACAAACGCTTGGATGCGGTCGGATCTAAGACTGGTACATGTTCAACTTTAAGAGTCAGAGGCCTCCGGACCTGCTCTATTTACGTTTTGCAACGTAAGAAAAAAATGACCCCTTTTCACCCTAGGAGTGTTCAAAGAATCAATCCAAACTTATTAAACCAACCAAAATGAACCAACGAGTGGTTTGGTTTGGTTTTTTCTACTTCATGGTTTGATTTTTTCTGCTTTCAAAAATTACATTTTGTGATTTTCACATCAAAGTTCAAACAAAATCATTAGAATCAAGCAAATCCATACACAGAATGTGTAGGAATACTGGGGTTGTGTGTAGTCCTCAAGGTGCCGATCGAAGCCCCTTCATCACCAATCGAACAGCAGATTGATTGCTGGTCCGATCTCATTGTGTTCATGGCTTGTGTCTGAAGAGCTCACGAGCGAAGGTGGAGCACAAAGCTGGCTCAGTTGAAGAATCTGTTTTTCTATGGCTTGAAAAACTGGTTCTTGCCGAACGAAATTCCGGCCTTTCATCTTGAACCAAACCTAACCATGAACGCGTGCTTGCACAGAAACTGCACCTCTAGGGCAAGTGTTGATTCAAGCACCACAAACAAATCAACCCCACGGTGCGAAATTGCCTTCGTTGTGCGCTTCACCTTGCATGAAGCTTAAATTCATGCAGAATACTGGAAGCAGTGGGTGATTATTTTGTACCATTTACTGCCCTTTCCCAATCTATCCAGATGTGAACTCTTAAAATCCTGAACTCCGTATAATCCGTACACTAACATCAAACAAGTTCTCGAAGCCAAGGCATCCATTAGACCATAGCCATATAACCTGCACAAGAAAGTGCAGAAGGAAGGATGGCTTTGATGGTTTAATTGTCTAACCAATCGTTCAGAGCCAACGTTTCCGTATTATAATGGCCTTTTTCCCTACGATAATCATAGGTGGCCTTTGGCGTGCCTTCATCTCGACCTCTCGGGTCGAACAAGAACACAAACTTCAGTACAGACCAGAAGTACCCCGGTCTGTGTCTCCGCGGTTGTCCTTTTCAAGTATCCAATATTAGCCAATTTCCACATTTAAGATGTGTTTGGGTAAATTCTCAAGAACGCATGAGATTGGATATATTAGTGCAAACGGTTTACTTGGAAAACGAATTTCCAACAAGAGATGGAAACCTAAACAACTAAACCTTTTTTTCATATTAAACAAGGCGACTACATGAGTTGCCTGTTTTCATAGAGTTTGATCACCTGTCATGCTAACAATTAATCCAACATAAACTAGATCATTGTCATAATAAAACCGACAACATTTTATGTCAACTGCCACATGCAAGCCCCCTCCTTGGCAGAGTTAGATAAAAACCAAAAGAGTTCAGGAAGTAATTGAAAGAAACAATTAAACCATAAAAGTCTGAGCTAGAAGGCAACTTTGCTTTGCATCATATCCAACCAAATTCGACAATCATCTTAAGCTTAAGATCCTTATAGTCATTGCAGGAGCTGGAGCCGACCTGCATCAAGGTGAAACTCAGACGCTGAGTACCGCAGAGTTTAAAGAATGAGGCAACCCCTTGCATTTTATCTTGGAAGGCAAGAACCGTTCGGTGACTTTTGGGGCAGAAGACTCAATCCCAAAGGCGGCAATCCATATTTGAATGGTTGCCGTAATAAGCATCAGACAAAATATGCAAGAGCCTCTAACGAACAGTTTTCTTCTTCTAGCGACGTGAATTACAAGAACAAGATCTGAATTACTCTCGAGACACCATGATAAAACCAGAGACAAGATGGGCTTGGGACTGTTGATTTATCTGAGCTACCATCTTGCAGCACCGGTTCAATTTATGGAGGGAACCCATGGGATCTCGTCACTGTGTTACCTAATCCACTGGGATCCAAAAAAATTTTCGGTACATCACATAGGTTAGCCAATATACAAGATCAGAGGGACCAAAAAGATATAAGTATGAACAAAATCTTCACCAACAAAAGCATAAACTTTCAATACCATACAGAGTCTTAACACCAAAACAGAGTTCACATTCTCAGTTTGCTTACATCCAACAGCGACAACAAACACAGAAAACGGAATGGAAGCACAAGCAATCCTGAATTCCTAACTAGCACACCAAGTTAACAAAATACAAATGATCACAATCAAATAGGGATAGTTCAGTACTGAAATGCATCTGCAGAGGCGAAAATGGCTTGGGCGGGGAATGGCAACTGCCATGGTTTCAGAAGTGGGTCTGGGATTTCTGGTATATCCATGTCAAGCCCACTGAAATCTTGCAGGAAATGCAGCATAGAATTTAGAGACTGGAGCCTATCAGTAAGCTCATTCACCTGAACTTGCAACACTGCATTTTCGCCTTCGATTCTACGGTACTGCTGCTCTGTTCTATCAATCCCAGATACCAACTGTATGTTTTCGGTCCGGAGCTTAGTAACTTCGTTCAACAGATGATCCAATTGCTGTTGCTTCCTCATCCTGGACCGCCTAGCCGACTCTCGATTCGATATCATCCGTTTCCGTTTCCTCTCATTGATCACCCATGGATCGGCTTCAGATCCAGAGCTAAGAGGAGCAGAATTCACCATCGGCAAGGGTGGAGATGGTGCAGCAATGGCTGCATCCATGGCCTTGAATTGGAAATGGGCAGACATTGACTTATTCTCAACACTCTTAGCTAATAATGTATGAAGATTATTGAAGAGCTATGTAGTATGAACAACAAGGAGAAGCCGAGATCGGAATGCGGAGAATCAGTTCAAGAGAAGACGTAGAACCAGTAGAGGAATACAACCGAGAAAGATTGAACCAAATGAACTCTGATGCGGATCCTCATGAAATGCGGAAAGAAGTCACTGCTGTATGTTCTGATTCAAGAAACATGGGAAGGCCTGCAAGAACCAAAGAGACGGCACAAATGCAGGTCAATTCCAGCCACCAAAGCCAAAACCAACCTTCTCTCTGCACTAATTCGGGTCAGTTGCAATAATTATAAGTCATCATTGAGCATGATCTTCTGTGTTATTAGCATTTAACTCTAAAAAGGCAAGATCATGTTCTTGTCTTCTTCCAACACTTTAGAGGCCTCGCTCCTCTTCTTTTGAACAACTAAAAAGATGGGCAGATATTGCAATAAAACATATGCAAACTAATCGCGAAAAAATAACTTATAAATATGCACAAACAGCTACGATTCTCCTGGCTGAGGGTCGACTGAAGGAACCCTCAGGTGGGAAGGTTTCGATACCCGGGCAGGCTAAACCTAGCTTGATTCAGAAAAAGAATTAACACGTTTTGACTTGGCATTTTTTTTCAATCGAAGAAAAAAAATAACCAAAAATTAATAAGAACCAAAAAAGATAATGCCTGGGTATATTCATGATCCACAGATGCAAGATATCAAACTTAAGGGGCTTTATTTGTAAACCAAATCTAGAAAACCAACAAAGCCGTATGCCAAAACAAGAGGGAAAACCGTAAAATGGGTTTGGTGGCCAATTTTTCATTTAAAACCGTAAAAGCCGTATGACGGGCAGCCTAAACCCAACAAAAGAAACTATTCATTTGAAAGGAAAACTAACCGAACAAACAAAAAAGAGTCGATTGGCAGTCAACATAGACATCTGATTAATAAGAACCAAAAATTACAGCGACAGAAATATGAAAAGAAACAGGATCCCATAAAGAAGCATAACCAGAGAAACCCAACCTGAAAACTCAAAACCCCAACTTTACGGAGATCAGCGTGATGAACCGAAGCCTACCCACAAAACCAAAAGATAATGCCTGGGTATATTCATGATCCACAGATGCAAGATATCAAACTTAAGGGGCTTTATTTGTAAACCAAATCTAGAAAACCAACAAAGCCGTATGCCAAAACAAGAGGAAAAACCGTAAAATGGGTTTCTGCCCAGCCAAACACAAAGAAATACGGGACAGAGAGATAGAGTTACCTGAAGTGGAAGGAAGACGAAGGTCTTGCAGGATTCAGACGAAGAGATAACGATGAAACGAAAGGTCACAAAGTAAATGGGAGACCAATTTTTATATATAGAAGGGGAGGATGCGAAAATTGATGATAAAGGGTACGTATAAAAATAGGAATGAAAGAAGTGACTTTTGGCAAAGCAACAAGGAATCTAACGGAGGATTGACTACACAGAAGGCACAACTTGTTTATGAAGGATTTATCCAAAGATGTTCAAACAAAACGACGAAGAAAAACCGTGAACATCTCGCCCACAGTAAAGATATACAACCTGATCAAGAGATTCGTGCAATTTATTATAGCTCAAGATGACGACATCACGGACCGACCCTCGGCACAACGTGAAGAGACACGGCAGACGTTACGCCTTTGTACGCGGATGAGATGGTAACCACAGAGCTCTGTTCGTGCTCGTTGATTGGTGGTGGTGTTTCACTGATTGTATTTTTTCTCTCCAGTACCAGGGACTGTAGGGCGGAACCGGAAGAATCAAGGTGGTGAGATCCGAACAGTGCAACCCTGAACCAAACCGACCCCAATGGAGTTGGAATACCCAAACACAATCAAACCTGGGTTCGAATAATACCCGACCTATATATATAACACATGCATAAAGAGAGAGAAAGAAAGAGTAGGAGTCATTAGACTCTCATTGATGCTAGATTCTTTTCATCATCTATATCATATCTAATATATATGATATATATTATTTCCGAAAATTTTACTTCCACTTTTTTATATGAATCATTCATGCAAAGAGATAAATGATCTAAATAATAAAGAGGAATCTATCAAAATCTCACAACTCTCTCAATCTCTCTTTATATTTATTTATTCATATATATACTGCATTTCTCCCTTGTACTCGTCCCAATACATGTTGGAAAAAAAGAACCTGAACCCATACTTGCCATCGTTGTTAAGGTTTAGGTCACGGCCTAGCATAAATACAACCCTTCTTAATAAGGATGGTAATTCTTACCCACCTCACAAGCGTCCACAATGTCTCGCCTCATAGGGCGTGGATTCTCAAAGAAAAAAGACCTGTTTCGTTGTGAGAAGGAGTCGATTTAAGATAAACCAATCTCTCTCTTTCTTTCTCTCTCTCTCTCTTTATATATAAAGGAACTAAGCAAGCTGGTAATCCACTACACAGGGTTGATGGCAACCCATTACCGGTGAGTGCACGCAGACACACATATTTATGTGAATGGTTGTGTTCATGTGCCCATAGCGACTAATATCTCGATAATTTCATACATATTGAGTTTTTTATAATGTGTTTGTTACAAATAGATAAATCATATTCATGGCATGGTGTTGTATTTAACGAATCTTCTGTAAAGTCCAGTTGTCGTTAACTCACTGGATGAGACAGAAGAAGCTTCTTATTGGTTGTTGACTTTCCATTCGAAGGTTAACACACACACCCACACATGCACCCTCTGGGAGTCGAACGCCCCACCAAGCGGGCAACAGCACTCTCCGTGCCGGTAGTGGAGCCCAAAAGGAAGCCTGTAATCTCTGGTAATGACATTTTTAAACCATAAAAAACTTGCCTCCGAGATACCATAGTTTGCAATACTGGTCCAACACTGCTCAAAAACCAGAACAACTCACTGATCCCACCCTCTTCTACTTAAGCTAAGATCCACCCTAAATCTCTCTTGAATCGGGTAGGTCAACTCGAAATTGAACTGTTTTGTCGCACTTCACATAATTTTGATTAGTGTTTGTTATATGTGTTTCCCGTTTACTTAAGCTAATACCTTTTATTGCTTGATGATTGAACATTTTTCATTTATTAGATAAAATCCCGAAGTTAGACTAATAAGGGGTGGGCTGGTGGTCGGTCTTGTAATCGTGTAAAAAGTGAGATTGTGGGATCCTGTTTTATTATGTGTGTTGATATCCATGTTTCATTATAAGGGGAACTAGAATTGCAGTTTCAACTCAATAGTTTTGGGCCTCGTAACAAAGCCCCCCTAAATGAGCCGAGTTGCCAGGTGCATAATGCTTATATATATATAAAGAGAATCATAATTCAAGGGTGATTGAATAGTTAGAATCGAGATGTATATATTCTTGAAAAACCTTATCATCCTTAGAGAGAGAAAATAGTATGTGCATAATGTTAAAATTCATAATTTTACTTAAATATCTCCATTGTTTGATTTTTTAGATCAATGGTTGACACTTGAATCAAAAGTATTGTTTTATTTTATATTTAATGGATTGTGTGCATTAAATGTATGTAATTAAAATTACTATTATTAATCTCAAAGATAGAATTGTAAGTACTTCTATCATTGTGAATGGAATGAGAAGTCAAATATAAGGATGTGAATGGCACTAATATGTTCAAAGGACGTTTAGTTTAAGGGAAAGAGTATTCACAACCAGATTTAGTGGTAGATCTACATTGAGTTGAGGTGGGGAATGTCCCACCTGAAATTTAAAAAATCAACTTAAAGTCTATAGCCCATGGTGGGATCCATGGGTAATAATACATGATCGCCCTACCCAAAACTATTGGAGGAGCTATTCGCCTCAACCCAAAGAGTTTCTAGATCCGCCTATTACTAGACTTTTTGGGTTTCTAGATCCGCCTATTACTAGACTTGTAGTCAAAGTTTGATTTATAGGTCCATGGTCAACATCGGCCTTGTGATACCGTAACGACCTGACAAGCCTTGCCTCCATCCCCAACTCGAAAAGTTCAGGTCCGTGTTGGGGATTAACACATCTCACATCAACCATGCTCCATCTAAAAGCAACCAAACAAAAGTTGGATATATATATATATATATATATATATATATATATATTAGTAAATACTCAAACATTATTCATGCCCAAATCTATTTTATCATCTCATCTTTTTGATCTTTCTTACGAACTGTTGAAGTGATGAAGTAAAAATATTTAATGCATCATATATAAAACAATAATTTTACTTTTAATTCAAATCTCAATCATGAATCATGATAATTAAAAGACATAAATATTTAATGGAATTGATATAGGCACACCCTTTTTATCATCCACACACTCTTTTTTTATCATGATTTTAATTTTACCCATACTAAAATCCGAAAATTACCCTAATACTCTCGACTGTTTGGATCTATCCTTATACGGGTTCTTCTCATACTGTCGACGGTCTCATACCATTTTACGGTGACCCATGACTTAAAACTCAATTCAACGCACGATATTAAACCATCCACCGTCTCATAGTTCTTAAAATATGAAAAGAATTAAGAAGAGAAAAATGAAGAAAGGGGCTTATTCAAAGAGAGTTTCAATGATTTGGTAGGTATTTCGTTGACTTGATATATTTTTTATCGTATTGATTTCATTTTCGATCTGAAACAAAAACAAAAAAATGATGTCAACAATAAGAAAGACATACCCCAACCAACACACTTCTATCCCATTTCGAGTTGAAAACTTAACATCAATTTTTATTTTATTTTTCTATGTTTCTTGATTCTTTTTCCTTTTTTTTTTGTTCTTGATTCTTATTGTTCCTCTCGTTTTTCTTATCGAAGACAACAATACTAAATGAAATGTCAGAGAACTCATGAGATAGACTCTTCTTTCAATTGGGTCTGCGAGAAAAGAGAAACACTGAAATTAGATACGTTGAAGAGATAAAGTGATAAAGGGTAATTCTGAAATTTTGTATTAAAAGAAGGTAACAGTAATCCTCATGTTTAAGCAGAATAGACCATGGTGAAGTTTGAACATTTACTATTATCTCTTTCTCTCTCTCTCTATATATATATAATATGAAAGAAGGCATAGTTCATGAAGATATTCATTCATGTTCAAATCATATATCCTAAGATCAATCGTTAAAATCTTCAAAGTCAAGTTTCATTTAATGCACGTACAAAAAAATACCTCTCTCTCTATATATAATATATAATATGTAAAATACGGTGCATCCTCTACTTTCTATCTTATCCATACCCACCTTTTTCGTGACAGCATTTATTTATTTTATTTCTAGAGGTTCTTTAGGGTGTTCCTAACGTTTTTTATTTTCAAAGATTCTTCCTTTTCTTTTTCGTTGCAGTCTGGCGACGTCGGCTTGACCAGAACCCATTAAGGTCTGGTGAGCAAAGCAAAAACCGGGTCAGTGTCGTCATCCACAATGACCGAAAAAATACAAACAAGTAACGGCAGTCGCCGTGCACTTCATAAGACGTTGAAAGGCGGATAGGAAGCAACAACGCATGACCCAAAAAGATTAATTGCTGGATAATCTTTTGCAGCCTTTGTAAGTAAAATTAATTTCTTCTTCTTTGTTTGATTATGTGGGAAAGGATAAGATTCAAGGGTACGTTTGCTTTTGAATAGCCCATAGTTAACTAAAGGGTCGGCTATATCTTTATCAAGTCCGCCACTGTTAGCTCAATGGCAGGGTGCTCTAGCTGGTGGAGAGTTCGACTCCCAAAATGGCTGTGTCAGATCAATCGTTGCTTTAACATCATGTTGCCCTCCTGGGAACTGTTCCATCCGTGTTGCTTTCATTCACTTAAGGGTTGCATGTCATATATGTTTTGTGCTTCGCTCTCTGCATCGCCCTCTACATTTGTCTCTCTCTAAAAAGAGAGAGAACTTGGTATTTTTGCTCAAATGTAATTAAACATTTTATCGTTTGATTCTTTATAATTAACTATAGAGATTTAAATTTAAACAATTAAAAGTATCATCAACCAATTGATCATGTCAATAAAATGATGGAAATGTTTAAACAGCTTTAAGCATAAATGATATATACTATATATAACAAATGTGATGATTCATTTACTTAAGCACAACACCCATAGATGCCAAGTGCTTTTCTATATTTTGAAGAGCTCCACAAAATCTGCTCCATGCACATCGCTATTTGGAAGAGTTCCCTACCTACCCTACATTTCCATACATGGGTTTCTTCACATATATAGATAGATACATAAATAGAGCGCGCGCGAGAGAGAGAGAGGAGGGGATGGTTGCTATAGCAATTCTATAAGTTTGGACATAAAACTAAATTTTGGGTCCTACAAAATTGTGTTCTTGTTGCAGTTTGAAGTGATATGACATTTTCCGGTATCAACACAAGTATTCTCCAGTAATTTGGGATCATGATGGTGTCGACAACAGTGGGTCTACGTATAGAATAACAGTTCGCTTCACTCTACAAAAAATGTTTGAGTTCTACAAAAATGGTAAAGAGTTTAAAATCCATGCTCCTAATCCGGTTAGCTCAGGATGTGTTCGACTCAAGGTACCAAACAATTGGTATTGTAATTTACAGTAAGGACCATATGTAGTTCTCTATTTGATTTGCACAAATGTTTATATATGTTTATATACATGTAAAGAGATAATATTTATGGCTTTTAAAACACAAATGTTTATATCCATAGCTTCTAAAACACAAATGTTTGTATACATGTAAAGAGATATCATATGAGATGGTATACATATAGTTAAAGGGATATTATATGTGTGTGTACGTGTATGTGCTTGTGTTAAAGGGATGTGATGCTACTTTTTTTCAATATTCAAATTATTCATAAGTAGATATACAACAACAACTAATCATTTTCCCCATATTAGATGGGGTCAACTACATGAATTCTTTGCTTTCGCACAACTCTATCAGCCATGTTAGCAGTTAAGTCACAATAAATTAGATCATTCTTTATTGTTTCTTTCCAACACTTTTGTGGTAGTCTTCTACCTCTTTTAATACTTTCCAAATTTAGTTTTCCATACCTTCTTATATGTTCTACTTCTCATCTTCTTTCTATATGTCCAAACCATCTTAAACGATGTTCCCTCATTTTATCCTCTATTGGTGTCACTCCTAATTTGTTTCTAATAACCTTATTATGTATACCGTATTCATAAGTAGATATAACACAAACTATTTCTTCCATTTTATACAAAAGACAATACAAACTATTCCAATATGCAAGCTATTTTATGTGTTTGATGAACAATTTATTAAAATCTAACACTCACAAGAAAAAAAGAAGTCTCAAATTTGCAAATTACTGGACTAAATCTACACCTAGGGGTGTCTGTGGTGAATGAAAAATGTATCATTTAAATTTTCAGATAAATGTATGTGCCTAAAAAGGTGAAGTGTTTCAAATACATCATTTAAAACATCTCAACAAGGTTAATTATAATATAGTAGCAACCAAATACAAGAGAAGAAACAATATTACAGTAACCAGAAAACTCTCAAGCAATAAAGGTTTTCTATGGTCAACACAAAATCCTTTCAACTTGTGTACAAGAACTACCAACAATTGTTATCCACAAAACCCTTATTTTTCTTAACACTAACAACAATCTCATGTGATAAACACAAAACAAGAAACCTTATATCATTCCGTTTCACACACGTGAAGGGTTAAATAGGAGAAACAAAAAGCAGTGACGTGTTCATCTAAATGGATTGGTTACATTGTTAACATTATGTTTGCATGTCAAGAATTAAAATTGATTGTTTCCTAAAAGAAATGAAACATAATGACGAAACATAAACAATTAAGGTCATATCTACCGCATGCATAAGAATAAGAAAGATAAATTTCATGAAAATACCATTGAGTAAGGTTTAATGCTATCATGTAAATGTCCAAAACCTCCACCTTTTTTGTGCATGGCACATTCCCCTCGACAACATCCACTAATTCATCAATAATGCTTTTTTATTCTATTCCCCATTACAAATAGGTCATCCTAAGGGTATGATACCACCTTTTCCCACAAAATGACAGGTTTATTTCATTCGAGATCAAGTACGTGTTATGTTAATGAGATACTTCTCTTTTTCAAGATTCTTCAAATAACATCTTTTGACACCTTATCGTAAGTTTTCTCTAAATCAATAAATATCATGTTAATATTTTTCTTTTTTGCCCTAATTCATAAGATGTCTCAATAGGTGAATGAATCATTGCTCATTAACTTGATATCTCGATAATTTACACAATTCTCGATGTCTCCCTTATTCTTATATATGGGTATAAGTGTACTCTCTTTTTATCCTTTTCCATTTAAACGTTGCATATATGGTGTCATTTTGGTAGGGCTTGCTTGACCATGTTAGGAACATGCCGATCACAACAAATACTGTTTACTGACCAAAGATGTCGCGTGTTTGCTTCTTGGTTGTGATTTACGTAGCTGAAGAAACCTTTCCTTCAAAATCTCAAAGAGCTTTTGGGATTAATGGCCCTGTCCTTTAATTGAAAGAAAAAGTTCGAGACGAGCACAACACAACACAAAACACAACCACGAGACAGCAAAACTGATGGAACCTCAGACATTGTTCTGGTCATGCAATGGTATGAGGAAGTTCCATATGTTCAGAAACTTTAGCTGATTGAAGCCGTTCTCGACTTGGTATTGTTCATTTGACGGCTTGCAATGGGATGAATTTTAGTTTGATCGACTGTTGATGGTCAATATTTTCGACAGACAAATGCACTTTTCAGCTTAGACAATGATGTGAATTGAATTTGATTGGTTGATCGACGAATAATTTGTGTTCATGCATCTCAAAATGCAATGGATTTGTTGTTACATGTTACAGAGGTGAACAATGCAATTCGAAACTTCAGGGGGATATGTACGGGTTATGTCACTTAAGAAGGCATAGGCTATATACAGAACCGTGCTTCCGATAAAGTTATACATGCACATAACTCCTCATTTTTTCTGAAAAGCTCAGTTGTTCGTGTCTTTCTGTGTCCAGTTAATCCGAGGTTACCTACAAGAAAAAGGTTCGAGTCAGGTGCTGGCCACTGGATCCAACCTGATTCTCCATGTTTGTGCCCACCAACTACAAAAGGAAAGAGGTCATGACTGGATTCATCTCTTGTTTGACACGAATAAGAACACAACAATGTTACTGAAAATTGCAATTAAGAACTTAACAGGGGAACTTGATGCTGATACAACACTTAAAATATGCATTTGTGTCCGCCGAAAGTACCTGAAAAGATCTGTTCATCTAAATGTAAGCACATAACTGCACGACACGAACACGACCCCGAACACACACCCCGGAGGAGTTCCAGACAAAGAATTGTCCGACAATTTGTCTTTTCACGCAAGTTAAATCCCGACCGACTAAGGGCCTCAATTTTACGTGGGCGGGGCGATGCGCATAAAAGCGCGGGAGAGAGAGAGAGAGGATGGCGGTGGATCTGCCGATGGACGACAAGGCGAGGAGAATGAGGGAATTGCTCTCCAGCTTTTACTCCCCTGAGGCTTCCCTCGGCAAGTCTTCCTCCAGATCTTCCCCCGTCGATCCCATCGATTCTCCTTCTTTCGATCCCGATCTCTATATGTTGCAATTGGTACGTGTTCGTCGTTCCTAGGCTCGTCTTCTTCTTGTTTCAATTGGATGCAGTTTCAATTTGGGTTTGATCGGCGACGATATCATGAAACTCGTCGGATATGTTGGGCGCTCATTTTGGATCTGGCCTTGCTTGATCTCGTCGTACTACGGTGTGGTTCTGGAAAATGGTTTTATTACGTTTGGAAATGTGTTCGACGGATGTGAATTTTATCACTGTCACGTCCAACGTTTTTTGCCGCTGAATTTCGTTCTGGTGTCTCTTCGTGAAGCGACTAATTGTACTGATGTTAGACTGTTAGTGAATGCGAGACCGAAAGTTGTTAAGGATAGGGAATCTCGAGTTAGTGACCGTGGGCCGTGCCTCTTTTCTTTGTTAGTGGCGCCTAAATGTAGTTTATAACGGAACTTAGGTTTCTTCCCATCAAATAGGGGTCTGAGATTCCGATTTTCGTTTATTGGGGCAGGTTACCTGCGAAGTTTGGCGTGATTGGGTATTCCTCCTTTAACTTCACTATTTAGCACTCATCCGTTAGATGTTACCATCTGACCTTTTACTTTGTTGCATCGGTTTTTGACTTAATTCTAACTTTTTTAGTTTCACATTTTCCGAGTACTTCACTGCAATATTGCTATAAGAATTTGGTACTTTGTATGCCATTGTTTTCCGTTTTGACTTTTAACCATGGTAAACTTACCTTTTCTGCTAAGTTTAGGTTGCCTCTTGTCTTTGTCAATGGCACCTAGATGTAGTTTATAGCAGAAACTAAGTTTCTTCCGATCAAATAGGGGTCCGAGATTCCGATTTCCATTTATTGCGGCACATTTTTGTCGTTACTGGGCATTCCTCCTTCAACTTCACTATTTAACACTCTTCCGTGTTGCCATCTGACCTTATTTTGTCGCGGTACTGATACTAACTTTTTTCGTTTTCCGAATACTTCATGGCAATGTTGCTATAAGATTTGCTACGTTGTATGACATTTCTCCATTCTGATCTCTAAACATGGTAAATTTGCGTTTTTCTGCCAAATGTATCCTCTTTTCTTTGTCACTTTCCTATGAAATGGTAATTTTGATGCCCTGCTAAACTGGGCTGGAGCGAATGGTTATTTTTTTTCCAGATTTGTGTCAATGCTGTTGGTTTAGGGCTTTATTTGATTGCTATTTTCACAGATACAAAAGTCAAACTTGGAAGGTGTTCTTCAGAAACATGTAGAAATGGCAGCAGAGATTAAGAATCTGGATACTGATCTGCAGATGCTAGTGTATGAAAATTACAACAAGTTCATTGGTGCAACTGACACAATTAGAAGGCAAGATTGCCTGGTTCCAGTACACAACAGGAAGCCATTACAAAATAATGAAATCTTTATTTGACTGAATGAAGTACTAAACATAATTCTGAAGTTAGGTTGAAGAAAGAAATAAAGAAATGTGAGGAAAAAAAAGTACAACAACAGCAATTAAGCCTTTTCCCATACTAGATGGGGTTTGCTAGTGAGGTATAAGAAAGTACAGTGATATTTTGATTAGTGATGAAGGTAGCATCAGTACAATTTGAATGTGTGGAGCAAAACTGTATCGGGATAATCTTTTTAAAGCTAATGTTCAATTAAGTGTAACTACAGGTGAATTATCATCTATACAAAAGGTAGACCTTTCCAAGAAAGGGACGCAGAGCTTGAATTTACAAAATATAATGCATGTATTATAAGCAAAAAGTCAAGCAAACAGTTTGGCGATAGGGACAAACAGGATGATACGAAAGTGCCATGCTGATTTTGCTATGCTGTTTAATTTCACTTTCTTATAGGTAGATGTATACTATAAGGAAGGTACTTTAGTAGCCAGTAGCTATAAGAATTACATGATAAGACAATTAAGATAATCTGTGCTTTGTTTGGTTGGGTCATTCTTCAAGTACTAGATACAGGTATCACCTGAATGTTGATTTTTTCTGGAATCTTGTGAGGGTATAGGGTTATGGCTAAATACATACATTCTAAGCAGTATCAATCTATGTTGAAGAGAGAACATAGGAACTTCCACGTGAAGGTGATGGAGAAGTTCAACGATCCATTAGAATGGGGGAAAAGAATGATCTGTGAATATATTTTGAGGCAAGTGAAACGAGTTGTCACAAATAAATTGTGTGTTTTTATTACTTGGAATTTGATTGTAGTGGACAAGATTAGGAGTTCTAAAGCTGATGCTCAATGGATGAGTGGAACAGGGCTTGATATGTGATAGTGATGCTTATTTACTTTCTCATGGGTATAAATTTACAGTTCTATCAATGGGAAGCAAAGGAGGTGGTAGATACTATGATTCGGTGCTGCCTGAATTTAGTGAAAAAATTTCAGAGAGGGTCTCCACATTTTGATTATGGACGGATGCGAGGGGTAAGGAAGCTAGTCCTAGATAATAAGATTCGTATTGGTTCTTGGAATATCGGAACATTATCCGGTAAGCTAATGGAGGTGGTAGATACTCTTATTCGGAGAAAGATTCATATTCTATGTTTACAAGAGACAAAATGGGTTGTAGAAAAAGCAAAGGAGATAGAGGATACAAGTTTTAAATTATGGTACTCAGGTAAAGAAAAGGCTCGAAACGGAGTTGGTATTATCATAAATAAAGATTTAAAGGATAGTGTAGTAGACATACAACGATATGGTGACCGAATCATGATGTTGAAATTAGTGTTAGGAGCAGAGGTTTTTGATATAGTTTGTGCTTACGCACCCCAAGTAGGACTAGAAGATAGTATAAAGACAACTTTTTGGGAAGAGTTAGATAAGGTGATTCAAAAGATTCCACAAAGGGAGATGATTTGTTTAGGAGGAGACTTAAATGAATATGTTGGTAAAGAGGCATTAGGATATCAAGGGATTCTTGTAAACTTTGGTTTTGGGGATATAAATGAGGAAGGTAGGGAGATTTTAAATTTTGCTATGGCATTTGATCTATTTATAGTCAATACAATCTTCAAAAAACGAGATGAACATTTAATTACTTATAAGAGTGGCTTATCACAAACACAAATTGATTACTTTATTTATAGAAAAAAAGATAGAGAGTGTTGTAAAGATTGCAAGGTAATTCTAGGAGAAAGCTTAACCACCCAACATCGACTTTTAGTTATGGATTTACAAATAAAAAAATGGACAAAGAAGAAAAGAGTGCATCGAGCTATTCCGACTAAATGGTGGAACCTCAAAAGCGAGAAAGAAGATATATTTAAACAGAAAGTCCTTCAAAGAGATGTTTGGAATTATGTTGGTACACTCTGTGATATGTGGAACAATATGGCTATACATATTAGGAAAGTAGCGAAAGATGTGTTAGGGTATCTAAGGGAGGTGTACCGGCACAAAAAGAAGCTTCGTGGTGGAGTGAAGTGTTAAACAAGTTGATTAAAAATTAGAATATGTAGTTTATGGGTCTTGTAATGGGTCGTATGGTTAGTTATGGGTCTAATGTAGATTTGGTCCATTTAGTTGTAGATAAGATCGATTAGGGGCATTCTAGTCATTCAAGTTAGAACATTTATAAATAGGTCATTAGGGCAAAAAACGTGGTAAGTTGCAGTGCATCATTGGAGCAGCCGACTGCATCATTTGGTAGGGCAGATTGGAGGAATGCCTCCAATCTGCCATAATCTGTAAGTTTCTTCATTATTCAAATCAATAAAGTCTTTATTTTTTATAATATGGTATCTGAGCCTATATGGCATTTATCTCAATGATATTGGAAGAAGAAAATCAGATTTAGAATCATTTGTGATTTGGAATCGTGACAACATTAATTTGCGACTTAAGAAAATCAGGTTTGGGATCGTTTGTGAGTTGGAATCGTGACAACTTGTATCCTTGACTTGGGAAAATTCATATTTGGAATCGTTTATGATTGTTTGAATCGCGATTGGGAAATCATGACAATCTCAGCAAATCTGAAAAATCATGACAGCCCAACCTGCATCTTTTCATGATCGTCTTATTTGAATGGTGACTACTTCAAAAAAAAAATTCTTGACAGTCTGAGCAAATCTGAAATTTGATTGCCTGCTTTATATGGTGGTTGCTTATTTGAATCGTGAAGGATTCAAGAATATGTGGAACTGCATTATTCATTTTTCAAAAAAAAGGGGAAGATCTGAATTATCAACGAACACATACTTGCCGATTCAGAAACTGAATATTTGGTTTGATTGATATTTTTTTTGCCTGTTCCCATCTATTTAAAATCAATAGATTGAAGAAGACCAGATAAGTTCTATTATATTTCATGATTTATGGCTGGTAAAGTAAAATGTATTGATAGTTCCTTCCACACAGGTGAACAATCTCTTTCATTAGAAAAGATAGACAATTTTCAGATTATAACTACTAAACTCGATGATAGAAATTACTTAGAATGATCTAGATCTGTTGAACTCGCTATTATAGCAAGGGGGAGATGTACACACTTAATGGGTCAAATACCAATCTCAGAGACTCATGATACACACTATTCTACCTAGAGAAGAGAAGACACTTTAATCCATGGTTGCTACAGTCAATGATTCCATCAATTGCTAAAACCTTTATGTTTCTAGAATCTGCTCATGAAATTTGGTGTGCAGCTTTCGAAGCCTATTCCAGAAAGAAAAATGTTGCAAAGGAATACGAGATAATGGAAAAGATTAGAAAATATAAACAAGGCACACGGTCTATCAGTGAATACTATGCAGATTTACGAGGATTTTAGGATGAACTTCTTTACTTTACTAATATAAAGTGCACTTCTTGTTACACTGAGAGAAACATTGAAATTGAAAAGAAGAAAGTATTTGACTTATTGTGGGGTGTCAACTCAGAGTTTCAATCCATAAAACTAAATATCTTGGGCAGAAAAGAACTTCCTTCACTTGGCACAATATATTCTTTATTAATCAGAGAAGAAGATCACAAAAACCTTGAGAGAGACAATATTTCAGTTACAGATCAACATGCACTCAAAAAACGAAGAAACAACACTTATTATCGTGGAAGAGGTGGACAACACAATAGAGGACATGGACGAGGAAGATTTAACTCTGATGATAAGGACAAACTTGTATGCTCTCATTGTGGAAAATTGAGGCATTCCAAAGAATACCGTTGGGAATTAAATGAGAGACCTGATTTTAATAGAAATCAAAACTACTCAGCTCATTCTGCAGAAATTTCCAATCCTAGTACATAGGGTATTCAAGAGATCATCAAAAGGATAGAAGGACTGGAATCAAAGCTATAAGAAAACTCTCAATCATCATCTTCACAGGCTACAATAGTTCAAACAACTCATACAGTGAAGGGTAATAATTCATCCATTTCTAATTCCAAAGCTTGGATTATTGATTCAGGGGCTACAGATCACATGGTGGGAGATTTATCATATTTTTCATAATACAGATCACTTAAAAAATAGGAACCGATTAAGCTGGCAGACATATCTTATACTTATATGGTTGGATAGAGAAGTGTACCCATATGTTTTTTAGACTTAAAATCAGTCTGTCATGTTACTAGTTTCCCTATAAATTTACTTTCAGTCAGTGCATTGACTCGTATTTTGAACTGTAGAGTAACATTTGATTCTACTGGATGTGTATTTCAGGATCTAGAGACGGGAAAAATCTTTGGTCATGGTAAACTACAAAAGGGATTATACATATTGGAATATCATTTACAACAGACCACATCATATAATACTTCAGCTCCAGCAATTCATGATGCAAAGATTCGATTATGGCATTATCGTCTTGGTCATTTACGTGTATCTAAACTTCAATATATTATGCCTCATCTTAGTATTGAGTCCAATAAATCACAATTTTCTTGTGACGTGTGTCAGCCTGGGAAACATCAAAGAGTTCCTTATCCTTTAAGTGACTCTAGAAGATCTCAACCTTTTGAACTCCTTCATTATGATATATGGGGTCCTAGTCCAGTTACTTCACTATTTGGTCAGAAATATTTTGTTTCTTTTATTGATGATTGTACTCGCCTCACAATTGTTTATTTAATGAAATAAAAGTCTGAAGTATCCACTATATTTCTAGTTGTGCATAAATTTATTCTTACCCAATTCAATACTTATCTGAAAATCTTACGTTCTGATAATGGGAGAGAATATATTGGCAGACAGTTACAAGAATATTTACACTCACATGATATTATTCATCAAACTTCCTGTCCTTATACTCCTCAACAAAATGGTGTTGCCGAAAGAAAGAATCGTCATATCATAGAAGTAGCCAGAACTTTATTACTCCAAAATAATGTTCTTAAATATTATTGGGGAGAAGCTGTTCTTACTGTTGTTCACTTGATCAATAGAATGCCTAGTAGCGTACTTAAAGGTGAAAGTCTCATGAAATGCCTTGATAAAAATTCAAAACCTTTTCATCTTATCCCTCGTATCTTTGGGTGTTCTTGTTTCGTACATATTCATTTACGTAATCGTGATAAACTGGATCCTAGATCTGTCAAGGGTATTTTTCTGGGGTACTCAAATTCTTAAAAGGGCTATAAATGCTATGATCCTATCCTTAAAAAACTGAATGTATCCATGGATGTCACCTTCAGTGAGTTTACTCCATATTATTCTTCCAAGGGGGAGCCAATTATACCTCATCATCATACTCATGTTCTTCGTCTAATTCCTAGTGAAGCATAAAGTATTGCAGGTGATAATGAAGAAGAATCAGATCAATCAAAAGAGATCTTGAAGTATAAGAGAGGATCAAGGAACATTGTTTATTCCCAAGATAGAACAGTACAACATCAAATCACCAAAGAGATTTTCCCTGATTCAGATCCTCAATTACAAGTGACAGAAGATCTAGAAATTCCTATTGTTATTCGCAAAGGTAAATGAACATGTGCACGTTATCCGATTTCTGATTATGTCTCATATGCTAATACCCCTCAGAATTATTAAAACTTTGTTATGAATGCTGAGAAACATAAGATTCCTTCAAAGTTTGAAGAAGCAATCAAGTGCCCTTTATGGAAAGCTGCAATTCAAGAAGAACTGTATGCTCTTGTGAAAAATAATACATGGACCATGACACAGCTACCTTCAGACATGAATATTGTTGGATGTAAATGGGTGTTTACTATTAAATATAAGGCAGATGGAACCATTGAGAGATATAAAGCAAGATTAGAAGGCTACAATCATTCACATGACATCGATTATACAGAAACATTTGCACCTGTGGCTAAGCTTACCTCAATACGAATACTTCTTAGTATGGCTGCAAATTTGGGATGGGAGTTATGACAACTAGATATTAAAAATGCTTTCTTACAGGGAGACTTAAATGAAGAAGTCTACATGAAACTGCCCCCGGGAATGAATATAAGAATGTCTGAGAATAGAGTATGCAAACTAAATAAAGCTATTTGTGGGCTGAAGCAGTCTCCAAGAGCTTGGTTTCAGAAATTTAGCAAGGCAGTGTGTAGTCTGGGATACAACAGAAGCCTCAATGATCATACAATCTTCTTCAAGAAAGGAACCAAAATATCTATTCTGCCGGTTTATGTTGATGACATCATTGTCACAGGAGATGATTTTGAAGAAATATCCAAGCTGAAAATGAATCTTCACAGACTATTTGTTCTTAAAGATTTGGGTCAACTTCACTATTTTTTGGGTATGGAAGTACTCTATTCTAACAGAGGTATCTTCTTGACTCAACGGAAATATTTTATGGATCTTCTTGAAGAAACAAATATGCTAGAATGTAAACTGAGTGATACTCCTATGGAAATCAATAAAAAATTGTTCAGTGGTGATAGTGAAGAGTTCTGAGATGTTCACAAATATCAGAAGTTGGTTGGTAAGCTTATATACTTAATTATTACTCATCCAGATATCACTTATGCAGTTGGCATTGTTAGCAGATATATGCATTCTCCTACCAAGAAACATATGGATGCAGTGTATAGAATTCTAAGATATCTCAAATCAACATCTGGTATGGGCTTACTTTATTCCAAATCATTAGCTTACTATTGAACTTTATTCAGATGCAGATTGGGCTGTATCTCAAGATGATCGCAAATCAACTATAAGATATGTAACCTTACTTGGTAGAAATATTATATCATGGAGAAGTAGAAAACAGATTGATGTTGCCAGATCTATAGCTGAAGCCAAATACAGAGCTATAACTCAAGCAATGTGTGAAGGCAAATGGGTATCTTCTTTAATCAGTGAACTTGGATTCGATTCTATACATCCTATACCACTACAATGTGACAGCAGTGCAACAATTCAGATGACTTCCAATCCCGTATATCATGAAAGAACCAAACATATCGAAATTGACTGCCTCTTTATTAGAGAGAAGATAGCTCTTCAAGAATTTCAATTGGAGTATGTTAAATCAGTAGATCAGAGAGCTGATTTTTTTACTAAAGCTACTGCTAGCAAACAACTCAAAGATACGCTATCCAAGTTGGGTGTACTCAATATCTTTCACCCAACTTGAGGGGGAGTGTTAAACAAGTTAATTAAAAATTAAAATATGTAGTTTATGGGTCTTGTAATGGGTCGTATGGTTAGTTATGGGTCTAATATAGATTTGGTCCATTTAGTTGTAGATAAGATCGATTAGGGTCATTCTAGTTATTCAAGTTAGAACATTTATAAATAGGTCATTAGGGCAAAAAACGTGGTAAGCTGCAGTGCATCATTGGAGTAGCCGACTGCATCATTTGGTAGGGCAGATTGGAGGAATGCCTCTAATCTGCCATAATCTGTAAGTTTCTTCGTTATTCAAATCAATAAAGTCTTGATTTTTTATAATATGAAGTAGTACAAAATAAAATCAAGGCAAAAAGAGCATGTCACAAATTATATTATGCTAAGAAAACTAGTGAAACATTAGAGGCTTATAAGAAAGCAAAAAAGGAAGCGAAAAAGGCCGTGAGTGAAGCAAAAGCTAAAATTTGGGGAACTTATATAAAAAACTCAACTCAAAAGAGGGTGAAAGAGATATTTTTAAGATAGCTAGGGTTAGAGATAAGAAAACTAAAGATCTTAATTATGTTAGATGCATCAAAGACGAGGATGAAAAAATTCTTGTGGCAAATGATGATATAAGAAATAGATGGGAAAACTATTTTATAATCTTTTTAATGAAAATAAAGATGTTGGTATTAGCTTAAGAGAGTTAGCCAAATCAGAAAAGTATATAAACCACAATTTCTACCGACGTATTCAAAAGAATTAAGTCAAAGAGGCTCTTAAACATATGAAGGGTTGTAAATCGGTAGGACCAGATAATATTCCTATAGATGTTTGAAAAATACTAGGAGAAATAGGAATCACTTGGCTCACAAGACTATTTAATGAAATATGGAAAAACCAAAAGATGCCCGAGGAATGGAGAGAAAGTACACTTATACCCGTATATAAGAACAAGGGAGACATTCAAAATTGTGCGAATTATCGAGGTATCAAGTTAATGAGCCATATTATGAAATTGTGGGAAAGAATTATCGAATGTCGATTAAGACAAGTATCAAGTACAACAGAAAACCAATTTGGATTCATGCTTGGCAGATCTACTATTGAAGCGATTCACCTTTTGAGACGTCTTATGGAACATTTTAGAGCAAAAAAGAAAGACCTTCACATGATATTTATTGATCTAGAAAAAGCTTATGATAGGGTACCGAGAGAGGTTCTTTGGAGAACTTTGGAAAAAAGAGGTATCCCATTGTTATATATTAACCTTATAAGAGACATGTATAACGGTGCAAAAACATGTGTGAGGACTCACGAAGGAACGGCATACTTCTTTGAAGTTAATATTGGGTTATAGCAAGGATCAACTTTAAGTCCATACTTATTTATAATGGTGATGGATAAGTTAACAAAACATATTTAAGATGAAGTACCTTGGTGTATGTTATTTGCAGATGACATTGTATTAGTGGAGGAGTCTAAGGTAAAAGTTAATAGAAAATTGGAACTATGGAGAGAAACATTAGAAAGCAATGGCCTTCAACTTAGTAGAACAAAGACAGAATATATGGAATGTAAGTTTGATCATTTGGTTACCTCAGAGGACATAAAAAATAAAATTGGCACACATTGCATCCCCCAAAAGGAAAGTTTTAAACACCTAGGGTCACTTTTGCAGAGTGATGGAAGAATTGATGGAGATGTTACGAATAGAATTAATGTTGGTTAGTTAAAATGGAGAGGAGCATCATGTATTCTTTGTGATAAGAAGATACCATTAAAGTTAAAAGGTAAATATTATAGAGCAGCAATTAGGCTTGCCATGTTTTATGGTTCTGATTGTTGGGCAGTTAATCATCATGTACAAAAGATGTCTGTGACAGAAATGAAGATGTTGAGATGGATGAGTGGTCATACAAGAAAAGACCGTATACATAATGAGGTTATTAGAAACAAATTAGGAGTAACACCAATAGAGGATAAAATGAGAGAATATCGTTTAAGATGGTTTGTACATATAGAAAGAAGATCAAAAGAAGAACTTGTAAGAAGGTTAGAAAAACTAAATTTGGAAAGTATTAAAAGAGCTAGAGGACGACCACAAAAGTGTTGGAAAGAAACAATAAAGAATGAACTAGCTTATTGTGAGTTAACTGCTAACATGGCACACGATAGGGATCTGTGGAAACAAAGAATCCATGTAGACAAACCCCGTCTAGTATGGGAAAAGGCTTGGTTGTTGTTGTTATCAATGGGAAGCATGCCTCTTTTAATTGGTTAAGTTATAGCAGTTTTTTATAGCCTTCGTAAGTTTTCGTAAAAGTCGGACAATGATGGTGATGGTCTTATTGACGATGTTGATAATGATATTCAATATTTAAAATATAACTACTTCTAGATTGAATTGGCAATATTTAAAATATAACTACTTCTAGATTGAATTGGCTAAGAAAATAACCAAGAGGCTATTGTAGTTACAGGTAGAAACATTGTTTCTCCTCTTGCATGCATTTCATAGATAGATCTTGATGTTGCATTGTTGTTACTGTAAACAATGTTGTAAAAGTGTATCAGACCCCATATTGCAATGAGTACCCATCTGTGGTTGTAGTGTATGATATGGTAGAATGTATAATATTTGCATTTAAAGAACAAAAATACTAAAAGCAAAAAGTAATAGAGAATGTGCAGAATAAGAAAAAAATTAATAGTAAACGCAGAAACAAGATCCAAGCATCAATGATTTAATAAAGTACATAAAAATCAAAAGGTATTTATCTTTTAATCGTATGATTACTATGATAATATAGTATAATATATTTTATGATACAGTGTAAAACAGTAAATAGTTGAGAATCATTATGGTATTGATCCAGGTACTTATGTATGGTATTATTGTTTTCTATCATATGATAGGGTACAGTGTTTATAACATTGGCTGTAATTAATCCATCATGTTACTTATATAAAATATTTATTTTAATATGTAGTTACAGTCATAGTCACTGTTTCTATTCTTGGCAACTTCTCAACAACGTTTTCTTTAGAGATACTTTTAAGAAGTTATATTTCTCAAAAATATCTTGGAGAAGTCTTGGATGCCTTAAAAAGGTATAAGTGAAAAAGCTGAGAAAATAATGGTTCTTAAGACAGTTTCCCTTTTTCTCAATAGGTAAGATAAGTTTCATTTCATAGCACGAGGGTAAGCGATGGATATCATGATCGAATTGTACAAGTATAAACTCTCAAATTCCAACGTATTCCCAAAGTAATTAACTCCATACCAAAACAAGGAAGACTACACCGAGCAGCTTGGTCAAGGGCCTCTCTGCCCCATAAAAAAACCTTGTATTCCCTTTCCTGCCACCAAAAAAAAAATCCAAAAGGATACCAGCCAAACTACATAAATCCTTCTACAATAGTAACCAAAGTAAAACCATGCCCAAAGTTCATGTAGCATACTCTTACTCATCACCTACTCAATCTCTAGAACTGTTGTCATCCAAAAGTTTCTTAGTCACTCACAAAGCAAACAGTAATCTACGGTCTCTAATGCTTGCTTGCATATAAGAGAAACAATACGCCAAAGTCATTCCCCTCCTTTGAAGATTATCCAAGCAAAAAAATCCACTCTAATCCTCCTCCACGCGAAAAAGAAACTCGAGGAATTCTTGTTTTTCCGAAGAGCTTCCAGGGCACTCTTTTTATGAATTCCAGACTTTTGCATTCTTCCTAAAATCTCATCACCTGAAGCATCCATCTCTTTCACAGCAACATGTCCCATCCCACCCCATTCACCTCAGAAGCATTCAACGCCTCATAGAATAAAGCGAAAGATTCCACCTTCTTTCCTAATGAATGGAATATTCCATATCACACTACCACACCGTCTCTCCACGTGGTCTCCACCAAAGCTTTTCTATCTGCAACCAAGAAGAATAGATCTAGAAACCTAACTTTTTTATTCCACACCAAGCTTTGGATAACTTGTCTTACAGAAAAGTGCATAAAATGAACGAAGGTAGAATTGATGTTGGATGGGTTGGAGCCAGACTGGTGTGTGTGTGTGGGTACTTTGTGTTAAAATTATGTCACCACAAAAGCGATAGTTTTGCATAACTGCCTCCAGATTTTTATTTAGTTTTGATTGTTGAGTGACAAATATCCAGGAAGATTAATGGAAAGGATAAAATGAAAATTATATATATCAGAAGGTATCATGGAATACATGTATCAGAAAGTATTCTGGACTTCCATGGGTAATAGGAAGGGTGTTAAGCAGTGCTGATTGAGGTGGTCTGGCCATGATATATGGAGGTTTCTTCTGTGGTTTATAATAAAGGTTCTGTCTGTGCAAATGAAGGGAAATTAGGGATGAGGAGGATCATAGAAGAATAAGAAGTACAAAAACAAAGAGGTGTTCTGAATGATTTTAAAGTGATTGAACTTTGGCTCTTCTGAGTGGGAAGACAGAGAGAAAATAGATGGTTCATAGATCTGACCCACACAAGTGGGATAAGGCTTGAGGATGTTTTTCTCGTGTAAGTCTTAACTTCTAATATATTGCTGCTATTTTATACTTATTCATGTAAGAAATTCAAACTGCTTAGCTTTCAATTCACCTCTGACCGATGTGTACCTTCATGATTTGAATTACACATTGATTCTCATATCACAGTCCAATATATTGTCACGCTGGATGGCTTTGTCCCTCTAGTCCTAGCCGTACGCATGTTTTTTGATTCTTCTGATGCATGACCCCTTGTATTTGGTCAGTTAAATATTGAACCAAGTGTATGAATATTAAACCAAGGTATAGTGAGTCCCTTTCTGCATTTTGTGATTCGTAGAAACTTGCTACCTTCATGGCCAACAATTTTGTGGCTCTTTATGTATCCTTAGAGTCATTTCCTTATAAGTTGATTTTTACAACTCATCCTCAACGTACCTGTCCTACTAAACTCAAGCCTGAAACAACTTTAAACATATTTCAGGTTTCTTGGCCTCTGAAGTTGGAAACTTCATTGAATAGTATGGTCGACTGATTCGATGAAATTTCTATGTTTAGGTTTCTGGAAAGTCATTTTTGTGCATTGGATGTTTTTCTCCATATAAAAGCTTGCATAGGTATTGTTTTTTCTGCTTTGGGAATGATTGTAGATGCTGCATCCTGTGTGTTAACAGGATGAAGACAAACATTGTTGTCATGGAATCAAATATGGAGAAGCTGCTTAATAAGGTTTGTCAAACGAAAAAAATATTTCTGATTGTTATCTCTGTTATGACTGGCTAGATTCAATTTATGTCTGGCAGATAATGTCTGTTCAAGCTGAAAGTGATCGGGTCAGTACGTCTCTTTTCAAAAAGAGGGGACATATAGAGAAACTGGACTGCACCCGAAACCTTTTACGTCAAGTTCAGGTGATTGGTTTGTGAGTGCATGTAATCTTATTTTTTCCCTATTGCACCTAGCCTTAGAATTTTCTGTTAATTTTGGTACCAAATTTGCAGCTTTGCGGTCTTAGGAAACAGTGGATATTAACGAGTCTACTAATTTGTATTTCATCCTTATATTATGACTTATCTCTCTATTTTATGCAGCCTTCAATCTTCTTTTCTTAATTGCCTTTCGGTCTCATGGTCTTTAGACTATCAATGGCATAGCTGTCTTTTTATATGTGGCATGTCATTTGTTTGCTTCTTATATCACTATTGTTTGAGTGCAAACATGCTTGTTTTGATGGCAATAATAAATGAAGGAGGGAAGAAAAATCTTACTCGATTCCTTTTTGTTGGTTTATAATGGAGTATAAATTTTGCAGTTCATGCAGTTATGAAAGTCTAAACTGGTCTTTTGCCTATGGACATGTTTCCTGTTGCCTATATCACAAGGCAAAAACTTCGTTTTTGAAAACTTGGGCTTTGCCCCATCATACAAGTAGGAGACTAAATAAGCAAAAACATTGGTGAAAATTAGTCTTCTGTTGCAACATCTTAAGATTATAATTTGACAATGTCCTAGTTGTTAATTTTTGGGGTTCAATGAACTTTTGTGGATAGCGAAGGGCCCCATAACTTATGGGGTGCTCATGCCTTTACTCTGAGCAGAAGAGAGCTTCATGTTGGAGATTAATCCAATATTTATGTTTCCACATGTTTTACATTTTCTGTATTTGAATTAATGTTCTTATCTTAGCCGACCCCGTCTAGTATGGGAAAAGGCTTAGTTGTTGTTGAATTAATGTTCTTATGTAGTTTGGATCCCAATGGATCAGAATCTGATCCATTGGAGTCGGGTAGGATTAGTATTACTAATCAAGGGTGTTGTAGTCATTCAGTTAGAAGTCAATGTATATAAAGCCCTAAGTGTGTCATTAGGTTAAGTAATTTTGAATAAGAGGGAAAGAGAGGCTACGACATCCTCATGGGCGCCGACCTCCAGTTCAGAACTTCTATGCATTTCTTTATCTCTCTTTATTAATGCTTTTCAATGAAAAAAATGACATGGTATCAGAGCTTAGTCGTGAAGATCTTGGCGTGCAGATTCTCCAGATATGCTAATCAACATTAGGTGAGGCATGGAAGACAAAATTTGGCCTGATTTCACAGAACTGTGGCATGGAAGACAGGATCTGGCCTGGTAAAGTATATCTGCATTGTTTTTGTTATCTTAGTTCAGTTTAGTATGGAACTGTGGCGAAGACTTGTGGCCAAGATTGAGTGCATTCCACGATGAAGATAAATTTGATCTCGTGGAATATGAAGCCCAGTTATATGTAAGAAAGTAACAATCCTTTATTTGGAGCAGATTTGTACAATCAATTTTCAGCAGAAATTGCCTTCTAAGGTAAAGGAGAGAAAGGCAACATTCTATCAAAAGGAAGTGAACATATCTGAAAATAATGAAAAAAAGTAAGATAAGAGATGATTGTGAAAACAATTCCTCGGACAAGTGTGAGGTATTTCAAATCACAAACCTCAAGTTAGATGGCAATAACTATCTTCAGTGGGTCAGATCTATTGAACTATCTGTGATAGCAAGGAGCAATGGGATTACTTAACTGGTGACATACCCCAACCCCCTAATATAGATCCTCTTTATTCACGATGGCGTAGGGAAAATGCACGTGTTAGCGCATGACTTATTCAATCAATTATACCCTCAATTGACAGTACATTTATGTTTTTAGAATCAGCTAAGGATATTTGGGTGACTATTGAAGATGCTTATGCTTAAAAGAAGAATATAGGTAAAAAATATGATCTTATTGAGAAGATTAGGAAGTGCAGACAAGAAGAAAGATCAATAAGTGAATATTATGATAAGATAAAATGTCAAAGTTGCATGCAAGAGCGCAATGAAGAGTTTAAAGAATGAAAAGTATTTAATCTTTTATGGGGCATCTCATCGAAATATGAAGCTGTAAAAAATAACATTCTTAGTAGAGAAGAACTCTCTTCCTTAAACACAATATACTCTCTCTTACTTCAGGAAGAAGATCGAAGATATTTGGAGAGGGAAACCAAGATCAGTTCCGAAACCACTGCATTCGTGGGCAAAAATACGCCTTGTGGAAGAAGAGGATATGGACGTGGTAGCGGTAGAACCCCACCTACTTCAAAAGAGAAGGACAAAATAACTTGTTCTCACTGAGAAAAATTATGACATATGAAAGAGACATGCTGGGAATTGGCGGGTAGACTCACTTACTGTCATAATAGGCCCAATAAAGCATACTTCAACAATGATCAAGGTGAAAAACACGATATAGAAAGCAGTGCAACTTCATTGGCCGATATGAAGAAAGAGATTGAGTTACTTAAGGCTCGTTTGATTGATTCACAAACTCCATCTACATCCTCTAATGTTGATTCTCAAGCTATAATGGCATACTCATTCTCATTTATGGATAAGGGTAATGTATTTATTCCTCATTCTAGGATATGTGTTATTTATTCTCGTACAACAGATCACATGGTCACTAGGCAAGATTTCTTTGATAACTATGAGTTGACTAAAAAAAATTAATATTAGGTTGACAGATGGATCACACACTCCCATCGTTGGAAAAGGGAGTATTACTATACCTTTTGGCATATTAAAAAATGTCTTACATATTCCAAATATTTCAGTCAATTCATTATCAGTCTTTGCCATGACACAAGATATGAAATATCATATAATTTTTGATTTATTGCATGGTTCTTAAGGAACTGAGGGAGAGAGGATCTTTGGTCGGGGTAGAGTGAGGAGAGGCCTCTATTTTTGCCAGGAAGTCAAAGGAGTAACAATGTAGTCAAACTATAATTACAGAAAAACAGAAGGGAGAGCTACCTTTATGGCACCAGAGATTATGATATTTACCACTATCTAAAATTAGGATGTTATTACCTGAATTTGCTCATTGTAATGACTTAAATTTGAACTATAAAACCTGCTAGAAGACAAAACATCATCGTGTTTCTTTTCCTTCAAATGAAGAAAATCCTCTATACCATTTGAGATTGTCCATTCTGATGTTTGGGGACCCTACTCTACTACTTCGTTGTATTGTTACAAGTACTTTATTTCATTCATTGATGATTGCACTAGGTTTACCATGATATATCTCATGAAAACCAAGGATGAGCATGATATATCTCATGAAAACCAAGGATGAGGTGAGAAATATTCTCCCCATATACTGTCAGTTTGTTCATACTTAATTTCAATGCACCATTCAAATTTTTCGCAGCGATAATGGAGGTGAATTTATGTCTCAATCACTTAATTCATATTTCTTAGATCGTGGAATGTTGCACCAATCCTCATGCACCTATTCTCCACAACAAAATGATGTTTATGAAAGGAAAAATAAACATTCTAGAAGTTGGTAGAACTCTTTTGATTAGTTACGATGTTTTAAAATTTTATTGAGGTGAAACAGTTTTAACTTTTAACATCAATTTTTCTCATAAATCGTATGCCAAGCAGGGTTTTCAATGATAATACTCCATTTCACTCCTTATGTCCTTCTCAGAAACAATTTCATTTACTTTAAAAAGTGTTTGGATGTGCTTGCTTTGTTCATATATATAGTGTCTTGAGAGCTAAATTAGATGTAAGAGCGGTTAAATGCATTTTCTTGGGATACTCCTCTACTCAAAAGGGGAATAAATGTTATGACCCCATAAAAAGATCATATGTTACAATGAATGTTATCTTCCATGAAGATACACTATTTTATAATAGGCAGTAAGTTCACTCATCAGATGTTCATTCACCTAATGTGATACCACTTTCACCAATTGAAACTCAATCAAAGCCTGAAAGAGAAGAGGAGATGCAACTCCCTAAAGAAAAGGAATGACAGGTTTATACTAGAGGTGAAAAAAAGGCCTTTCTTTTGCATCAATCAACTACTCTGAATCAGAATCCTCACACTGAATCAGCTCCTTCTGCGGTTACTTCTCATAATTCTGGTAGTGAACTTATGATTTACCTATTGCACTTCGAAAGAGAAAACGTGAAATTGCAAAATATTCTCTACACTAATTATCGCAAAGAGTATCAATTGTTTGAGATGAACGCAGATAACACTTATATTCCCTAAACATTTGAAGAGGCAGAGCAATATGTAGAGTGGAAGACAACCATGAAAGAAGAGATTGCAATATTAGTAAGAAACAAAACATGGGAAGTTGCAGATTTACGACTAGAGAGAAAAACAGTGGGATTCAAATGAATGTATTCAGTGAAGTAAAAGGCCGATGAAAATATAGAAAGGTACAAAGTCAAATTAGTGGCTAAAGGTTACAACGAATCATATGGCATAACTATATAAAAACCTTTGCACCATTGGCAAAAATGGACACCATTCGAATTATCCTAAGTGTGGCCGTTAATAAAGTATGAGACTTAGGGCAGTTAGATGTGAATAATGCCTTTCTTCAAGGGGACCTTATGAAAGATATTTATATGGACCTACCACCTCAGTATGATCATGGACAACAACCAAACAAGGTATACAAACTACAGAAATCAATTTATAATTTAAAACAATCTCCAAGAGTATGGTTTAAAAAATTTAGTGACGGTGTTATGAGTTTGGGCTTCAAACGTTGTGTTAGTGATCATACACTATTTATCAACCAAGGTAAGAAAGCCATTTGATTACTGGTGTACGAAGATGACATCATTATTACAAGCGATGATACAGAAGGCATAGTTATTCTAAAACAACAACTAAGTGCATTATTTGACTTAAAGGACTTGGGCAGATTACATTATTTCTTAGGGATTGAAATAATACAGAGCAAAGATTCTTTATTTTTAAGTCAAAGAAAATACATTCAAGACTTACTGAAAGAAACTAAAATGGAGGATTTTCAGATCTGTTCTACTCCCATTGAAATGTCGAAAGAGGATAATGATAAGTCAACTGAGCTATATGAAGATGTTGGTAGATATCAACGATTGGTGGAAAAACTGATATATCTTAATATTACAAGACCTAACATCAACTTTGCAGTCGGATATGTAAGTTTATGGATGCATTCTCCATGTAAACATCACATGAGTACAATGTTCCACATCATGAGATAATCATTAGATACTTAAATCATCTATCACTTATGGTTTATTATATGCTCCACATTCATCACTTATATAAAGATTTATTCTAATGCTGATTGGGTAGACTCTAAAGTTGATTGAAGATCAACCTCCGATTGTGTGTATCCATTGGGGAGGTATCCCGATATCCTGGAAGAGTAAGAAACAAAATGTGGTTCGCAGCATCGAAGTGCCGAAACAAATATCGTGCCATGGCCTTTTCCACTTGTGAGCTCATTTGGTTAAAACTGACTTCTTAAAGAACTTGATTTGGAAACGTTATGCAAATTACTCTTATTTGTGATAACCAAGCTGCATTGTATATTGCTTCCAATCAGTGTTTCATAAAAGGATCAAACATATTCAAATAGACTGTCACTTTATTAGAGAGAAAGTTTTTGGGAGAATCTTCAACCTTTTTTATGTTCGTTCAAAAGATCAATTTGCAGATATTCTCATAAAACTAATTGTTGTTAATGGGTTAAAGAAAGCTCTTGTCAAGTTGGGTGTTTCAAGTCTAAGACTCAACTTCAGGGTGTGTGTTGGAGATTAAGCCCATATTTATGTTTCCACATGTTTTACATTTTCAGTATTTGAATTTATGTTCTTATGTAGTTTGGATCCCAATGGATCATAATCTGATCCGGATCAGAGAGCTGGGTAGGATTAGTATTACTAATCAAGGGTGTTTTAGTCATTCAAGTTAGAAGTCAATGTAGCCTTAAGTGTGTCATTAGGTTAAGTAATTTTGAATAAGAGGGAAAGAGAGGCTGCGGCAGCCTCATGGGCACCGTCCTCCAGTTCAGAACTTCTCTGCATTTCCTTATCTCACTCTTTATTGATGCTTTCCAATGACAAAAACGACACTTCAGTGACTCCTGTTATCGTGGAGCCAGTTAGAGGAATCTTAGAGGGTAAAAGGAGTCTTAAAGGCCCTCCCACAGGAAGCAAACTTACGGAAGCTGAGTGTGTCTGCAATAATGGGCTTGAGGTGCCCTGTTTGTGTAGCTGCAAGGGTGACCAGACAGCAAGCTTGTGGACATCCTGGAAACCTTCTGGTTCTGCAGAAACGACCTTCTTACAGAGTTTAGTCTTGCTTCTTATCAACATTGGCCCCTTTGTTTTTTTTTTTTTCTGTTTTATTTTGGTCCTGATTATTTTTTCTGGAATCGTTTTGAATAAAATGTTTTATTATCATAACTCTAGCAGCATGTTTCTTTTTGTTGGTACATTTGAGGTGAGGTGAATGGGCGTGATATTTTGTTTTCTAACATTGCATTAACGTTAAAATTGGAGATGCATTCTTTTTTGTCTTTTCCCATTGTGCTTGTCCTTGGTCACTGTTTGACAAGTAATATTGGAAAATTGGGGAACACTGAAACCCAATGTTCATATCAAGTTTAAATATTGGAGTAAGCGCTACATATCTTTTAATATGGCCTTTTTTTATTACTGAAGAGCAGTTTATCTATGATCTTCCAATTCAACTAACCAAATGTATGAAAATGGGAGCTTATGGAGATGCTGTGAGATATTATACCGGCGCTATGCCGATTCTGGAGGTTCCTCTCTCTCTCTCTCTGTCCACTTTCATAGTCTATCACGTTTCATATTTCACATTCTTTTAAGGCATGAAAAAGTCAATCTGTTATCTTGTCACAGGCATATGGTGACTCATCTTTCCAAGATTGTAAGAGAGAGTCCGAGGCTGCAATTAGTCAAATAGTAAAATGTCTTGAGGTAAACCATCTTCTTCTGCACCAAGCTTATTGCCTAATTGGACCAGTAAACTGGAGTTTGTTCTCTCTCTCTCTCTCTATATATATATATATATGCGCATGTATGTATATTTATGTATTATGGATGAATTATATCTTATTTGTGTGCGTGTTTGTGTGTATAGTCACACACGTATACATGTGTCTGTATGTTATAGATGTATATATAGAATATAGGGGCTTATTCATATCCAGTAAAACATTCTGGTTATTCTGGTGCACAAATGCCCTTCATTAACAGTTTGTAAACTGGATTGTCTTGGTCACTGCTTTTCTTTTGTTTTCTAAGAAAAGATGCCTATTCCATGTAAGGAAAGCAAATTAGTGGAAGGAAATACCATAGATAAGCCCAAATATCTATTTTGCTAGAGCCTGGAGGGGAAGAATCCAATCTTTTAGATTTGCTGATTAAAGTTATATAGCAATATTCTCATGCTCCTTATTTGCATTTGCATTACTCAAACAAAAGGTATCTTGCAACAGAGAGGTGATAAAAGCATTGGAACTTAAAGCTTTTTCATCACACCTTAGAAATTTGTTTGGAATGTTTCTTGATGCCTATGAGTTTGAGTTGCAGATGTGTGCCAAATTTGCATATGTATTATAAAAGTTTGTTGGCCTTATTTTGATCCCGGTGCTCAAGGTGCAATTTATAGAGGAGAAGGGATGTATTGCATCATCAAGAGTATATTCTTTTCTGGTTTTTGTCTTATAGCTTTCATGTTTCATCAAGTCCAGGCTAGGCTTTCTTCAGATTCTGAATCAGTTGAAGCAAGGGCAGAGGCTGTAGGACTTCTGAGGCAACTTGGTTTTCCGGTATGTAACATTTTGCTCTATATTAAATGTTCCATCTTGCTGATAAAGGAAATCATATATTGAAAATTCATGTCAAGAAAGAAAAGGTCTTGCCTTGTTTCTGGTGGTTATCGTTCATGGGATATTAGTTGGTAACTTGGTATGGTGCCCTCAATGCCGTGAAGACTAGTCTGTGGCTTATTTTGTTCTGCATGTTGCCAGGTAGACAGCTTGAAGACTAGGTTGCTTGAAGACAAACTCAACCACTTTCTATCTGAACTTCAGGAAGAAGCTAAAGAGTGCGTCTCTGATTCTTTTGATTCTGTCATCCCTGCCGAAACTATAAGCCTTTCAGATTCTCCAGAATTGACATCTCCCTGTGTTAGCACAAACCAGGTAAGGTAGATGGCTCTTATTAAGTCAGTGGTCAGATTGATGAAAACAATTTAATTGAGTAGAGGGATAAATTACCAATATGATTTGGCATTGAGTTGTTTCCAAATATTCAAGACCGTGAAAAATGTACTGAAGTTATGAACACTTTGTCAAAAGGACTTTCTTTCCTTCCTTTTGCTTTTGGGGAGTGGGTGAGTAAAGAAGACTTCGTTCAGACTTTCTGGTAGAGGATTAACTGGTGATTACTATTCTGAATTCCTTAGGGCCTTGATTCATGAACTTCTCTTCCTCAATGATGAATGGGTACCTGCTATTAAAGGAAAATTGTATTGACTATTTGTCTTGCGTTCATACAGCTTACTGTTGATGGATGAATAAAGACCCATAAGCTACAAAGTTTGTTGGATTCAGATTATTTCCATGATTATGCTGCACAACCTAATAACCTTGGACTGATTCTGCCTTGACAAATAAAAAAGCACATTATCGGTAAGAAAATATTTCAGAAGCAGTTATTGGCTTAATCAGAGTGCGGTTGGTGTTGAATAGTATTTAATATGAACATTTTTTTAGTGGAGGAATGGCATAGAAATATTTTGATCATCCCCCAAACCCTGTAAAAAGTTCCCATCAGATCGAACCAAAGGCCTTAGACATGTGTCAGGTTTCAGATTCAAAGATAAGGTCAGCCTTCAGTGACCAAATGCTCTCATTGCCGATCACCTTACAGTCTTAGTTTCGTCAATTCATCTGCCAATTACAAGCGTGAGCTGGTTTCCAGAGATCAAATACCCTGCACGTTTTGATAAAACTGCTTCAACATACTACTAGCAAAATAAGTAACTACATTGTATTATCTGTTTTCGATGTGAGCCTTTTGCTACAACACAAACCATTTGGGAGTTCATGATCTTTGATAGTTGAGTATTAATGTCTGCCTTTTCCTGAAGCATAAGCCTGAAACCTCCATGAAAGCATGTAAAACAATTATGTGCTCTATGAGCGCAAATATATGATATAGTGACGTGCTTAGCATCAGCCTTTTGGTAGTTAGACTTATTTGCACACCTCCTTTGTGCAGAATATCATTATTCCCAATATAGAAGGAAATAACTAGTCAACTATCTTTCATTTAAGTTACTTAATATTGTCCAAATTGCAGTGGAATACATCTATCTTAAGAATATTGATCATTCTTGCCAGCCAATCAAGGATTGCAAATTCATAAAATACCAAAGTTGGAGATGTTAGAATCTAGAAAAGGAAAATCCAATTCTTTAGCTGCATTTAATGATCTCAATCCTGGGATTACAAAAAGCTTACTTCTGAACAATGGAAGGCATCTGATTTTTGTGTCCACCCTATAATCTATTAATTGAGCCATTTAGTGCATGTTCTTGTTCTGAAAATGTGGATCTCCTGTGTTAAGCTCTCCATACATGGGTCTACAGCCACCAAAAAAGTTATAATTCTGGTCTTCCAGACCCTGTTGCGGTTCTGACCTTCCAGTCACTCGAAGGCTTCAGTTGTTATCAAGCAGCAGTTTCATTTGCTTCTATCCATCAAGGGCTTGTCTCTAAAACACAAATATATTGATATTTTGTATGTCCAGGCATCCATTGGTGAGCTAGCTAAAATGGTCCATGCTTATCGAGTTATTTTTCCTGACTCAGAAAGGCGCCTCATAGAAATCACAAAAGCTCTTTTCTCCAAGTATGGTTCTGCATTTGGCATTTTTACTCTTTTTTTGGACGATGAAACCATGTGAAAAGCATTCAGGATCCAACATTTATCTGATTATGCTCTTTATTTGTTAATTTTCCGCTAGGCGTTTTGAAGCCATTCAGCAGAATATAAAGAAGAGTATTTCTGCATCAGATCTGTTGACAATGTTCAGTAATTACTTTGTCCCTGAAATTTTCTTTTGGTGATTAATGGGTACATCCTGCTCTGATGCATATTGCAAATCATAGCTCTTGGTGTATCTTTTTTTTGGGTGTTGCTGACAGTTTTGGATGATAAGGGCTGCATATCTCAACCCTGGGGATAATATGGCCAATATGTCCATATCGTACTTTCTAAACATAAACTAGAGAATCTAAAAATCACTTAAACAAACAACAACAACAACAACAACAACTAAGCCTTTTCCCATACTAGACGGGGTTGGCTACATGGATTCTTTGTTTCCACATATCCCTATCGTGTGCCATGTTAGCAGTTAACTCCCAATAAGCTAGATCATTCTTTATTGTATTTTTCCAACACTTTTGTGGTCGTCCTCTAGCTCTTTTAATACTTTCCAAATTTAGTTTTTCTAACCTTCTTACAGGTTTTTCTTTTGATCTTCTTTCTATATGTCGAAACCATCTTAAGCGATGTTCTCTCATTTTATCCTCTATTGGTGCCACTCCTAATTTGTTTCTAATAACCTTATTATGTATACGGTCTTTTCTTGTATGACCACTCATCCATCTCAACATCTTCATTTCTGTCACAGACATCTTTTGTACATGTTGATGATTAACTGCCCAACACTCAAAACCATAAAACATGGCAGGCCTAATTGCTGCTCTATAATATTTACCTTTTAATTTTAATGGTATCTTCTTATCACAAAGAGCATTTATTCTATGTGTAACATCTCCATCAATTCTTCCATCACTCTGAAAAACTAACCCTAGGTATTTAAAACTTTCCTTTTAGGGAATGCAATGTGTGCCAATTTTAATTTCTATGTCTTCTGAAGTAATCAAATGATCAAACTTACATTCCATATATTCTGTCTTTGTTCTACTAAGTCGGAGGCCTTTGCTTTCTAATGTTTCTCTCCATAGTTCCAATTTTCTATTAACTTTTTCCTTAGACTCCTCCACTAATACAATGTCATATGCAAATAACATACACCAAGGTACTTCATCTTGAATATGTTTTGTTAACTCATCCATCACCATTATAAATAAGTATGGACTTAAAGTTGATCCTTGATGTAACCCAATATTAACTTCAAAGAAGTCTATCGTTCCTTCATGAGTCCTCACACATGTTTTTGCACCATCATACATGTCTCTTATAAGGTTAATATATGTCAACGGGATACCTCTTTTTTCCAAAGTTCTCCAAAGAACCTCCCTCGGTACCCTATCATAAGCTTTTTCTAGGTCAATAAATATCATGTGAAGGTCTTTCTTTTTTGCTCTAAAATGTTCTATAAGATGTCTCAAAAGGTGAATCGCTTCAATAGTAGCAGTGCGATATGGGCCGTATCGTGCGATATGCGATATACGCCCTGGGACCCTTATAAAGGGTCCCGGGCCAACCGAAACCCGCGATTTTTCACGGGTTTCCTCTCTCCTTTTGGGTTCCTCAAGCTCCCTAAGAGCCGATTTTCGCCTCCTTGGTGTTCAAAGCTCTAAAATCGTGCCCTACGGTGTCCGTGCAAGCCTCCAAACTCGAATTTAAGTATATTTTTAATGTTTTTTCTATTTTTTTCTTTTCTATTTGTTGTTTTTTGTGTTATTTTGTTTTTTTTTAAATGACAAAATATGAAGTTATTAAGTGTGTATACGATTTTTATTGCATTCATGAAGTGAGAGATGCTCCATTTGAGTGTTATTTGAAGATTGAGGATTTACGAAGTGCTTTTATTTTTAGGTTTTTATTTGAATTAAAGTACTCCATTGAGATGGCAGGAAGGGGTGGTAGAGACTTCCATTATCGGTCTGACGATCTGGCCTAACAGTGGGGTATACCAGTTGAGGGTTTCAGGTTAAAGATTAGATGCTTATTTTGTGAAAAGGTGGTTAGTCGTGAAATTTTAAGGTTGAAACACCACCTAGCAGGAACCAAGAAAGAAGTTGCTCTATGCACAGACAGAGTTAGAAGTGTGCCAGAAGGTATTAAATGATAATGCTTGCAGATGATTGAGAGCATACAGGAAAGGAGACAACAAAAAGATGATTTTCAGATATGTGAAGAAGCTGATGATGCTACTGCCACTGGATTTGGATTCACTGATATTTTGCCTTCAGATGCTAGAACAGAGAATTGTAGTAGCAGTTCACGAGCACCTGGCAGGGAAAAGAGGGTTGCAACTGAAGACTTTGGAGGTGGCAGAAGAGGAAGAGCTTCTTCTACCATACATTCGTTCTTTCTTCCTTCCACTACACCTAGTGCTCAACCTGGAATTCGTGCTGGGAAGATGGTTTTATGATGCATGCATTCCATTTAATGCAGCAAACAGTTTTCATTTTCAAGCAATGGCAGATGCAATTGCTAACATTGGTCCAGGATACAGGATGCCCTCTTATCAGAAGTTGAGAGGGAAGATATTAGATTAGACCGTCATTAAAGTGCAACAATATTATTCGACTTTGAGACAGTCATGGAAGGAAACGGGATGCACTATCATGGCAGATGGATGGACCGATAGGCGAGGAAGGACATTGCTAAACTTTTTTGTATATTGTTCTCAAGGACTCATGTTTTTGAGATCTCTAGATATGTCAGAGGAGAAACACACTGCAGATATCCTACGACATGAATTTGATAAGGTTATACAGGAGGTTGGGCTAGAGAATGTAGTCCAATTGATTACAGATAATTACAGATAATGCAGCTAACTACAAAGCAGCTGGGAAGGAGTTAACTGATATAGGAGTTCATTTTGGAATGAATGTGTCAGATTATTGAAAATTACTTGTCCTTTAGTGAAAGTTTTGAGATTGGCTGACATCGAGGAGAAACCATCTATGGGCTACCTTTATGAAGCCATGGACAGGGCAAAAGAAGCCATTAGAAATAACTTTAATGGAAAAAAGAGAGATTATGTGCCCGTGTGGAAAATAATTGGTAGTAGATGGAATAAACAATTGCATCAGCCTATTCATGCAGCAACCTACTATCTAAACCCATTATTCAGGTACTCAGCAACCTTCAAAAGGGACGGTGAGGTTAATCGAGGAATCATTGAATGTATCGACAGATTAGTCCCTGATGAGAGCATAGCGTATGCGATACATCGAGAGATGGAGATATATGATAATGCTCTTCACTTGATGGGTTTGCCTATTGCAATTCGCAATCGCACTACGATGTGTTCAGGTAAATTGTTTATTTTCATATTTAAGTTTCATCTTACATTACTGTGGATTATGTCTCTAATGTTTGTCTTTTTCTACAGATGTTTGGTGGAACAGGTTTGGAACTGATTGTCCAAACCTTAGAGATTTTGCAGTGAGAGTCTTAAGCCAAACCTATAGAGCAACAAGTTGTGAAAGAAATTGGAGTGTTTTTGAACACATCCATACAAAGAAGCGTAACAGGTTGAAACACAAAAGACTAAATGATTTAGTTTATTTTCATTGTAACATGCGCCTTCGTGAAAGTTAATGTTATATTACTTTTAAATTTTCAATTCAATATTGTTTAACTTCAGTCTTCAATTGTTAATATTATTTACTAGTTGTTTATCTTTGTTTGTTGTAGGCAATTAAAAAAAGTAAATAGAGAAGAAAGTCAGTTCGATCGAATAAGTTTGGATAATTTTGATATATTAGAAGATTGGGTTATGGAAGACACTGAAGAAAATGCCCTCATAACTGAAGAAGATGTTGCTTGGATTAATTTGAAAGGAGCGCAACAACATCAAGGAGATGAAGAATTTGATTTCCAAGAAAAAGATGTCGCTGATGATGATGATGAGGATCTGCAACAAGGAGAAGATGAAGATTATTTAGTTGATGATCCTGATTACAATTTGTAAAATGTAACTGTGTCTGTAATTTGTATTTCATTTTTTGGATTCAAAATATATAAATTTAGATGCAATTGTTCAATGTTGAATGCTCAATCTGTACTAAACTTACAATATATGAATTTAAAGCAATTACCAGATTTTTTCTGATTTTTTTCTGATTTTTTTTTTCTATTTTTTTCTAATTTTTTTATTGATTTTTAGTTAATTTTTGTATTATTTTAATATTAAAGTACGATACGATACGCCCGTATCGTGGAGCCCATCGATACACGATACGATACGCGTCAGACAACACTGAATAGTAGATCAGCCTGGCATGAATCCAAATTGGTTCTCTGTTGTACTTGATACTTGTCTTAACCTACGTTCGATAATTCTTTCCCATAATTTCATAGTATGACTCATTAACTTGATACCTCGATAATTCGCACAATTTTGAATGTCTCCCTTGTTCTTATATATGGGTATAAGTGTACTTCTCCCCATTCCTCGGGCATCTTTTGGTTTTTTCATATTTCATTAAATAGTCTTGTGAGCCAAGTGATTCCTATTTCTCCTAATTTTTTCCAAACTTCTATAGGAATATTATCTGGTCCTACCGATTTACCACCCTTCATATGTTTAAGAGCCTCTTTGACTTCATTCTTTTGAATACGTCGGTAGAAATTGTGGTTTATATACTTTTCTGACTTGTTAAATCTCCTAAACTAATACTAACATCTTTATTTTCATTAAAAAGATTATAAAAATAGTTTAGAGCAAGGTACTAACATCTTTATTTTCATTAAAATCACTGAAAATACAGAAAAATAAAAGTTACCAAGAATACACATTAATCATAGAAAACAACCATCACTAGATGCATAAGTCATTAAATTTTAGGTCTAAAAATAGATAATGGGTCCTATGTGTGGATCGTGTATATCGTGTGATACAAATAAGTATTGATATACCTCATATCGTACTGTATCATATGATATAATATAATAGTACAACACATCAGTGTCTTACGATACAATTGTGTATCATATCAAGAAAACTATCAATATAACACATATCAACACTTATGTGTATTGATGGAAATCTTACACTTTGGATGTTCTTTAGTCATTGTAGTCCAGTTGTATTGGGAGTTTCGTGCAGTTGTTTCCTTAACGAACATGTGACCTTGGAACTTAAATTTAACTTGCCATTTCTTTCATGAGACTGGATGGTTATATACTTGATAGCTATTTCCAGTGAACTATGACAATTATAATTATTGTAGCGTCAATGTTTTACCGTGGGCCTGTGGCAACAATTGAATTCAAGTACAAAACCAGAGCATTCTTGGGCCATATATTCTTTCACATTTGCAAGTAAAGGGAGCCACATAATGTGGAGCATGCATACCTTTTTTTATGATGCTTTCTATTTTGAAAGTTCTATTAAAATGTCTATGTTATGCTGCCTGTCTGCATTTGGGCCTGATGTATATGGGTTACAATTTACAATATGCTTTTTACAACCTTGCTATGTGGTTTTCTTTCTTCCTTTGTGTCCTTTATTTCCTGTTCTCTCATTTAGTACTAGTAGAATGTCTTGATTCATGTGCAGTGGACTGTTTGTGGTTTTGGTAAGTTTTAGACTATATGCCATAAAACTGTCTTATGGGATCCTTGCAGGAGCTATTTGGACCGATGTGACAGTGATGGATGAAGTTCTCCCTGAGGCAGCTCTCAGCATTTTTTCTTTAGAGGTCTCTCTCTCTCCCCCCACATTACTTAATAAAGAACCAAGGTGCATAACTGTTTTGGTAACAACTCTTTTTTTAGTATAATTAATGCAAAGCTCGTGATCAGTTCGATGCTGCTGTATCATTTATATTTAAAATCATCCAATCAGATGAAAACCTCTAACTCAGTGTTTAAATGTAATTCAAGCCTAATTATGCAAGAAGCATACTTGTATTTGATTTGATAAGATCTAAAAGAAGATGGTGGGCATGTGTTGAACTTCAAAGTTTTCAATGGTAAGTGATGAAGGTTTTTGAGTTTCTATCCATAAGGACGGTCCACTTTGCTGGTATATAAGAGCACATACATTTGCTTGTATTTTTGTATGTTTTGTTGTGTTTCCTGATTCATACTTGCATTGCTTCTCTTTTCTTTTTAAGGAATAAGTGAACTGTATTAAATTGAAAGTCATTAAGTTGGTGATGAGGAATCACCTGCAAAGAATGAGACAAACTTGGATACTAGTGTCCCTCTACATGCTTTAAGGTTGTTAACGTTTTGAGGACTAGTCAGCCATCATGAATTTCAGTTTTCTGTCATTAACTTTTCCTTTTATTTTTCAGTCCTCCCGTGCTGTTGTGAACCAGTATGTCACCAACTCATTCACTCTGCTGCTGTCTCAAGTCACAGGTAAACTTTTCAGTCTGTGTATTACTGTGACTTGTAATTTCTTACTTGTACCTTATGGACACTACTGTACTGTTGGGAATGAATACAGAACAAGAAAAAACATATCGTCTTACTATTTGATGTATTACTCACATTACTTTTATTCATCTTTGAGTGAGGTTGGTGCACACTTCCCTTTTAAGAGGAGGGGCATTGATTTTACTTGTGTGTTTCGCTGGTGAGACAATAAAGACTCCAGCACATTTGTTCAGGTGTGTGCTTTTTAAGACACGAGCTGTCTGAGCTGGCATGGCCCAGATCATGATCTGCCTCTTTATTCATTGCATCTGGGCTATTATTTAGCTTGGTCACTTTTTTGTGTAGGAGTCAGCATCAGTGGGACGAGCTTAGGCAAATTACATCTCATAATCAATCTGAGGTTTGACTGCTCTGTGGCACATTGTGTTGCAAGCAGACTCATCCAGGATAACAGCCTGGGCTGGTCCATTATTTCTCATGATGCTTTTGGGTGGTTTGTGGGCATATGGTAATATGAAAACCTGAACACACGTCTGGGTGCCACAGTTATGTCACATGGGTGTGGATGAACACAGGAATGCACTGTACATGACTTTATAATCATGTTGTTGAAATTCAGAGTCACATAGCTAGGTAAGGGGCAGACCTCCAATGGAGGTTGTCCCCTCCCTCTTTCTCTCTCTTTCTTACACACTGCCTCAAACCCTAATACAACCTACCAGTCCTTATATAAGGAGCTGTAAAACGAAAAATTGACCAAAATACCCCTAGTACAGAAAAATTACCAAAATGCCCCTAGCATTTCGGGCAAGTACAATAATACCTAAAAACATCAGAAATTATAAAACTAACATAAAGAACACTATCTTCAACACATGTTTGTAGGGTACTGCTATGTATGCATGAATTATACATACAACTTTTACATGATCGATAAAATTTCATAAACTGAAGCGAAAACTCAGTTTTCAAAGCCAATATTTATTAATACAGTAATAGTCAAAGTTGACAAAAGGTAAAGAAAAACAGACTATGAGGAACAATAAAAGAGAGGCTAGTAATTTCTAATTTTCTAGCTTTGTCTGACATGTATTCAGTGGCGTTTCTGATGTACCAGTGTCTTAAGGGATGCTTCACCTTGTGAAGTATCCTGTGACAGAGCAGGACATGACAACATCAGTAGGTTTATTATTGGAGCTATTATGTACTTTGGTTTGGTGTTCTCGTAGTTGTACTTATATGGTGGAAAAATGAAGCTTTGATGGCCATGAGGCCTTCACATGTATGTTCAAACTTGAAATGAAAGATGCTTGTTAGCTTCTTATTTACGTGCATAGCATTAGATGTCAGTGGTAAGGAACAAAGTAGATTGGTTGTGGGGCTTCCAGTAAGTACTCTTTGGGAATATATGGCAGGATCCTGCTAGAATTTAGTTGTTAGTAGATCTAATGGAGCTATTCTAGTTGAAAACAATGCTGACTGTTTACTTCCACGGGCAGGTGCTTTTACAGGAATAAACACCAAAGGGAAAGAATTGGTGCAAGAGAATTCACTACAAGTTGCTCTGGAGAGTGGCAAAAGGGCAGTGTCACAAGGCAGCGTGGATCTCCTACTGGTACTTCTTGTTTCTGCCTCCGTTTAGTGTCTGTTTGTAGGCTTGAATTGATAATAATGCTGCACTCTTCTTTCTGCACATACATTTTCTGTTTCCAGAAACCCTTCAGTTTTTTATTTTGGGACTAGAATTTGATATTCACAAGGCAGCTGATATGTACCTCACCAGTATTGCTTTCATATGGAAATTTTATTCTTGAAAAAGTTCAATGTCATAGTCTCTGTTCTCAGTTGTGTCAAATCAACATATACCTTTGTTCTACATGCCCTAATGCATTTAAAACAGTAAAAGTTTGTTGTTGCAAGGCTTTGCTATTGCTTCAATAACTAATTAAACAATGGTTAGTAGAAACAGGAAAGGGAAGGCGGGTAAGTTTATGAAATATCAAATCTGGGTGCAATTTTCTGCAAGTTAAGATTGCATGATCCAGTTAAGAATGAGCTAGACATAGTTAAAAGTCAATTGACTATTTTGAATTCCTAAGAAAAATATTTTGGAAATTTTGTTAGCTGCTGGTTTCACATTTAATGTGTCGCTTTGAATATTGCTTGGCTTGTTACTTCATCATGCATCTGTAGTTTGTTTTATTGGTCCCATAATTCATGTGCACGCTTACATAATATATTCATTTATATGCAAGTATCTCACGACTAAATCTTATGCATTTCAATTAGATAAAATAAACAAATCTTCAGTAAACAAATTATTTTAATTACAGTTTTATGAAATCTATATTTAAGTAATGCTAGGTGAACATTGTCAGCAAATTATTTAAACTGCTAGGTTTTGAGAAATAAGATGGTGAGCACTTCAAAAGGAGGAAAAGAAGGCCAGAAAAGTATTGGAGGTAAACAACAAATATTGTATTGCTTTTTTGGAGTTCAATGTGAGTATGACAAAAGATCAAGAACAATTGGTTAGAAAGAATGTAGCCACAACCACTTGGTCTTAGAATAGTTTTCTTTTTGTTTTTGGTGGTATCTGTCAAGTTAGAGATAGGGAAGCATAGCGGTGGATGTGCCAGTGAGTTGTCATGGGTTCAGTACCCTATTGATGATTCCTATCAGTCGCAAGACTCGCAACTGTGCTAAAGCCCCTGGGTTTCAACTTCAATTTGCATGGAGTTCGCAAAGGAAAGAATCTTCTGGTTATCTCCTGAAATTTTCTCTTCCAAAGGAATTTATGAAAGTGATATCCGTGACTACTTTTCATTGTAAGCACGATAGGCGTAGTTCATGATTAAATATTTCATGGTTGAGGATCAAATGTGATAATCTGGGTTAAAATCCTCTTAATGAATTAAAAAGGTATAGACTAGATAGTCTTGTTTCATATGCATTTGTCTTCAGAAGCTAATTCTTCCCTCTGCCCCTGTGTGTTTTTCTAAACCACCAACATTCTCAACGTTGTGGTGGACTCTAGGCTTTGCAGTTTCAGGCAGTCGGAGGATTTTATTCGATCATTCCCTCTGCTCCCCTTGTTGATGTGCTTGGTTGCTAGGATGAGGAAAGAATGTCAAGAAAGCAAGTCTGCAGGCAGCTATTATAATTATGCTTTACGATCTGCTTAGAAGCTAATTCTTCCCTCTGTCCTCACATGTATTTGTTTAAACCCAACAACATTCTCAATGTTGTGGTGAGCTCTAGGCCTTGCAGTTTCAGGCAGGTAGAATCATTCTATCTGTTCCCCTGGTTGATGTTCTTGGTTGCTAGGATGGGGAAAAAAATGTCAGGGAAGCAAGTCTATATGGAGCTATAGTAACTATGTTTTACAACCTCTTATCAGATAAAGCAAAGTGACATGAGAGATGAGCCAGCCAACTGAAAGTACCTTAAACCAATTAAGAAAATGCCTACATAAGTAAAAGAAAAAGTAATCTTAAGTTAAAAGTTTAGAAGTCTTTCTGAGCAGATGCAGGCCACAATTTCTTGGTTGAATATCAGTCTGTTGAGAATGTGTCGTGTGCACACCTCACTGCATGGCACATGATCGAGCTCTATGGAAACAAAGAATCCATGTAGCCGACCCCATCTAGTATGGGAAGGGGCTTAGTTGTTGTGTCCTATTTTTGTACAGAAATACAGAAAAATGAAGGTGAAGAAGTTGGAGAAATCGTGTAGAGAAGATGGCAGGATTCGGTCGGCCACTATGGTGTTGCCTCCCCTCTTCCTTTCTCTTCCTTTCTCTCACTTTTTTCATTATTGGCTAATAGGATTTACACCTTTTAAATATGAGTATTACAAAGCCTAAATTTACCTAATTGCCATTAATAAGGCTTATTTAAAGTTACCTTTAAAAACAAACTGAAAAAGTACATAAACAAAAGATTAAAGCAAATAAACCAAATCAGAGTTGCGCGTAGATGTCCGTTTCTATATGATGCACACTCCTCTATCTCTTTACACTCTCCCTGAAGTTGGGTGAAAGATGAAAGTTACACCCAACTTGCTGCACAATCTCCCCAATATATTCTTGTTAAGAGCTTTAGTTAGCATGTCTGCACATTGACTTTCTGACTTCACATGTTCCAACTGAAATTCTTTAGTATGAACACTGTCTCGTATAAAATGACAATCGATTTTAATATGTTTAGTTCTCTCGTGATAGACTGGATTTGAAACTATATGTATAGTTGCTTTACTATCACAAAATATAGGAATAGAGTCTCCTGCAAGAAAATCGATTTCTGTTAGTAGAGAGCGTAACCATTTCCCTTCACATATTTCTGATGCAATCGCTCTATATTTTGCTTGAGCAGTTGACCTAGCCATGACATATTGCTTCTTACTCTTCCATGATATTATGTTGCCTCCAACTAGTGTTATATATCTAGTAGTTGATTTTCTATCTTCTATAGAATCTGCCCAATTAACATCTGTATAGATTTCAATCCTTGTGTGTCCATTGGCTTGATATATTATTCCATGTCCAGGAGTAGCTTTCAGGTATCTAAATATATGAAAAATTGCATCCATATGATATTTGGAAGTTGATTGCATGTATCGGCTTACTATGCTTACTGCATATGCTATATCTGGATGAGTAATGGTCAAGTATAACATTTTTTCAACTAGTTGTTGATATCTAGTTACATCGACCTTATCAACCCCATCTTCCATTTGCAACTTATGGGACATCCATGGGAGTAGCGCTTGGTTTACAATTTTTCATCTTAACATCTCGTAACAAATCCAAGGTATACATTTTTTGATTTAAACAAATGTTAGTACTTGAGTAAACCACTTCAATGCCCAAGAAATAGGGTAGTCTTCCAAGGTCTTTGATGTTGAATAACCGATGAAGAACTTGTTTAATATCTGTATTTTCTCAATGTCATCCCCTATTACAATGATATCAACATATACTAGTAATAATGTCATTTTTACTTTTAAAGAATAATGTGTGATCACTCACACTCTTTTGATACCCAAATTGATGATACTTTTACTGAATTTCTCGAATTGTTTTAACCCATAAATCGCCTTCTTTAATATGGATACTTTATTTTTTGGATTTGGATAATCAGGTGACAATTCCATATAGACTTCCTCCTTGAGCTTCCCCTGCAAAAATGCATTCTTCACATCAAGCTGCCACATTGTCCAATCTTTATGTGCTGTAATGCTAATGATCACTCGTATAGATTTGAGTTTTGTCACTGGAACGAAGGTCTCCTCATAGTCAATCCCATATGATTGACTATAGCCACGGGCTACTAGTCTCGCTTTATACCTCTCTAATGTCCCATCTGCTTTGAACTTAACTGTATACAACCACTTGTAACTGCCTGCCTTTTTGCTTGGTGGTAGAGTACTATCCTCCCATGTCTGATTTTTCTGAAGTGCTTGAAGTTTTGATTTTAGCCAACCCCGTCTAGTATGGGAAAAGGCTTAGTTGTTGTTGTTGTTGATTGAAGTTCTGATTTCATGGCTTCAACCCAGTGTTCTTGTTGTGGTGCTTGAAAAAAGCTTTTAGGAGCTTGATATAATTCAACTTTTAGCACAAAGTTATGATAGCTAGATGATAAATAGTTACCACAATCTTTTACCTTTTCGAAGAGCTATTGGAACATCCAAGTCTTCACTTCCTTTTTCTTCTGAAAATACCTTTGAATCTGAGGAAGGTTCTCCTCCTTGGTTCGTGGTGTCTATTGGATTGGGCATGACTATATTTCTCGTATACACTTGCATCTCTTTTTCTTCTTGGGGTGGATCATTTTTTGCAGTAGTATAATCTTCATCTATCTCATCACTTATAATGTCTATGGGGATAATTGTCTCTTCAATGCTAGAATTTAACAAATCGGTAGATTTTTGAAAGAAAGAGGTAGTCTCAAAGAATGTTACATCCGTGGATATATACTTCCTATGAGATTTAGGATCATAACAAACATATCCCTTCTTTTCACACGAATATCCAATAAAAACACATTTAACAACCCTCGGATCAAGTTTATCTCGAAATTGATTATGTACATGAACATGACAAGCACATCCAAACACTCTTGGAATAAGATGGAATTGATTAGTTTCAGGCTTTATAAATTTGAATAGGGATTTTCCTTCAAGAACAACCGAAGGAAATCAATTCAAAAGATATACCGCTGTAAGTATAGCTTCATGCCAAAAATATTTTGGAACATTATGTTCAAGAAGTAAGGTTCGAGCAATGTCTAAAATATATTAGTTTTTCTGCTCAGCAACTCCATTTTGCTATGGAGTATAAACATATGAGGTCTGATGGAGCATGTCATGAAGATGGAGATATGGTTCCAAGTGAGAATTACAAAATTCACCGCCATTATCAGATCTAAGGATCTTAACGGTAGACCCAAACTGAGTCTTTATCAGACTCTGAACTATAGAAAAAATGGATGATACTTGTGATTTAGATGTCATGAGATAAACAAAGGTAAGTCTAGAATAATCATCGATGAAAGTAACAAAATATTTGAAGTTTCTCAAGGAATATATCAAACACGGTCCCTATACATAAGAATGAATTAACTCAAATGGAGTTGACGATTTTGACTCACTACTAGGAAAAGAGGATCTACCCCTTTGACATACATCACACTAAATAACAAAATCACTGGGAATTATGGGAGGAACTAACTCTCGAATTTTAGACAACGGTAAATAACCTAACCGACTGTGCCAAATTTTTATCTCTTCTTCTGCAGTAGTGGTTGTTAATGCTCTTCTCTGCATTGAAATCTGTTGTCTAGAAAGTATGTATAGCCCATTCCATAATTCACTACGTCCAAAGGTTCTTCTCGTCCTCATATCCTTAAACATACAACGAGATGGTGAAAAAGTGGCTGAGTAATTTAGATCTCTAATCAAGGAACTTACTGAAAGTAGATTCATTGAGAATTTGAGAATATATTACTGAGTTAAGTGTAAGATTGTTTGCTTGAATTATTCTCTTTCCTTCTATTGGAATTAAGAGACCATTTGCCACCTTAACATACTGAGGTGTGGGAATAACTTCATATGTTATAAAATCAAACTTATCTCCTATCATATGATCAGTAGCACCTGAATCTATTACCCAGAAATTAGAATGTGCATAATTTTTTGGAAAGGAGTTAACGTTGATACTAGAAGAGGTATGAGGACTTAATTTTGTCTTAGATGAAGAGTTTCGAGGTTGGTTGCATAGTCTTGTTTCTATTTCTGCAATTTGCTTCTTTAATTCTACCATTTCATCTATAAGATTTAGTTCAGTCTTCTTTTTAGATGTAGTTGTCACATGACTGCCATAATCTTTATATTCTGATGGACGTCAAATAATTTTCCAGCAATGCTCACGTGTATGTCTCCTCTTTCCACAATGAGGACACTGTAATTTATTCTTATCATTATAATTCTGAAATCTTCCTCTTCCTCGACCTCTGACTGAATCTCCTCCTCTTTAATAATTGATTTGTTTCTGACCAATAAAGGCAAATTTCTCAGTTTGTATTTGGTCACCTTTTTCTAAATTTCTTCGACTTCTTCTCTGGAAAGAAGAGAATATAATGTTCCTAGTGAAGGAAGTTCTTCCTTGTTGAGAACATTTAGTTTGGTTGATTCATATTCAGGAGATATTTTCCAAAGCAAATCAAACACTTTTCGGATTTCACCATATGTCGTTCTCTCCTTTATACAATGACTGCATTTGTTTTCCATAAGATACCTTTGTTCGTTCCAAAGTTTCCTTAGTTCTCTGTAGTATTCACTCACGAATCTGATTCCTTGGCGGCATCTTCTTATCCTCTTAATGATCTCATACTCTTTGGCTATATTTCTTTGTCTTGAGTAAGCTTCTTCGATTACAGTCAAAACATGGATCAATTCATATATTGGATAAGCCAACGCATCGTCTTTTGACCAATTTTCAAAATCTGTGCTATCTTGTTCAAGTTGTGGCTGATTCTGTTTGATAATTTGTAATTTTTCTCTAGAACATATGACAAGTTCTATTGATCTTGCCCATTCTCTATATTTTCTTCCTTCTAACTGAATACTTATGATTTGAAGTGGTTCGATTTTCTGATCATTCTCATAAATAGTAATTGGCAACTCTTCCTTGATTCTTCCATTCATCTCTCACGTGTTTTCTTAAATTTCTGCGAGCAGACGATCTATGGAAATTTTCTCTTCAAATTTGTTTTGTTGTTTCACGCGAGGAAACTATGTATGGCTTACGTGGATAGCGGTTGAATCAACCCAAGGAAGGCTATGATACCATGTACAGAAATACAGAAAAATGAAAGTGAAGAAGTTGCAGAAATCGTGTAGAGAAGATGATAGGATTCAGTTGGCCACTATGGTGTTGCTGCCCCTCTTCCTTTCTCTTTCTTTCTCACTTTTTTCATTATTGGCTAATAGGGTTTACACCTCTTAAATATCAGTATTACAAAGGCTAAATTTACCTAATTGCCATTAATGAGGCTTATTCAAAGTTACCTTTTAAAAACAAACTGAAAAAGTACAACAAAAGACTAAAGCAAATAAACCAAATCACAGTTGTGCAGATGTCCGCTTCTGATATGATTCACACTCCTCTATCTCTTAACCCTTTCTGGTAATGAAGGCAGCATGCTAACGACTTCTTTTAATAAGGGATGCAAGTATCTGGAAGATGAAAACCAAGGTGAAATATGAATCAGGGAAATATTCTTCTGCTAATAAGACTTAATACCATAGCATGATCCAGTGGGCACATCAATGTGATGATCAGTATTCCATCTAGCTGTGTAGTTTCTCTTGAACATGATTCACGTTCTCTTTTAACTTGACAAGTTCTACATTTACTATTTTGCAGGACTTCCGTCAGCTTCTGGATGAAAACCTTGAATTACTAGCAAAACTAAAAGGTTCTATCACTGATTGGGTACAAGAAGGATTTCAGGGCTTCTTTAAAACACTTAATGGTCGTTTCATTCTGTTATCTGGTGGAAACTTACCTGCAAAAGACATGGATGAGAATTTGCCTGATGGTATACAATCAGACAAAGTGCCTACTGGGCTAATTCTTGTTCTAGCCCAGCTCTCTATTTTCATAGAACAAAGTGCTATTCCTAAAATTACACAGGCAAGAAGATACCATATTTTAGTACCTCCATTTCATTAGTTTCTCTGTTGTCTTCTGGTTTCACTTGCTGCTCCTTTTTATCTGCTGCAAATTTCTTTTTTTATTCCCTAATGGTTTTTGACATGTTTGTGATATGCAGGAAATAGCCGCCTACTTTTCTGGTGGTAGTGCTCGAGGTTATGAAGATGGACCTGCATTTATACCCACAGAGACCTGCAGATTATACCATTCTGCTGGGGAAAAGTTTTTGCACCTTGTATAGTTTTGTTTCCTTCTGGAGTTACTACTTGTTTCGAAGTTAATGATGAATCTATTATCAAAATTTTTAACAACTAAGCTTATTCCCATACTAGATAGGTCAGCTACATAGATTCTTTGTCTTCATAGAGCGTGATCATGTGTCATGGTAGCAGTTAATTCAATGTAAGTTAGATAATTTTTTATTGTTTCTTTTTAACACTTTGTAGTCTTTCTCTTCCTCTTTTAACATTTTCACAATCTAGTTTCTCATATCTTCTTACGAGAGCTTCCTTCAGGCATCTTTAGGGTCCAAACCATCTAAAACTTTTTTTCTCATTTTCTCATTTATTATGTCCCGTCTAGTATGGGAAAAGGCTTAGTTGTAGTAGTTCTCATTTATTGTGTCTAATAGCCTTATTATGTATAGTGTCTTTTCTTGTGTGATACTCATCTATCTCAACATATTTATTTTTGTGTCACGAGCATCTTTTGTACATGTTGATGATTAACTGCTCAACACTAAGAACCATAAAACATAGTGGGTCTAATTGCTGTTTTTAATGGTATCTTCTTGTTACATAGAAACTGTCATATTTATCTTTAAAGTCCCAAAAGAGTGCTGTTTCAGTAAATGATGATGGATTTAAATACATGAGTCATGCATACTTCTTCAACAAACATGCTTTTACATTCTATAGAATATGTGGTGTCCCTCTCCATTTTAACCAACATGAGCATTAATTTTATACATAACATCTCCATCAATTTTTCTATCATTCTGGAAAATTGACTCTTGGTATTTAAAACTTTCCTTGTAAGGGATGCAATGTATGCCAATCTTCATTTCTATGTCTTTCTGAAGAAACCAAATTATCAAACTTTCATTCTATATATTCTGTCTTTGTTCCGTTAAGTCGGAAGCCATTACTTTCTAATGTTTCTCTCCATGGTTCCAATTTCCTATTAACTTTTTTCTTAGACTCATCCCCTAACACAGTGTCACCTGTAAATAACATACATCAAGGTACTTCATCTAAGGTCAAAAGATTTTAAATATAGAATAGTTTCAACAGGATCTGTTAGATGGTTCTAGCTGGAGCCTTCGGATTGCTTCTACGGACTAGAGCATATCCTATGATTGTTTTTCGAGTTCAGGCACAATGGTTTAGCTGGATGATCCTTTGACCTGATGGAGGTGTGATGTTATCATTATTCTGGGATATTCTGGGATATAAACCACAATTTCTACCGACGTATTCAAAAGAATGAAGTCAAAGAGGCTCTTAAACATATGAAGAGTGGTAAATCGGTAGGACCAGATAATATTCCTATAGAAGTTTGGAAAATACTAGGAGAAATAGGAATCACTTGGCTCACAAGACTATTTAATGAAATATGGAAAAACCAAAAGATGCCCGAGGAATGGAGAGCAAGTACACTTATACCCGTATATAAGAACAAGGGAGACATTCAAAATTGTGCGAATTATCGAGGTATCAAGTTAATGAGTCATACTATGAAATTATGGGAAAGAATTATTGAACGTAGGTTAAGACAAGTATCAAGTACAACGGAGAACCAATTTGGATTTATGCCAGGTAGATCTACTATTGAAGCGATTCACCTTTTGAGACGTCTTATGGAACATTTTAGAGCAAAAAAGAAAGACCTTCACATGATATTTATTGATTTAGAAAAAGCTTATGATAGGGTACCGAGGGAGGTTCTTTGGAGAACTTTGGAAAAAAGAGGTATCCCATTGACATATATTAACCTTATAAGAGACATGTATGATGGTGCAAAAACATGTGTGAGGACTCATGAAGGAACGACAGACTTCTTTGAAGTTAATATTGGGTTACATCAAGGATCAACTTTAAGTCCATACTTATTTATAATGGTGATGGATGAGTTAACAAAACATATTCAAGATGAAGTACCTTGGTGTATGTTATTTGCAGATGACATTGTATTAGTGGAGGAGTCTAAGGAAAAAGTTAATAGAAAATTGGAACTATGGAGAGAAACATTAGAAAACAAAGGCCTCCGACTTAGTAGAACAAAGACAGAATATATGGAATGTAAGTTTGATCATTTGGCTATTTCAGAGGACATAGAAATTAAAATTGGCACACATTGCATTCCCCAAAAGGAAAGTTTTAAATACTTAGGGTCAATTTTTCAAAGTGATGGAAGAATTGATGGAGATGTTACACATAGAATTAATGCTGGTTGGTTAAAATGGAGAGGAGCATCAGGTATTCTTTGTGATAAGAAGATACCATTAAAATTAAAAGGTAAATATTATAGAGCAGCAGTTAGGCCTGCCATGTTTTATGGTTCTGAGTGTTGGGCAGTTAATCATCAACATGTACAAAAGATGTCTGTGACAGAAATGAAGATGTTGAGATGGATGAGTGGTCATACAAGAAAAGACCGTATACATAATGAGGTTATTAGAAACAAATTAGGAGTGGCACCAATAGAGGATAAAATGAGAGAACATCGTTTAAGATGGTTTGGACATATAGAAAGAAGATCAAAAGAAGAACCTGTAAGAAGGTTAGAAAACCTAAATTTGGAAAGTATTAAAAGAGGTAGAGGACGACCACAAAAGTGTTGGAAAGAAACAATAAAGAATGATCTAGCTTATTGGGAGTTAACTGCTAACATGGCACACGATAGGAATCTGTGGAAACAAAGAATCCATGTAGCCGACCCCGTCTAGTATGGGAAAAGGCTTAGTTGTTGTAGTTGTAGTTGTTGTAGTTAAGCTAGACATACTTCTGTTCTATGTCTGTAACTAGATAAGAGGAGTGGGAAGTAATTTTTTGTTACACTTTTCGCTAGCCTGTACAAACTGCAGAAGTCACATACATCACCTCCTAGCCTTGTAGACAAAGTATTGTTACATTTCACATAAAACGTTTTGCCTTAGGAAGTACTTATTGGGATCTGTTATACAGTACTTAAGTTCACACTTTCCTTCTTTGGTTCCGACATTCTGTAGTCTACGGCAATAATGACACCAGCTAGCTAATTATGGTACATCTAGGCATAGGTAGAGAACATAAGATATCTAACACAATCAACATTAAACAAAATCAAATCTAAAAGCTTGATTCAAATGAACAAGTGAGAACTGAGAAGAGAAATAAGAGTTACAAGTTACAAACTACACAATAAACTATAGAAAGTCTTAAACCATAAGTTAGAAACTTAGAATAGAACCAGAAGTAAAATACATTTTCATGAATTTTGATGGATGCTATGGAACTTATTCTTTCATCCAAATCACAAGAACGAGCATGTTCCAGTCTTTTTCTCTTCTTCGTGTGAATGCGCTAAAAAAAACTCAAATTTCTTTCGCATCCACTTGAACTACGTGTTTGACTCAATATACGTGGAGCCTATGTTATCAATAGCGGTTAGCGGATTGTTAGCGATCGACCCTGATTTAGTGGTAGCGGGGATATAGACGATTTAGCGGTACACTTTTATTTATGATTAAAATTTTATATATATATATATATAATGGATTCTCTAATTTCTAAGAAATATCAAGAAACACAACCACTTCTTTCATAAATATGAATCAAACTAAATAAACAAATTCTACTTCTAACTTATAAGGAAACAAACAATAAATTTCATGTGGCACATGCATATTGAATTGTTAACCTTAAATTAGAAAACAAAAACATAAATGTAACAAAGTTATTCTAAGCATTAAGTAAAGGAATTAAAAGAAACAAATATATAATTTTTTATCTGCTCAAGTATGGTGAATATGATGTCGCCAAGCTTGACCCCTCTCTTACTCTTCAGAGCTTGTATGCATATTACACGTTTTGCTCCAGAATTATTCACAACGAGCCGTGAACATGAAAAAATAGTTTCACATGTACTAATCTGTAATAATGTTGCCACAAAGAAAAAGGTTAAGGTATATATGTAGAAGCATAGAAGCAAAAATAAGTACATTAGATGGAACAATAAGTTACATAGCAATCCATGGAGAAGATTCACAAAGACAAGAGAAGCAATCAAATTCTTGAACCTTGATGCATTAGATGAAAGAATACGTTAACATCCATCAAAATTCAATTAAAGTCACTCTTAATTGTTTAATATACACTTAATGTTTTACTACCACTACCACTGCCACTTGGAAACAAGTGGATGCACTTGCTCATGATTCCATAGTCACTATAATAAAAATAAGAATAAATAAATTATAAAGAATTAGAAAAAATAAAGGCAAAGAAATGAAATAATTCCTTGGTACTTGTCACATACATGAAAGTTTCAAGTAAAAATTTCAGTGTTTGCCATAATGAGAAATAATACACCCACCACGGGTTTTGCTCTCTTAGAGGGGTCAGGAGTTATACGCAAGTATGCATCTCGCCGGGTTCCTCAACTCGACATTCTTATGTAAATAAAGGAAAGACTTCACCATACCGCATTGATGCATTAAGAATAAATAAGCTTTCTTAGGGCACAATAACACCTCTTGTCAATAAGCGGAGGCAGCCGATGAATGCAATCACGCAGAAGTAGCTGGTGGATGCAATCACGTATAGGTGGTTGGTGGCAGTCGAGAGGTGGGAAGGAGAGGTGAGAGAGACAGGCAACATAGACAACTAATGGACGGAATCACGTAGAGGCGGCCATTAAACGCAATCACGTAGAAGCAGTCGATGGGGAAGAGAGGTGGATGGGAGGCGCAAAAAAGAAGACGTTGTTGAGGCCTAAGGGTTTTAACTTATTTAAGTAGGGTTGGATCGGTTCAATCGACCCGACCCAAATACGAAAGTGGATCGCTATAACGGTTTGCTATAGTGCTGATAGTGGCGCTATAACGGCGACGGGTTGCATCTACACCCAAGCGAGCTATAGCGACCGTTATAGCGCGCTATTGATAACCTAGCATTGAGCAAACCTTGACAAATTTGGTGCATCTACACCCAAGCGAGCCCACCATTATTCATTAATAATAAAAAAACACTTAAAGTTAATCAATTTAAAATCAAATAATTTATAACTTATCAAATATCAATAGAAAACAAATCATACCTGGATGCATCTGTAGCATAGTTGTAGTGTAATTGGCCTTTTAAAATCTATAACACTATGTATATACTTGCTTAATTCTAAATGGGTGTTGCACCAAGTGGCAATGTTATAGGTATCGTATAAAGGGTTTCTGACCGCACAAAAATGCAGCATTTTTACGGGTTTTTCGCTTCTGTTAAATGCTCCTAAAGGCTCTCAAGTGTGTCTTCGGTGGCTCCCCTCTCTTTGGTGTTCAAGGGTCTAAAAAAAGTGCTCTACGACATCCGTGTAAGGCTCCCAACTCAGGTTTAGGTATACTTTTTGAGTTTTTATATATTTTTTTATTTGTTTTCTAGGTTTTCCTTTTTTTGAATGACAAAATACGAAGTTATGAAGTGCGTGTATATGATTTTTATTGTATTCGTGAAGTGGGAGACACTCTATTTGAGTGTTATGTGAAGATTGAGGATTTATGAATTACTTTTATTTTCAGGTTTTTTATTGGATTGAAGTGTTCAATTGAGATGACAGGAAGGGGCGTTAGGTACTCCCAATCTTGATCCGATGATCCGGCATGACAGTGGGGTACAACAATTGAGGAAAACAGATTGAAGATAAAATGTTTATTTTGTGAGAAGGTGGTTAGTGGTGAAATTTCACGATTGAAACATCACATAGAAGGGACTAGAAAAGAGGTTATTCCTTGCACGGGCATAATTAGGAAATTACTAAAAGTCATTAAATGACAATGCCTACATATGATTGAGAGCATATATAAGAGGAGACAACAAAAGGATGATTTAGAGATGGTTGAGGAAAAGCATGATGATGATGTTGGATTGAGTTATAATATTCTTTCTTAAGGTAGGACAAAGGTTAGTAGTAGTAGTTCTCGACCATCAACCAGGAGAAAGAGGGTTGTTGAAGATGTTGTTAGTGGAAATGGTAGAAAAGGAAGGAGTAGAGGAAGAGCATTCTCTGGCATACAATCATTTTTTTCTCCTAGCATTACACATGGTGCTCAACTTGGAATTTGTACTGCTATGACTTCAAAGCAATTACATGAGCAGACAGACCTTGCAGTAGGCAGATGGTTTTATGATGCATGCATTTCATTTAATGTAGCAAACAATTTTCATTTTTAAGCAATGACAGATGCAATGAATAACATTGGTCTAAGATATAAGATGCCTTATCAAAATTTGAGACAGAAACTATTAGATAAGACCGTCCTTGAAGTGCAAGAATATTATTCGACTTTGAGAGAGTCATGGAAGGAGACAAGATGCACTATCATGGCAAACAGATGAACAAATAGGTGAGGAAGGATTTTGTTAAACTTTCTTGTGTATTGTTCTAAAAGACTGTTTTTGAGATCTTTAGATATGTAAGAGAGGCATATTACAGAGGTTTTAAGGTAGGAGTTTGATAAGGTGATATCCGAGGTTGGGTTAAAGAATGTAGTTTAATTCATTACAGATAATGCAACTAACTATAAAGCAATTGAGAAGGAGTTAGGAGATACTTATGAGACTTTTTATTGGACATCATGTACAACCCATTATTTAGATCTCATCCTTAAGGATGTTGGTGAAATGTATGAGATAAAGGCAACAACTGAGTGTTGCCAAGATATCACCAAATTTATCTACAATCATGCTTTTGTATTATGTATAATGAGGAGATATATAGATGGTGTATAGCTCTTCGTAGAACTGTAACTTGGTTTGCAACTAATTTCTTATATGTGCAGAACATTGTGAAACAAAAGAAAGCCTTAAAAGGAATATACTCTTGAGATGAGTTACAATAATTTGCAGAGTTGCCTCAAAATAAAAGAAAGAGAAAGTTAAATGAGATTTCAGAGACAATCTTTAATAGTACATTTTAGAATGTTTGTGTTAGACCATTGAGGATTACATGTATTTCAGTGAAAGTTTTATGATTGGCTGATAGTGAGAAGAAATCATTCATGGCTATCTTTATGAAGCCATTAATAGGGTAAAAGAAGCCATTAGAAGTAATTTCAATGAAAGAAAAAGGGATTATGTGCCTGTGTTGAATATTATAGATAATAGATGAAACAAACAATTACATCAACCTATTCATGCAACAACTTATTACCTAAACCCAACATTCCTTTAAAAGGGATAGTGAGGTAAATTGAGATATCATTGATTGTATAGACAAATTAGTCCCTCGTGAGAGTAGAGCAGATGTTATACATCGAGAGATGGAGATCTACGATAATGCTCTTCACTTGATGGACTTGCGTATAGCAATTCACAACTGCACTAATATGCTCTCAAGTAAACTATTTATCTTCATATTTAAGTTTTTTAAATCTTATATTTATTGTGGATTAAGTCCTTAATGTTTGTCTTTTTCTATCAAATGTTCGGTGGAATAGGTTTGGAAGTGATTGCCTAAACCTTAAAGATTTTGGAGTAACAGTTTTGAGTCAAACCTTTAGTGCAACGGGTTGTGAAATGAATTGTTGTGTCTGTGAATACATCCACACAAAAAGCGCAACAGGTTGGAACATAAGCGGCTCCATGACTTAGTTTTCATCCATTGTAACGTGCGGCTCCGACACAAGTAATCTTGTATTAGTTAATACTTAAAGATTCAATGTTAATGTTATTTATTAATTACTTTTTTTCTTTCTTTTAGGCAATTAAAAAAGTTAAATAAAAGAAAACCAATTTGAGCCAATAAGTTTGGATAATTTTGATATATATTAGAGGAGTGAATTATGCAAGATAATGTAGCAAATGCACTTCTAACCGAATAAGACATTGCATGAATTACTTTAGAAGGAGCGTAGTAACAACATCATCAAGGGGATGGAGATTTTGATTTTGAAGCAGAAGGTGGTGATGATTTTCAAAAGTAGAAGATAAAGATTATTTAGTTGATATCTTGATTACAATGTGTAAATGCATTTTTTTCAATTATGAAAGTTGTATTTTTTTAAGGATTCTACTTTAAAATATGTAATTTGTTTTTTTAATTATTGAATGGTGAATGACGAATATGTACTAAGCTTTTGCATTATATTAATTCTTTGCAATTATTAGATTCTTTTAATTTTTTTTTGAATTTTTTATTTTATCATTTTTTATTAAATTATGATACAAAACAATACGAACCAAAACGATACACAATACGCTATGCATCAAATACCATTGCCAAGTAGATGAATCTTGTACAAGGTCAATCACATTATCCTCTTTTTAACTTCTTGATCCTCTACAAAGTTAAGAGGAAATTTAATACAACAACAACAACTAAGCCTTTTCCCATACTAGACGGGGTCGGCTACATGGATTCTTTGTTTCCATAGATCCCTATCGTGTGCCATGTTAGCTTATTAACTCATAATAAGCTAGATCATTCTTTATTGTTTCTTTCCAACACTTTTGTGGTCGTCCTCTACCTCTTTTAATACTTTCCAAATTTAGTTTTTCATACGTTCTTACAGTTTCTTCTTTTGATCTTCTTTCTATATGTCCAAACCATCTTAAACGATATTCTCTCATTTTATCCTCTACTAGTGCCACACATAATTTATTTCTAATAACCTCAATATATATACGGACTTTTCTTGTATGACCACTCATCCATCTCAACATCTTCATTTCTGTCACAGACATCTTTTGTACATATTGATGATTAAACTGCCCAACACTCAGAACCATAAAACATGGCACGTCTAATTGTTGCTCTATAATATTTACCTTTTACCTTTAATGGTATCTTCTTATCACAAAGAATACTTGATGCTCCTCTCTAGTTTAACCAACCAACATTAATTCTATGCGTAACATCTCCATCAATTCTTCCATTACTCTGAAAAAGTGACCCTAGGTATTTAAAACTTTCCTTTTGGGGGATGCAATGTGTGCCAATTTTATTTTTTATGTCCTCTGAGGTAACCAAATGATCAAACTTACATTCCATATATTCTGTCTTTGTTCTACTAAGTCAGAGGCCTTTGCTTTCTAATGTTTCTCTCCATAGTTCCAATTTTCTATTAACTTTTTCCTTAGACTCCTCCACTAATACAATGTCATATGCAGTCAGAGTCTAATGTTTGTATTTTTTTTACATGTCATAAATCACTTTTTCTAATTTTATTTTCATTTTTAAGTTGCATCTTACATTACTGTGGATTATTATGTCTCTAATGTTTGTATTTTTTTTACAGATGTTTAGTGGAATAGGTTTCTAAGTGATTGTCCAAACCTTAGAGATTTTGCAGTCAGAGTCTTAAGCCAAACCTGTAGTGCAACAGGTTGTGAAAGAAATTGGAGTGTTTTTGAACACATCCATACAAAAAAGCGCAACAGGTTGGAACACAAAAGGCTTAATGATTTGGTTTATATTCGTTGTAACATGTGCCTTCGTGAAAGGTAATGTTGTATTATTTTAAAATTTTCAATTCAATATTATTTAACTTCAGTTTTCAATTGTTAATATTACTTACTAATTGTTTATCTTTGTTTGTGTCGTAGGCAATTAAAAAAAGTAAATAGAGAAGAAAGTCAGTTCGATCCAATAAGTTTGGATAATTTTGATATATTAGAAGATTGGGTTATGGAAGACACTGAAGAAAATGCCCTCCTAATAGAAGAGGACGTTGCCTGGATTAATTTGGAAGGAGCGCAACAACATTATGGAGATGAAGAATTTAATTTTGAAGAAGAAGGTGTGGGCGTGGCTGATGATGATGAGGATATGCAACAAGGAGAAGATGAAGATTATTTAGTTGATGATCCTGATTATAATTTATAAAATGTAACATTATATGTAACTGTAGTGTACTGTAAACTATGTCTGTATTTTATTTTTTGGATTCAAAATATGTAAATTTGGATGCAATTGTTCAATGTTGAATGCTCAATCTGTACTAAACTTACATTATATGAATTTAAAGCAATTATCAGATTTTTCCAGATTTTTTCCAGATTTTTTTCGATTTTTTATTATTTTTTACTATTTTTAATTGTTTTTTAATTAATTTTTATGTTATTTTAATATTAAAGTACGATACGATACAATACGCCCGTATCGTGGAGCCCAGCGATACACGATACGATACGCGTCAGACAACACTGCTCCTAAACTAATACTAACATCTTTATTTTCATTAAAAAGATTATAAAAATAGTTTTTCCATCTATTTCTTATATCATCATTTACCACTAGAATTTTTTCATCCTCGTCTTTTATGCATCTAACATAATTAAGATCTTTAGTTTTCTTATCTCTAGCCCTAGCTATCCTAAAAATATCTCTTTCACCCTCTTTTGAGTTGAGTTTTTTATATAAGTCCTCCCAAATCTTAGCTTTTGCATCACTAACGTCCTTTTTTGCTTTCTTATAAGCTTCTAAAGTTTCACTAGTTTTCTTAGCATAATGTAATTTGTAACATGCCCTCTTTGCCTTGATTTTATTTTGTACTACTTCACTCCACCACCAAGCTTCTTTTTGTGCTGGTACACCTCCCTTAGATATCCCTAATACATCTTTCGCCACTTTCCTAATATGTATAGCCATATTGTTCCACTATCACAGGGTGTGCCAACATAATTCCAAACATCTCCTTGAAGGACTTTCTATTTAAATATATCTTCTTTCTCGCTTTTGAGGTTCCTCCATTTAGTCCGAATAGCTCGATGCACTCTTTTCTTCTTTGTCCATTTTTTTATTTGTAAATCCATAACTAAAAGTCGATGTTGGGTGGTTAAGCTTTCTCCTGGAATTACCTTACAGTCTTTACAACATGCTCTATCTTTTTTTTCTACAAATAAAGTAATCAATTTGTGTTTGTGATAAGCCACTCTTATAAGTAATTAAATGTTCATCTCGTTTTTTGAAGATTGTATTGACTATAAAGAAATCAAATGCCATAGCAAAATTTAAAATCTCCCTACCTTTCTCGTTTATATCCCCAAAACCAAAGTTTCCATGAATCCCTTGATATCCTAATGCCTCTTTACCGACATGTCCATTTAAATCTCCTCCTAAACAAATCATCTCCCTTTGTGGAATCTTATGAATCACCTTATCTTACTCTTCCCAAAAAACTGTCTTTATACTATCTTCCAGTCCTACTTGGGGTGCGTAAGCACAAACTATATTCAAAACCTCTGCTCCTAACACTAATTTCAACATCATGATTCGGTCACCATATCGTTGTATGTCTACTACACTCTCCTTTAAATCTTTATTTATGATAATACCAACTCCGTTTCGAGCCTTTTCTTTACCTGAGTACCGTAATTTAAAACCTGTATCCTCTATCTCCTTTGCTTTTTCTCCAACCCATTTTGTCTCTTGTAAACATAGAATATGAATCTTTCTCCGAATCATAGTATCTACCACCTCCATTAGTTCCGATATTCCAAGAACCAATACGAATCTTATTATCTAGGACTAGCTTCCTTAACCCCCGCATCCATCCATAATCAAAATGCGGAGACCCTCTCTGAAAATTTTTCACTACATTCGGGCGGTAATGTAGTGGGACTAACTTCTTTACCCACACCTGTCCATGATGTGGGAACCCTCTCTGCAATTGATTCACTACATTCGGGCAAAAATGTAGTGGCCCTTACTTCTTACTGCATTCGGGCTCTGCAGCACGTCGCTAGGCGGGGACGCCCCAAAACAATGCTCATAATTTTTGTAATTCATGTTATAAAAATCCGACGAAGTTTTACGCTGGCTATCGGAAGCCTAACACAACCCTCTTCCTTTATCCGGGCTTGGGACCGGCAATGCAAGGGTGATCCCTTATATGGGCGGAGTTGTTTGGGAGCAAAGAGTTGGGGGGATGTCGAGTTTCAGATTCTGGTATATATACCAAAATAATGGCATCCACTCATATGGTACGACCCCGTATCATACATATGGCCCGATAAATCGCATAATACGGTACAATGTTTTCTCAAACAATACACAATAAAATCATACGATACGATATGGTTTTAATAACATTGTTTTGGGACCTTTCTTTTCTCTTTTTCTTCTTTAGGATGTTGGACATAAGCATGTTCTGCTTTCTTTTCGTAAAATTATGAGTACTTTGATGATTTGGCTTTCGTTTCACATTTACATCTCTTATGTGAATTGTCACATGTAAATTAGAACAAATGCTGATTCTCAGTTATTCCTCTTAGCCATTAATAGTTAACATCTTTCTCATTATTGGTTATTCTCTTTTTGTTATGCCTAGCAGGTTGCCTTTGTTTTAAGGTTAGAATGCTGTCTTGAAACTTGAACTTTGTTGTGTGTTTAGTTCATATAAAACACTTTGGATAGTTCAATGTCTTGCACTGTCATCTTTTTTGCAGTATGTCACCTCGAAAACTCGGAGTATTACAGTGCTTCTGAAAAAGAGAATCACAACACCAAACTGGATCAAGGTAACTGAATTCCTTTGACTTGTTTAGCTTTCATCTAGTCAAAGAATTAAGTTTGGCATGTCTTGGCATTTATGATCTAATGGATGATTCTACAGCATAAGGAGCCCAGAGAAGTGCATATGTTTGTGGACTTGCTTCTTCAAGAGGTACATTTGGTTGTCTTCTTATACGTCACAAGCAAAGTTGCTTAGATGAGGACAAATTGCTGTGATGATATTTTTGTATTAGGAAAGATCGTGCAAAAATCCATTCTATCTTTTGCAGTGCTGATCACACAAAAAGAGAATGAATTACCATTCCTTCATCATGTTAACTCACTGTCTCAGAACCGTAGTTATTGATAAACAGCACTTTGTCAGTTCATTTGAGCAAATTCACTGATAACCGATAGGGCTTACTTGTGGCTTGTTTATTATCAGGGCAGAAGCAAAATTTAACATATATAAAAGAAGCCAGGTTCTATCACTATTACCTTTCGCAACGAAAGATGCAAGTAATGATACATTTTCTCCACCATTTGAGAGAGTTCCTTATCAATGAGGGATCATGACTACAGTGGTTAACCGTAGGCATCAATGGGCCATAAAGAACTCTCAAATCTCACTAATCATCAATCAAAACTAAAACCAAGCTTTTCCCTAGATGGAGTTATGGCTGTTGTGCTTGATCTTTTGTAGTTTATAACATTTAGCTCCAAAAAGCAAGATCATAATAATTGTTTCCTTCCAACACTTCCATGACTTGCCTTCTGCCTCTTTGAAGTATTCATCATCTATTTTCACTTTCTCATCAGGGCTCTATCTCACCGCCTATTCTAAAGTTCAAACCATCTTAGGATCATCTCACTTAATCTATCTTCTTTGCTGTCAGACCAATTTATTCCCATAACCTGGTTATGGATGTTCTTTTCTTTATACTTCTATAAATTTATATATTTTGTGTGTTCCTCTCTCAGCTGAAAGCTGTAGGAGATGAAGTCAAACAGGTTTTAATTCATAGCTCCACCCCAAAACATCATCGCTCTGACAGCAATGGAAGCACAACCTCCTCTCGTAGCAATCCACTTCGCGATGATAGACTTACCCGTAGTAATACTCAGCAAGCTCGAAGCCAATTGATTGAAAGCCATCTTGCTAAACTTTTGAAGAAAAAGATGGAGATCTTCACAAAACTTGAATATACACAGGTAATTGTCTGCAGGATTTTGATGAAATTTCCATCATGGGCATGTTTGGAGGTGATAAATGTCGGTTCCCTTTACTTGCAGGAATCAGTGATCTCAACCATAGTGAAACTTTGCTTGAAAAGCTTTCAACAGTTTGTGCGGCTCCAGACATTCAATCGGAGTGGATTTCAACAAGTTCAATTGGATATCCAGTTCTTGAGGACTCCTTTGAAAGAAGCTGCTGATGATGAGGCAGCTGTTGATTTTCTGCTTGATGAGGTACTTGATATGAAATTGTGTGATTCATGAAACTTGACGTTTTGTACTTGAATTTTTGGATGTTATCAGTATCCAACAATTGCTATTCATTTAGCTTGGTTAGGTGCCTCATTTCAATCCCAGTGCTTCATGAATCTGGTGGTTCTGCACTTGAATTTCTAGAAGATATTAGGCTAGTCATGCTCAACAATTACTGCCACGTACTTTATGTGTGCCACCAGACAGCCTTGCTGCTGGCTATGGCATATGGATGAAGGTTTTGCCTTTATTGGACATGTATGGCGCTTGACTAAAATTTCTGGAAAAATGGATGGTCTACTTCCATGTGGACCCCGATTCTCATGCTTCTACAGTTTCATTTTCTCCAAATGGCGGCATCTCAAAATCAGCAAAAAGATGGTCATTTAGAGGGAAAGTGCTACTACAATGAAAGTGTTACAGGCAGCTAAATTCCTCCTGAGAGGAAAATTGGAATTATTGTCTGTGCATTCATGTCTATTTGTTCTGTCCCATCGTCCACATGCTGGATCTTTTCAGGGTAAAGTTCTGAAATTAGATGAAAATTAATAAGAGACACCTAGAGAGGAGTTGAATCACTAGGTTTTTCATTCTTTCTGAGGGTTCACCCTATAGCCAGTAACAAGCTCGGGATCAAGGAAGAGTGTTGTCTTAGGAAGCTGACTACCCACATACCCTCATCAAAATTGTTGAATCTTTTACTATGGCATGTTATCTTTCCTGCACTTATGCACCACACGTCATACCTCCAAAGTTAATCATGCTTGGGCTAGAGATAGTACCGGGATATGTGATTTCTTGGAGATGTATTGCACCCTTTACCCGACCCTACCTGGCATAGGAAAAGGCTTTGTTTTAGGCTCAGATTTCTTTTGTGCTATGATTTGTCTAACCTTATTTCAAATGACTGGGTTGTTCACCTGGCCGGCACTGACGTGCATTCATTCCATCGGAGCCCTGTAAATCAAATAAAATCGCTTGTTTGCTCTCTGTTTTCCAAGGGTTGCCTTCCCAGACATTTAATATGCTCGTGAATAAAATGCTCTATTTGACGTGCAGGTCTGCGTGGCAGCAGCTGAACGCTGTCTTGATCCAATATCTCTTGAATCTGCTATTTTGGACAAACTGATCCAAGCAAAACTATCCAAGAGCGGTGGATCTGATGGTCTGAAATAAGATCTGAGAGGCGAGGGCGGTGCATCCTAGGAGGAGCTGTAGGCAGAATATAAATATCCTGTCGGGCTCAATGCTTTGGAGAGGCGGCTAGATGGGACTTCACCGAGAAGGTACCTCAAAATATGAACACTTCAAATCAAAGAAGAGAGTACGGAAGAAGTGTTGACAACTATAAACACAATGTTGCTTTTTTAGAGTTAGATGGTAGCATGGCACAGCATAGAGCTCAACAGCATATGAGAATTCATGTAGCTGACCCCCCAAGTTCAGGAGGATGTTACCTCAATTTTTTTTTTCCCTGGGATCTTGAATCCCACTCGGAGATTGCATTATTCCAGATCTCCAAACTGGATTGGGTGCTTGTTTACTGTCATTTCTTTGGCAACTTCTTATACTTGCGAGAATTTCTCATTTGTCCACTCTGGTTGATAGGACCAATTCAGCTCATCACAAGGCCATGTGCTGGGCATTTGCTTCGGTTTAGTAGCTAACCCCTTTTGCGTGGGTCTCCGACTGTCTAGTGCTTTCCATTTTCAGCAGCCTGTACTAATCGGGTAACAAATTACCAGTTTGGTAGGGCTAAGCTGGGTCTGGTTTTGTCCTTTACCGTGTGAATACAACACCGTCAAAGGTGTGCTGGTCGGCAATACCGAACGCTGAAGGTTCTATGCTTTCACTGGTAAAGGTGGTGATTCTAGAAACCGAATCTTTGCTGTTCAAAAGAATCTGTACATATGCTCGGTGAATGACTCAAAGGAGAACTGTTAGTTTCCCTTCCCGTGAAAAAATGAGAGGGACTCACGAGTGCTAAAGTGCCGTCCACATGACACAAAGGATGTCTTGCTGGTTTGATCTCTGAACTGTGCTTAGCAAATACTAAACAGGAGAGCGTTGATAACAATCGGAGATGCCATTGGTCAAAAGAAGTGGAAACATATGCTTCTAGTCACACGTAGGTTATCTTGCTCTTTTGGGATTCCAAGTGCTGATATTAAACAAGATGATGAGAACCCATGTAGCTGTTCCCACAGTGTGGGGAAAAGCTTTCTTTTGGCTTTAGTAGTCTGCGCGCGCCTCTTTTTTTTATGATGTCAACAATTCTTGAGACCACTTTTCTTTTCTTTTCTATTAAAATGTTAAGGAAAGAAAACCTTCCAGGTTATGCGTGAGAGCAAACATCGCCTTCGTACCTTGCCTCGTTCTAAAGCAATTGCATGGTTGAACTGTGGGCATCCGCTGTCAAAACCTTTGCTTGTATCCTCTACATTGATGCCGCCTTCACGCTCCCTTTTCAAGTTTTAGGTGTTCACAGGTTAGCACCAAGTTGACCTCCAATACTCGTAGTTTGCTCGGATTGCAAATGGATTAGGGATTGGCTGTCAATGTTTTGCTATTATTCTTTTTTCCGTAATTGTGGATAGCGTATATCGAAACAATTATCACAATTATCTTCATCCTCTCAGATGCAAACATATTATTGCAGATGACCAAGTTAAAAAAGGTGTAGAAGATGATGGGATCAGGCTGCCTCTTCATCATCTCTATTTGATATCTGGTCTGAATACAGGCCCTGGCTAACTTGAAGAAAAATCTCCCTTGATCCAACACATATTAGGATTTACGTGTCCAAATCCAACAATTTGTTTGGATTTTAGTTACAGAACCAAACGAGGAGCATGCAAATTGACAGCATAAGCACATTGTGGGGCCTTTTAACAAGCATTTGAAGCATACCGTGAAACATGATCTTGCTTTTGAAGAGCTAAACACCAGAGAATGGCAACTGGAAGTCCATGTACCAACCTCACTAAGCGTGGTATAAGGCTTGGTTTCATCATCAGTCATTGTTCATTTGTAGTTTTATCGGGCAGGCAGTTACTCAATACCCTTTATTGCTTGATATCTACTTTTCTTCTAACTCCATATTTATCATATTAAGACCAATATTAAGTTGATAATTTGATCTTTCATAACAGAAACAACTAAGACAAACCATATTCTAACCTATCCAAGTTGGCCCGTGACCGAAACCTCTCAGGTTCCGGATCCAGCTGGTTCCTGACCCGGTTCGGTTTCAATTGGAACCAATGGATTGGTTCGGGACCGTCCACGTCTGGTGCTGAAACACAGCAACAGTATTGTGGAAACGAGAGACATGTAAGGGCATTTGTGGTAAGAAAATAATGGACAGCCTTCCCGCCAAAACTTCCCGCCCTAGACTCACGGTGTTACTTCTCTCTCTCTCTCTCTCTCGACTGCACTTTCGACGAAGAGGAGGAAGACGAAGAAGAATAAGAATGCCGGGCCCCGATTACAAAGGCGACAAGCGTAAGCCCTAACCCTAAAGTCTCAATTTCTTGGATAAATCTTCCACTTGATCTGTTTTTTCTTCCGCCAAATGGCTTATGCGGTTTGATTTTCCATTATATCCTGTAGAACTTTGCAAGGAGTTTCTGAGAGATTTCGTCGATGCCAACGGAGAACTCAAGTACATGAACATCATGGTCGGGATCATCTCTCTTTCTCTCGTGTTTTTTTTCTTTGGTTTGAGCGGGTTATGGTGATATCAACGAATACGCAAGAATTGGTTCTTCAATAAATAGATCGTAACATTCCTTGTGTTTCTTAACTACGGTTTCATTTAGGTTGATTTTCTTTTGTGTAGTTTCTTGGATCGGCCAGAAAGAAGGTGTTTTTCTTTTTCTGGTTTCATTCTTATAGAGTTATCTGATTGATTTCGAAATACAATTTGCCGAACGACGTTGATTCATGTAAATACCGAGAGGTAGCGGCCACACATGTTCTATAGAATAGCTATGCATTTCCTCCGTTATTCTTTCCTGAATCGAGCACCTGATGATTTGAAATTTGATGCTTCCTTTACTTTGGACGTGGTTCCAGGAATTCGTACACTTATAATTTTGCAGGAACACATCAGAGAAATGACTCAGCTTCTAGCCATGCCCCCTGATACGATTTGTTAGCTATCTGATCCATTCGTTTGTTTTTTCATGCCAATTCAATTAAACTTTGTGAGTCCCCCCCCAAAAAAAAAGAAGAAGAAGAAGAAGAAAAGGTCGATCTATGTATTGATTCTTCACTTTCATTTGGATGTTTCTTTGAGATTTAATTTGGTTAGATTTTATTACTCTACTTGGCTAATGAAAATCAATAAATTTAGCTATGAACATCAAGTAGGATTTCTCTTTTTTTCATGGATATGGAGTAGAGTTACTGATGATTATGTATGGGCATTTGCCTTATTCCTTTTACGGCATGCTCATCAAGTGGTGGTAATTATTCTCTATATATCTACAACAATTTTGTTCTCAAATTTATGTAGAGGTTTTACAATTTAAAGATGGTATACACAGTAAAAAAGAAAGGTGACACGACCTCTAATCACCTACTTGTTGAGTCTGACAGGCATATCCCTTTCAGACAACCACTAATCAAAGAGATTCTACATTTTCCTATTCGTAGCATTCCCTTAAGCTCGTATTCATGTTTCACATGCTACTTTGGAGAAGAAAAGTGAAAAGGCTAAACATGGAAATTATGTGGGGAAGCTTATGTAACTTGCAATATGAGGTAAAATCAGAAATAGAAAAACATCATTGCTTACTATCTTTTCTTTAAATAGGAAGCTAGAGTTAGGCAGACCAAAGATGCACACCCAGCTATTAATCTCCTGATCTACTATCAAAGATGCAAACCCTTAGTTGGTGAGCTGTGCCCCAAAGAGCCAACCCCAGCCAGTTGAACCGTTCCTATTTGAGGGAGACGGGAAATTTCTTTGCTCTTAGTTCTAAAAAAACTGGGGTTCTGTCTCATTTAACGGAATTGTAGCTGAGGATTTATTATTCCAAGTCAAACCTAGTGGTCTTGCTTTTCTTTTTTCATGTGCAACTAGTAAATACAATTATACAACATTGCATTCTTTTTGGCAGTTAATATACTATCACTGATGATAATTGTATGCAGCAAGATGTTGCTAACCGGACATTGCGGATAGTTGAAATCGAACTGGATGACCTGGATATGGTGATTTCTTCAACTCTTCCTTTTATTCACCTGGCATTATATAACACTTGTTTACGACATGCTGGATACTTCATGTTCTCAGTTTAAGGATTCTGAAGCACTCGTTCAACGCGTTAGAACAAACACACGCAGATATATTAGTATATTTGCGGAAACTGTGGATGAACTTTTGCCAGAACCAACTGTACCTTATCCCATGGATGATGATGTTGATATATTAATGACTCAAAGATTAGAAGAAAACACAGAAAACACTGATAGCAGTAGCACAGACGCATTTCAGAAGATGCCTCCTGAGATAAAACGTCTCTTGTAAGTATTTCATAATTGAAGTTGATAAGGATCTGCAGATTTCTAAGAGTGAAAGATGGCATGGTATTTTATGTGCCTTTCCTTGACTATTTATATTGTGACGTGAGTAAACTTACTAGATTGCTTGCGAATTGTCAGCCTGAAACAATCATTTTTTGGGTTGTAAATTTTCATCTGGAGCATTCTGTATTTGAAAGTGAAATGTTACTGATTGTAAATTGAATAGTACTATTCTTCTTTGGCCCACCTCATGGATTTTGCCTTCAAACAACTAGACTTATTCTGTTTTTGTTTGTTGTATATATTGAATGGACATAAGGGAAGGATGATCATAAGGTTTGAAAAATGCAACATATTGGAATTTCAGTTGTTGCTCACTATCTTGTTTTAAGGTTTACAGCGAATTTATTAACAGGAGATTTGTTTGCAAAGAAACTTCATGCCCTGTAATTGAATAATTATCTGATCTTTTTTTGCCATTATTAGATGTTGTCATGAGAATGGTCGGGTGCATACGGCTACTTTTTTGCAGCTAGGAATTAAGAAAACTCAAGTAGCTAGCTTGTTAGCTTCTTTCTTTCCTTTCTAGTGGCATTGGCTGGCTTCTCTTTTCATGAATGCTCAATCTGCAACGTTAAACCTGACTTGCTTCTTTACTATCTGCAGTGAGGTGTACATAAAACCTTTCTCTAAGGAGAGAGCATTTACCATACGAGAGGTTAACTCCTCATACATTGGCCAGCTTGTGAAAGTATCTGGCCTTGTAACACGTTGCTCCAATGTGAAGCCTTTGGTGCAGGTTGCTGTATACACATGCGAAGAGTGTGGTTTTGAAATCTATCAGGTATTTTTACACAGTACATCCAGTCTCAAGATTATATCATTTATTGCATCCACTGAAGCTTGTAGCAGGCAGAGCTGCTATGTGTCTGCAGACTCTGCACGGAAGTTTTTTTTGATAGCGTTGCCTAATTAAAGTCCTCTAGGTGGGTTGCTAGACATTCAATGCCATGAAAGCATTTAGTTTGGCAACCTTTATTTTTCCCCTTATTCGTTCTTTTATGTTCAGGCTATTGACAACATTAAAGTGGTTTCGATGACTTTCTACCATTCTGTTTAGAAATACATTACTAACCTTTTCAGAAGTGTGGTAATTTTTATTCAATTCTTTGCTCTAAGAGCCCATCACTTCAGTTTTCCCTCAGGCAGGCAATTAACATTTTTTTATATGCTGGAAGCTGTCTTTGATAGTTGTCGATAACTTTTTTTGTGCCAACAGGAAGTTACTGCTAGAGTTTATATGCCCTTGTTTGAATGCCCATCAACTCGTTGCAAAAATAACAAATCAAGGGGTAACTTGATCCTCCAGCTAAGAGCTTCGAAGTTCATGAAGTTTCAAGAGGTATGTTGTTCGTTTTTTCATAGTATTTAAGGATTCTATAGATAAAGATGACACCGATCTTCTAGGTTCGTATCCAAAAAGCAGGAATAGCTAACAATGGCTTCACAAAATTTGTCTTTTGTGATAGAAATACAGATTGGCGTATGTTGGATAAGTACATTGATTTTCTGGTTAGGGCTGGCATTGACACAGATAGCGTGTTTTGCTTTATGGTGTTCCCTTTTTTTGTGAGAAATGTAAACATACATAATCAATAGTTCCAGATTCAAATTGTAGAAACGGAACTTACAGTTTTAAATGAATGATCTTATGCTATAGAGTGAATTTCAAGAAAATGGAGAGAAACTTGCAAACCAAGGGAAATGTTGATATTTCTGAACTCTTATTGTACATTTGGGCATCTTTAGTGCATGTGGATTATTGTGAAAAAGGAAGTTCAACAAATCTGAACCAGGAACACATCAAATTTCTACAACCTTTTTGCATAACAGTTCAATTCCAATGACATAGGAATTGTTATTGAATCCTAGTCTCATATCCCCATTACCTAGGGGTTTCTAGTCCATGTCAGGCACTTGGTTGTTTGCTGCGCAGTTGAAACTTGATGAATTTAAGCAGTATTAATTGCTTACATTTGTTCAGTACCTTGTATTTCTTGTTTCTTCAATATCAGCAGATCAAATATTTGTTAAATATAAATGCAAACACCTAGCTGCATATTGACCAACTAGAAACGGTACAGTGATATTCAATAGTTAATTTGGCCAGCATATTTACGTTGTTTATTTGCATGTTTTTTTCCTGTCATTGTTATAGGCAAGAATTCAGGAGTTATCAGAGCATGTTCCAAAGGGTTGTCTTCCAAGATCTTTGACTATTCATATTAGAGGAGAACTCACCAGAAAGGTGTTGATTCTGATGGCCTTGATAAACTAAAACAGTTAATGTACATCTTTGTTGCCTTTTGGTTTCTAACTGGTCTTTTTTTGCTCCTATTAGGTTGGCCCTGGTGATGTCGTTGAGATATCTGGAATTTTTCTTCCTATTTCATATACAGGTTTCAGAGCAATGAAAGCAGGCTTATTAGCGGATATATTCTTGGAAACAATGTCTATTAGTCATTCCAAGAAACAATATGAGGAGTATGTGATCTCCTTATTTTCTTTTCCTCTGGTCTTCAGTTTCAGTTACTTTTTTTTTTTGTATCAAGTTAGAGAATACTGTAGTCTGTCCTTTTTTATCATCTGTATCTTGCATAACTGTGAATGCAATACTGACTTAATTTAAGCATGGGAATGGGTGAAATTCCAGGTTCATTTTTCAGCATCATAGTTGTGCATTGAGTTTCTTGATGTGCTTTATTAAGAGCTTCACGTGCTATTCAAGTTTCTTTTATAATAGCATAGCATTGTTCTTGGCAATGTGCTTTGATTATTCATTGTTGAAGTTTATTTTATAATAGCATAGCGTTGTTCTGGGCAATGTGCTTTCACTATTCATTGTTCCTGCTCTTATGTTGGTTCAGAAAGCATTTTTCTGTTTATTGAGATTAGTGATGTCATTATTGAGTATTAGACTTATTTATGTTGAACGTCTCAAGAACTGATGCAGACTGTAGATTGTAATTGTGTATTTCAACAAAACATTTGACAAACATTATGTGATCTTCAAATGATTATTTTGGGTCTCTAGTAATCAATCAGAGAATGTGGACTAAACACCAATCATTCAACAAAACATTTGACGAACATTATGTGATCTTCAAATGATTATTTTGGGTCTCTAGTAATCAATCAGAGAATGTGGACTAAACACCAATCACTAAATTGATTTCCATTTGGTTGCTTTATGGTGTTCTTGCTTTTATCTTTATTGTAGTGGTTTTTCTTTTCCTCTTATCATATTACCTAACCTTTTTGAGTTTTCTATGCGTGTGATTCATATGTTGATGGCATTAACAATGGTACAATCTGGGTATCTTGAAAAAGGGTAAACAATGTTTCCCATCGAGAAGGGACTTGTTTAACCCAGTTGTTGAAGTATATTTAAATATTTAAACGCTTCAAAAGAATCTAATTGCCTCATTGGTTGCCACTTTCTTCCGAGTTTTATCAAAGTCACTAGGTCCATGTCCCTGGGACACACACCAATTTTGGGGGAGAGTAGGTAGATATTTTCTTTTTTATTTGAAAGAACTATTGAAAATCCTGATAGAGGACTTCAAGTAAATAGAATTGTTGGTAAATGGGTGTTATTAGTATATACAAAAGCATGAAAGCTTGTAGACGTGATAATAAAAGCTTTTCAAATCTAGGGAAAATAGAAAATAAACGAAACAAATATTATTTGGCATGTACTTGATGCCCTTTTCAGATTTGATACATGTGAAGGCATGCATATCTCGTTTTCTCTGTGGCAAAATTTGAGAACACATAGGTTGTACCATTATCTATCTTAGCCTTCTACTTTTTGTGCTTTTTGTCTTCAAACTACTAAAATAAAAAAGCATCACTGTTGATCTACCTATACTTGGCACTTATTTTGCTAGGGTTACTTTTGGTTCGACTTCTTACTTGATGAGTTGCTTCTATGCTTGAATTGCTCTCATTTGTTTCCTTTGTGACAACTTACACTTTCAGTCACATCATAGAACGACAGTTGTCATTATTGTATGTTTCTAATTTTTATCACAGGCATGAGCTCGGGGAAGAAGAAGAAGAGCAGATTCGTTGCCTGCAGGAGGAGGGTGATCTTTATAATAAGTTGGCGCGCTCTTTGGCTCCTGAAATATTCGGTCATGAAGATGTTAAGAAAGCTCTGCTTCTTCAACTTGTTGGCGCTCCTGATAAGACTCTCAAGGATGGGATGAAGGTATTTCCTTAGGAACAGTAATATCTATGTGAACGTATGGAAAATGTATCATCAAGGCCTTTATGATTAATGTCTCTTTTCCTGGACGATGATTCCTTGCTCTGTTTTTTCAGATAGCATTGCTTGTTTCTAAGTCATGACGCTTTAAATGTATTCACCTCATAGAAATTCATTTCTGTTCTCTGTTCACATGTTTTAATCAGGAAAAAACAAGAGTTTGTTTCCATGCACTCTTGACATTCATTTAGTAGGTCTGTATGCTATTTTGGTATTTCTGGTTAACTTTGAAACAAATTGTGTTTCTTGGTTGATGTTGTCATCCTTCTAAATATTTCAGAACTTGATTTCTTGATCCTTCGTGCAGATCAGAGGTGACTTGCATATCTGTTTAATGGGTGATCCTGGCGTTGCCAAAAGCCAGCTTCTAAAGCACATTATAAAAATAGCTCCAAGAGGGGTTTATACTACTGGAAGAGGAAGTAGCGGGGTTGGTCTAACGGCTGCTGTTCAGAAGGACCCTGTCACTGGTGAGATGGTGCTCGAAGGAGGTGCTCTGGTAAGCCCACACCTCGCATCTTATAAGCATGGTTGCAACATTATGATTCAAGAATTCAAAACTTCGGTTTCCATCTGCTAACTATTTGTTCCTTTTACGGGCTTTCGCTTTCATTTTCACTCTCTTCGGTTTACTAGCAGGTGCTTTAAATGAAAAAATACCTGCAGGTGCTGGAATTGCATATCCTTGTTGAAATCGATCCTTCTTGTGGATTTGCCTTTAAGTACTTCCTGAAAAATCTTGAGATTTTAAGTGTCATCAAATTTAAAGGGGTGTTCTTTAACTGCATCAGTAAGCTTTCGGAGGCTTGTCATTATCTATCTGAATATGATTCAAGATTCTCGAATTACATGGAGTTTTGACCCCTCTTACAATTCATGCAGACACTATCTTGATTTCCTTACACTATCAACTACCCATGCATTGTTTTGGAATTAGGATTTTGTAACAGATTGCTCAGAAATAGTAGTTACATGCTTTACGGGATGTGCTTTGTAAAGCTAAAAGCTTTATGCAGGTGCTGGCAGATAAAGGTATTTGCGGTATTGATGAGTTTGACAAGATGGATGATTCTGATAGAACTGCGATTCATGAAGTTATGGAGCAGCAGACTGTTAGCATAGCCAAGGCTGGAATAACGACATCTCTCAATGCTCGCACTGCTGTTCTTGCAGCTGCAAATCCCGCATGGTGATTTTGGTTAAAGATTTTTCCTTTCTCTTCGGGGCCCTTTTCAGGCATCTAAGTGTTGAGATCAAGTTGAAGTTTAAATTCTTAGATTTTAAGTTTAAGTTTAAGTTTAAGTTTCTGTTATGTAGTTGTAATTGTGTTTATGATTATAAGTAATTCGGGGAATCAGGTAAGATTAGTCACTAATTAAGGGTACTTAGGTCATTTAAGTTAGATTGGTACTTATATTAAGCCTTAAGTCTGTAATTAGGGTAAGTCAATAAAGAAAAAGACAGGAGACGGCAGCTAGAGATGGGCCGACCTGCACTTTCATTCTATCTTTTATCTACCGTCATTGATTTTATTCAATGTTGATGCATTTCATACAAAAACTACATGGTATCAAAGCTTTACAGTGGAAATCGTGACCAAGGTGGAGAAAAAGAAACTAGAATCTGCGTGGTATCTTCACGATTGCTGAGACATGAACCAGATTCCAGCAAGCGTGGTATCTTCACGATTGCTGAGACATGAACCAGATTCCAGCAAGTCATTTGATGTTTTTTGATACAATCGCAACAGTTGTTAGCTGATTCAAGGTATGGAATATAGATGTTTAAAATCTATAGCACGTGAACATTAAAGAGCATATCACGTGGAAGAATATAGATTTTCTGAAAAAGGGCATATCACGTTGAAGAGTATAGATCTTCTTAAATTTACAAGTGAAGCTTGTGGGCTGACAGTTTTTGCGGAATTTGTTGTTAAACTGCGTATTCTACATATTGATTACATCACAATATTTTACATATTGATTAATCACACAACAAACTTGACTGCAAGTTGTTGGTACAAATACTAGTGGTGTAAGGATTAAGTATCATAATTTATTCCTTAGCACTGTAACATCACAGATTGATATACCAGAGACTCGTAAAATCAGTTTCCACCTTGTCTTCTAAGTGTTAAGGAAAGTTGTCTTTGCATGTAATGAGAGTCAAGTTATGTAAATAAGTTCTGTCTCATGTTAGTTTGTCATTTTGAGTCTTATGTCATCTTAGAAATAGTTAATTCTTAGTAGAGATAGATTAGGAAATTAAGTTAGATAGGGTATTAATAGGTGATTAGGGTTATAGAGAAGCAAAAAAGATAAGAGGGGGACAGCTGCTCTGTGAAGCCGAATTTTGGGCTGAAGGCAGGTTGGAGGAATGCCTCCTATGTGCCATTCAATGTAAGTGTGGTTTCTATTGAATAATATGAAGTTCATTCTCTACATGGTATCAGAGGTCCAGCATGAGTTTCTTGTGATTCCGTATTTGGTAGCCTCTGTCTAGGCATTTTTTTTCTTAGGCAGTTCTTGAAGAATCCGCTGCACCCAAGGAGGCACGATTTGGTGTATCAGGTTGCGCAGAACTACTTTCATGCGAACGCTGGTGATTCTGTCCTCTGCTTCTTAAAAGTGGATTTCTGATCTTTATCTGTTTCACTTCTTGGTTCAAGACAACAACACATTCATGGAGCCTTGCCTTTAGCATGTCCCTATCAAAGTCCATCAGGCGCTTGCCCAATTCATGAGCAAATAATATGCCAGAGCCACTCTCTACCCTGATTTGCATGTTCTGGTCATCTCTATCAACATCTCCATATTCAACTGACCTTGAAGATCTTGTCCGTGACTGGGAATTTTGAGGAAGGAGTAAGGATTCGATTTCTTCATAATTGAGATCTTGTGTATTGAGTTGGCCTCTAGTGTGGCATCTCTTGGCTCTTGACGACCCTCGTGTGGTTCGATTTGGGGATAATCGAGACCTTCAGATCTCTCCAAGACGCCATTTCTGCCGCTAGACTCCTCATCTTCGCTGCCCTTATTTGGTCCTTCTTCTTAAGTCTTTGATGGCTGACAAGGGTAAGGGCATTGAGATGTATTCTCATCTCGGTGAATCCTCTGGTCTCTTTGATAAACCGGACCCTCTTCAGATTACCACGACCAAACTGGATGGACGTAATTACATGGAATGGGCACGCTCTGTGGAACTTGCCATTGTAGCAAGGGGAAGATGGGAGCATTTGATGGCCACACATCCATTCCCCCGCCACATGACAGTCTTTACTCCACCTACAAAAGGGAAGATGCCTTACTCTCATCATGGTTGCTCCAGTCAATGATTCCATCCATCGCTAAAACATTTATATTTTTAGATTCTGCACATGCTATTTGGTGTGCTGTTGCTGAGGCTTATTCTCGGAAGAAGAATGTCGCCAAAGAATATGAGATTCTGGAGCGAATCAGAAAGTGCAAACAAGCCAATCGATCCATCAGTACCTATTATGCCGATCTCCGTGGTCTTTGGGATGAACTATTCTACTATACAAATATCCAGTGTTCTTCTTGTTATGCTGAAAGACAGGCTGCGATTGACAAAAAGAAAGTCTTTGATTTATTGTGGTGTGTTAATCCTGAATTTGAATCAGTCAAACTGAATATCTTAGGCAGAGACGAACTTCCCTCGTTGGGCACTATTTACTCATTATTAATCAGAAAAGAAGACCGCAGAAATCTTGAGAAGGATCAGTTTCTTACTCCAGACCAGCATGCCCTTCAGGTTTAAGACGACAGTTCCCATTTTCGTGGCCGAGGTGGTCTCCAGAGTCGTGGCCGTGGTCGTGGATGCCTTACTTCCGAGGGTAGGAATACTCCCATTGTGGTAAATCGCGTCATACCCGAGATCACTGTTGGGAATTACATGGTAAACCCGATTCCTATAGACCTCACCATTCGTCAGTCCACTCTGCCGATACTTCCACTATCAGCACTGAGGGCATTCAGGAGATTCTCAAACGCATCGAGAGTCTTGAACAACGCTTCTCTGAAAAACCTTCAGCTCCACCCAACCATGCTACCATCGCTCAGGCTACACATACTGGTACTGGTACTCCTTTCACTTCTCCCAATTCCAAAACTTGGATAATTGATTCAGGGGCTACAGATCATATGGTTGGCGACGCCTCCTATTTTTCCACTTACCAGACTCTTATGGATAAGGCCCCCATTAAATTGGCCGATGGTTCCTTCACTTATATGCTTGGACAGGGCAGTGTCTCTACATGTCTTTCAGATTTATCATCTGTATATCATGTTCCTAGTTTTCCGCTCAGTCTTCTTTCCGTCAGCTCTTTAACTCGTACCTTAAATTGTTGTGTGACCTTTCATCCTACTGGCTGTGTATTTTAGGATCTGAAGACGGGGAAAATCTTTGGACATGGTAAATTACAGCGTGGATTATACATTCTTGAAGATTCATCTCCGCTTTCTGCCTCCTGCAGTGTCTCCGCCACACCCGCTCCCGATGCAGATCTTCGTCTTTGGCATTATCGCCTTGGTTTCAATGTTGTCAAAGATCTCTCGGTGTCAAAGATTTCATATATTGTTCCACAGTTGAGTCCCGTCCAATAAATTTCTGTTTCAATGTGAAGTCTGTCAACTTGGGAAACACCATAGGGTCTCTTATCCTTTAAGTGATTCTCGGTGCTCTCAACCTTTTGAACTTCTTCACTCGGATGTATGGGGTCCTAGTCCAGCCAACTCTTTGTTTGGTCATAAGTATTTTGTATCCTTCATTGATGATTGTACTCGACTTACCATCATGTACTTAATGAAATCAAAGTCTGAAGTTGCCTCTATTTTTCCCATTGTGCATAAATTTATTTATACTCAATTCCATGCTATTGTTAAAATTCTTCGGTCTGATAATGGGGGAGAATACGTTGGGACTAAGTTATCCAAGTATCTCCAAGCTCAGGGCATTGTTCATCAGACTACCTGTCCCTATACACCTCAGCAGAATGGTCTTGCTGAACAAAGGAATCATCATATTTTGGAGGTTGCCAGAACTCTTCTACTCCAAAGTAATGTTCCCAAGTTCTATTGGGGGGAAGTTGTTCTTACTGCCGTTTATCTTATCAATCGCATGCCCAGTCATACTCTTCAGGGGGAGAGTCTTATTCATACTCTTACTAAAGCCTCCAAACCTTTTCATCTTGTTCCTCGTCTCTTTGGGTGTACCTGTTTTGTTCATATTTCTCTTCCTCATCGTGATAAACTGGCTGCAAAGTCCGCTAAGTGTATTTTTCTGGGCTACTCTACCTCTCAAAAGGGCTATAAATGTTACGATCCCTTGCTTCAAAAACTATACGTTTCCAGGGATGTCACTTTCTTCGAACTTACTCCTTATTACTCTCCTTCCCTGGAAGCTTCTCCACCTACCGATTGTGTCCTTCCACTCGTTCCTAGTGAGGGGGAGTATCTTGAGATAGTTGAAAGTCAGAGTGAGCACCAACAACCATCCAAAGAGATTCTGACGTACAAGAAAGGAAACTGAAAGATTGTGTACACTCCAGACGAACCATGTACTCAAGAGATTTCCCTTGAATCAGATCCTCAGGTACGAGTGGGCAATGACCTTGAGATTCCTATTGTTGTTCGCAAAGGTAAGCGTGCATGTGCAAGATATTCGATTTCTCATTATGTGTCATATGTCAATACTTCTCAGAGCTAGCAAAACAAAAGATTTCTTCAAAGTTCGAAGAAGCAATCAAGTGCCCCTTATGGAAAGCTGCAATTGACGAAGAACTAAATGCACTGGTTAAAAACAATACATGGACCATCACACAGTTGCCTTCTGATAGGCATACAGTAGGATGCAAGTGGGTGTTTACTATTAAATATAAGGCAGATGGAACAGTGGAGAGATACAAAGCTAGATTGGTTGCTAAAGGATACAATCAGTCATATGGCATTGATTATACAGAGACCTTTGTACCTGTGGCTAAACTTACATAAATCAGAATACTTCTTAGCATGGCGGCAAATTTGGGATGGGACCCATGGCAATTGGATGTTAAGAATGCTTTCTTACTGGGAGACTTAAATGAAGAAGTATACATGGAACTACCTCCAGGAATGACCAGAAATGTCTTCTTCTAATAGAGTATGTAAACTCAATAAAGCCATTTATGGGTTGAAACAGTCTCCAAGAGCGTGGTTTGATAAATTCAGCAAAGCAGTGTGTAGTTTGGGTTACAGTAGAAGCCTCAATGATCATACCATATTCTTCAAAAAGGGACAAAAATTTCAATTCTCGCAGTTTATGTTGATGACATTATTGTTAAAGGAGATGACCTTGAAGAAATATCAAAGTTAAAAATGAGTCTTCATAAACTATTTGATATTAAAGACCTGGGCATGCTTCATTATTTCTTGGGCATAGAAGTTCTTTACTCCAACAAAGGTATCTACTTGACTCAGAGGAAATACCTAATGAATCTCCTTGAAGATATTCAAATGCTTGAACGTAAACTTAGTGACATTCTAATGGAGGTAAATCAAATTTTTTTTAATGGCGACAGTGAAGAGTTCAAAGACATCCATAAATATCAGAGGCTAGTGGGTAAGCTCATATATTTGACCATTACTCGACCAGATATTGCATATGCAGTTGGGATTGTGAGCAGATATATGCATTCACCAACAAAAAATCAGATGGATGCAGTGTATAGAATTCTTCGATATCTCAAAACAACTTCAGGAATGGGTTTACTTTATTCGAAATCATCAAATTTGGACTTTGAACTTTATTCTGATGCTGACTAGGCGGGTTCTTATGATGACAGAAAGTCAACTACTGGTTATGTTACTTTACTTGGGGTAATATTATATCTTGGAAAAGCAAAAAACAAACAGTGGTTGCAAGATCTACGACAGAAGCTGAATATAGAGCTATAGCATAAGCAATGTGTGAAGAAAAATGGATATCTTCATTGATTATTGAATTGGGTTATTCACTTAAACATCCTATACCTTTATATTGTGATAGCAGTGCAACAATTCAGATGGCATCTAATCCAGTTTATCACGAAAGGACCAAGCACATAGAAATTGACTGCCACTTTATCAGAGAGAAGATATCTACCAGAGAATTCCAGCTAGAGTATGTTCATTCTTCCAAACAGAGGGCTAATTTTTTAACTAAAGCTACTACCAGCAAGCTAGCAAGCTATTAAAGGAGACCTTATCCAAGTTGGGTGTCATCAACATTTTCCACCCAACTTGAGGGGGAGTGTTAAGGAAAGTTGTCTTCTCATGTAATGAGAGTCAAGTTATGTAAATAAGTTATGTCTCATGTTAGTTTGTCATTTTGAGTCTTATGTCATCTTAGAAATAGTTAATTCTTAGTAGGGGCAGATTAGGAAATTAAGTTAGATAGGGTATTAATAGGTGATTAGGGTTATAGAGAAGCAAAAAAGATAAGAGAGGGACGGCTGCTCTGTGAAGCCGAATTTTGGGCTGAAGGCAGATTGGAGGAATGCCTCCAATCTGCCATTCAATGTAAGTGTGGTTTCTATTGAATAATATGAAGTTCATTCTCTACACTAAGGTGGAGGTGTGACAAACAAGAATCTATCAGGAAATTAGATTCTGATAAATATGGAAAGGACTAAGATAGGAGACGGAAGTGAACATGGTTCCTCAGACAAAGGAGAAGTGTTTCAAATCACAAATCTAAAGTTAGATGGCAAGAACTACTTTCAGTGGGCCCGGTAATGTCAAGGGGGCGATGAGAGTACTTAACTGGCTATCACAAATTAGTGCATGACTTATTCAATCAATGATACCTTCAATTAGCAGTACATTCATGTTCTTAGAAACTGCTAAGGATATTTGGTTAGCGGTTCAGGATGCCTATGCCTAGAGAAAGAATATAGTCAAGAAATATGACCTCATTGAGAAAATTAGAAAATACAGACAGGGAGACAGATCAGTGAGTGAGTATTATGCAGAACTTAGAGGTTTATGGAAAGAATTGCAACTTTATTTCAAGATAAAATATCAAAGTTACACAAGAGCACAATGAGGAGTTTGAAAAAAGGAAAGTATTTGATCTCTTATGGGGTATCTCTTAAGAGTATGAGGCCGTAAAAAAATAACATCCTTAGGAGAGAAGAGCTTCCATCCTTGAGCACAATGTACTCTCTTTTACTTCGGGAAGAGGATAAGAAACATTTAGAGAAAGAAACCAAAATTAGTCCCGAGACCACTTCATTTATGGGAAGAAATACTTCTACGCCTTCATTCTCTCGTGGTAGGAGAGGTTATGGACGTGGCAGGGGTAGATCCTCACTTATTCCAAAAGAAAATGAAAAATTAATCTATTTTCATTGTGGAAAATCACAACACACAAAGGAGAAATGTTGTGAATTAGTTGGACAGTGCAACCTCATTGGCTGATATGAAGAAAGAGATTGAGTTACTCTAAGCTCGCTAGACTAATTCACACACTCCATCTACTTCCTCTAATATTGATTCACAAGCAATAAAGACATATCCATTCTCATTTATGACTAAGGGTAATAGTTGTATACCTCATTCCCAGATATGGGGATATGGGTTATTGATTATGGTGTCACAGATCATATGGTCAGTAGTAGAGATTTTTTTGATAACTATGAGTTGACTCAGGAACAAATTAATATTAGGCTGACAGATGGCTCACACACTCCTAGTTGGAAAATGGAGTATTACTACACCTTTTGGCATATTGAATAATGTTTTACATGTTCCCAATATCTCAGTCAATTTATTATCAGTCTTTGCTATGACTCAAGATCTAAAATAGCGTATAATTTTTTATTTTACTGAATGTTTCTTTCAGGAACTGAGGACTGGGAGGATCTTTAATCGAGGTAGTGTGAGGAGAGGCCTCTACTTTTACGAGAAAAATAAAGAAGCAGCAATGCAATCAACAGTCATTACAGATCTCTCTGGCACCAGAGATTAGGACATTTACCCTATGTTATCAATAGCGGTTAGTGGGTTGTTAGCGGTTGACCCTGATATAGCGGTAGCGGAGATATAGCGGAATACTTTTATTTATGATTAAAAAATTATATATATAATGAGTTCTCTAATTTCTATAAGTGTAGGGGTATAAGAATAGAATTTCCACGACATCAACTATAGTAGATCTAATTAGCCAGCATAGAAGTTGAATGAAACTCACTAAACTCACTCTTAAAGGGGACACCTTGTTCTGCCATCACCGTATATTGTATAAAAGTGAAAAGACACCAGAAACATGGTTACTTATCTAGGTTATCAAAGGAATTAAAATAATCGAGATGCAATAAATAAGACACGATATGAATAAAGATAGTCATAGCCATAAAAACAGGAACCTTCAACAAAAGTAATAAGCAAATATAAAGAAAAATACAAAAGCAAATGAGCATCACGATTGTTTTGTAGCAAGTAAAAGAGTTTAATTTGTTACCATAAAAAATAAACTTACAGATATGAAAGGGTCATTGAACTTGAACAACTTCTCCCTAGTTGCGTATGTGTGTTTTTGTTTTCACTGAACTTTAACATAGTTTTGTCCAAATATTGGTTGTCGCTGATACCTCAACAAAACTAGCTGGAAATGACAAAGCTTTTAAACCCATTAGATATGAAGAGCCCAGAAGATACGTACCAGTACAATAAGTACAAGGAGCTTGAGGAGTAGACTATTGCCATCCATCCATTTCCATTTCAGGTGGCAGATTACAAAACTTTGAGACAAAAATAAACACACATTTAACACTTTGAATTTTCATTTGAAGAGCATATTACATGATTTACGGATCATGAAGTGTATGTCATCCGATCATTCAAGCAGTGGACAATAGGAACAATTATACAAAATACCTTATGCACCTGTTACATAACTTGTTCCTCAAAAGCACTTAACAAGTTACTAGAATAGCAACATATATTGTTATTATGCAACATGTACTATTATTAAGTATACATGTCTTTTGGACTGAAAAGCTCCATGTTAGCAGAATACGCGTTAAGGTTGGGGTTGCAAGCTCCATTAGTCTCGTTTTGGTTGGGGTTGCAAGCGGGTTTCTCAGTCTCGTTTTGGAAAAGCAAGCAAAGCAAGAGGAGGCATTAGGCAATGTTTGGGTAGGGAGGAGTAAATGCCTTTGGGTGTGGGTACCAGATAAAGTAGTGAGGAAGTGAGTTGATGGTGCGAAGAGAGAGATAGAGCAAGGGCGGCGACGGAGATAAGCGGCGGAGGTAGAGAAAGAGAGAGCAGAGAGAAAGGGGAGAAGAGAGAAAGTGAGAGAACTTACATGCGACACGGACGCCAACGACGGATGACGGAGATGGTGGTGGCGGACGTCGATGTCTCTATGGCTGATGGTGGAGAGTGCAACGGCAAGAGGCGGATGACGGAGGTGGTGGTGGCAATCGTTGACATTTATGCAGCTGATGGAGGAGGGAGCAACGGCAAGAGGCGGATAACGAAGGTGGTGGTGGCGACCGTCGACATTTGTGCAGCTGATGGAGGTGGGAGTTGCTGCGAGAGGCGGGAGAGAGACAATAGATGCTGGAGAGAGGCATTGATGCCTTTTGTTTTATATACTTTGGATCGGGTCGATCCATTGGATATTGGATCAACTCGATCCAAACTCGTTTGTATGCTAAGAGTGATATAGCGGACCGCTATAGCGCTGTTAGCGGCGCTAATTGCGCCCAAATAGGTCGCTCGCTATTTAATGACCGCTATAGCGGTTCGAGGTCCGCTAAAATGCTATAGCTGCCGCTATAGCGCGTTATTGATAAAATATCATTTACCTTTATCTAAACTTAGGATGCTATTACCTGAATTTGGTCATTGTAATAATTTGAATTTGAAATGTGAAACCTGTCAGAAGGCAAAACATCATCGTACTTCTTTTCCTTTGAGCGAAGAAAAATCCTCCATTCATGATATTGTTTATTCTGATATTTGGGGTCCTTGCTCGACTACTTCATTGCATGGATATAAGTACTTTATCTTATTTATTGATGACTGTACTAGATTTACTATGATATATCTCATGAAAACTAAGGATAAAGTGAATAATATCCTTCCTATATATTGTTAGTTTGTGCATATTCAGTTTCAGCGTACTATTAAAGTTTTTTGCAGTGATAATGGTGGTGAGTTTATGTCTCAATCACTTCATTCATATTTACTAGATCATGGGATGTTGCACTAGACCTCATGTGCCTACTCTCCACAGCAAGATGGTGTCATATTCTAATTATCCCAAAGAGTATCAATTGTTTGTGATGAATGCATATAATACTTATATTCGAAGAACATTTGAAGAAGCAAAGCAACATCCAGAGTGGAAGGCAATAATGAAAGAAAAAATCTCAACACTACAAAACAAAATGTGGGAACTTATAGATCTACCACCAGAGAGGAAGTGTTTTTGGTAAAGTATAAGACTGATGAGAATATAGAAAGATATAAAGCAAGATTAATAGCTAAGGGTTACATTCAGTCATACGGCTCGATTACACAGAAACCTTTGCACCAGTGGTGAAGATGAACACCATTAGAATTATTTTAAGTGTAATTGTCAATAAAGGATGAGAATTATGGTAGTTGGATGTTAAAAATGACTTTCTTCAGGGAGATCTTACAGAAGACATTTACATGGGCTTACCACCTAAGTATATTCATGAACAAAGGCCGAGCAAAGAATGCAAACTAAAGAAATCAATTTATGGTTTAAAACAATCCCCACGAGCATGGTTTGAAAAATTCAGTGATGGTGTTGTGAATTTGGGTTTCAAACAGTGTGTTAGTGATCGTACACTATTTATCAAGCAAGGTTAGAAAACTATTTTGTTATTGGTATATGTTGATGATATCATCGTTATAGGTGATGATTAAGAAGGCATAGTTGTCCTAAAAAAAACAACTGAGTGCATTATTTGACTTTGAAGGATTTGGGGAGATTACATTACTACATGAGAATAGAAGTGATTCACAAAAAGGATTGCTTATTTCTAAGTTAAAGAAAATATATTTTAGACTTAGTGAAGGAAACTAAAATGGAGGATTGCAAGATATGTTCTATCCCAATTGAAACCTCAAAAGAAGATAGTGATATTTGTGCAGAATCATATGAAGATATTGGCAAATATCAGAGATTAGTGGGAAAATTGATATATGTTATTATTGACTTGACATCAGTTTTGCAGTTGGATATGTTAGTAGGTGGATGCACTCTCATCTAAGCATCATATGAGCACACTGTTTCATATCATCATATACTTGAAATCATCGATTACTTATGGCTTACTATATGCTCCACACTCATCACTTGATATAAAAATGCTGATTGGGTAGGCTCCAAAGTCGATAGAAAGTCAACCTCTGGTTATATGGTAATATCATATCTTGGAAAAGTAAGAAGCAACCTGTGGTGGTCAGGTCAAGTGCAGAGGCTGAGTATCGTGCTATTGCTCTAGGCATGTGTGAAGGTCTATGGATTATATCACTTCTTGAAGAGATTTGTCTGAAAGAAAATATTCCAATTAATTTCTTTACTGATAGCAAAGTTGCCCTTCAAATAGCTTCGAATCCAGTATTTCATGAAAGAACCAAACAAATTGAAATAGATTGTCACTTTATCAGAGAAAAAATTTTCCAAGGGATTTTCAACCTGGTTCATGTACGCTCAGGGGATCAATTGGCAGATATCTTCACTAAACTAGTTCCAGTTAATGGATTTAAGAAAGCTCTTGCCAAGTTGGGAGTTTAAGTCTTCAAGACCCAACTTGACGGGGGCATGTTGGATATCAAGTTGAAGTTTAAATTCTTAGATTTTAAGTTTAAGTTTAAGTTTATGTTATGTAGTTGTAATTGTGTTTATGATTATAAGTGGTTTGGATCCCAATGGATCATGATCTAATCCATTGGTAATTAGGTAAGATTAGTCACTAATTAAGGGTACTTAGGTCATTTAAGTTAGATTGATACTTATATAAAGCCTTAAGTCTGTAATTAGGGTAAGTCAATAAAGAAAAAGACAGGAGACGGCAGCCAGAGATGGGCCGACCTGCACTTTCATTCTATCTTTTATGTACCGTCTGTGATTTTATTCAATGTTGATGCATTTCATACAAAAACTACACTAAGTACACTAAGTTCCATAGTTTAGCCACAGATCGCATTCTATCATCAACTTACTCTAGTTGAATCTGTACATTTGCAAGAACCCACTTTAATTTTATTTGGTTGATCTATGCAGGGGGCGATATGATCTTCGTCGAACTCCAGCAGAAAATATAAATCTTCCACCTGCATTACTCTCGAGGTTTGATCTACTATGGCTAATTCTTGATCGGGCTGATATGGACAGTGATCTTGAAATGGCAAGGCATGTAACCTATGTTCATCAGCATCAGAAACCACCTTCGCTTGGGTTCAATCCAATTGAACCATCTCTACTAAGGTAACTGTCTCACCAATTGCTAGTCGGAAACACTCTCGATTTGCAAAAAGTGTGCAATCATGTAATTGCTCTCAGTTTTCGCATGCAGTGACTTGTTTTTTTTTCTGTAGGGACAATTATTAACAGGCACTAATTCTAAACATTTTTTTGCTAGTTAGCTCTGAATACCTGTGAAAATAGTGTCGGCACCCAAGTTTTGAGGCAATAATAGTTGTGACCAGATTAATCATGCTTTTTGTGCTGTATGGCCCAGAGCTTTCGTAGCAAAGGCGAGGAAAGAGAACCCCAGCATTCCTGATGACCTCACAGAATACATTGCTACCGTATATGCCAGCATGCGGCAAGACGAGGCAAAGACAAACGCCCCTCATTCTTATACAACAGTCAGAACACTACTAAGTATCCTTCGATTGGCAATGGTAAGCTGAGACGATCTACAAAATTTTGCACAGATATTCCCCACTATCCTGATTTCTCAGTCTTATCATTATTCTTTTCTCTAGGCACTGGCAAGGCTGCGACCATCAAAATATGTTTCCCAAAGTGACGTTGATGAAGCTCTGAGATTGATGAGAATGTCGAAGTTCTCTCTCTATTCAGATGAAAGGAGGAGATCTGGTCTGGATGCGATCTCCGATATCTATTCCATTATTCGGGACGAAGCTGCCAGAATAAACACCATGGATGTGAGATACGCTCATGCGCTTAACTGGACCTCTAGGAAGGTTAGTTATACTTTGTTTATGTTATGTCTTCTTCTCTAACAGTATTTTCATGCAGTACCATCTACGAAAAGCCTTTGAAGGCAGCCTCCTCTTGGCCATAACACTGTCACAATGCTAATTACACCTACACGCCTTTTTTAAACTCTTGGATGCTATATCTACCTCCAGAGTGGATTTGCTTTCATACGAATAGTCAAATAATGCTGTCTGATGGACTTGAAATGATCCCGATGATAAAAAATTTGTATGATTAAAGCTATCAATAAGTTCGACAAATTTAGCATTTGAACATATCTTGGCAATCTTGAACTCAAAATTCTTGTTATGGTACGCATTGTTTTATGATACTTGAACTAGTTTTAACTTTTTCAGGGGTACAGTGAAGCTCAACTCAAAGAATGTTTGGAGGAGTATGCATCACTGAACGTCTGGCAGATTCATCCCCACTCTTTTGATGTTCGGTTTATAGATGCATTTTAGAAGTTGGACCATCAATACTCTATATCTCGAGAGCCATCTTCTAACCCTTTTGATTCTTTCACTCGTCTTTTCTTCTTCCTGATTTTTATTTAATCACTGCCTTCGCTCTGAGTAGGCTTCGATACAAGACGCCTGGGTCAGAGATGATGATAATGTTAACTTCACTATATCTCCACGTATCCCAAGGCAGTTGAGTTTCTGGATTAGCTGAGATCTATTTTGAATGTAAGACTAATATTCTCTCTCCCCCTGCCATATGTTGTCTACAATCAAAGTGCCAAGATGGAAGTGAACTCTTGAGGATGTTCAGTGTAAATTCTTGAAAATTTATTCAGAGACACCTGTACAAGTGTGAAAGCACGAGTTCCAAACCACTTTAAATATCAGGAATACAGGGCTCTCTTGTCTCCGAATAGCGGGTTCTAAGCGAGTCTCACGCGTACTTTGATAATAACCCACATGTAGATGGACATTTCGGTTGGAAATTTGAAGCTGGTTTTCTATTTTCTTGGTTTTCACTTTATGAAAGAAAATGTAACGACGCTCAGTTTCATAAGTTCATTGCTGCCCTGAATCAATTAAGGTTCTTAGGTTTTTCACATATCCGTTTTTTTAAGGATAAACTCTGAAAAGAAATCTTGGTTTTTGATTCCCAAATACTTGTTCATCCAGATAGTTGAGCCTATTTAAACAGTCGAGACATTGTCTGAATTTATAGTGATTCCCTTGCTTCGCTATCTGAATTTGTTCTCTAAATGTTTAATGAGTTCATGCACAGGTCTAGACATTGCCTTTACTAACATTCAATTGAATAAAATCTTTTGCCAGTTTCAATTCACATACACAACCACCGCAAACAGGAAACAACCAGCCCGGTTTCATGAACACATCCACGTAATTAGAACAGTGGCGACCTAGAACCCAGAGCGTTAGCTCAACATCTGGGCGCTATAGCACTGCTGGTGGTGGTTTGGAGTTCAACTCCCAAAGGGTGCATGTGTTGGGCTTCGGCCTCTTCCTATAACAACAAAGAAACAGTGGCGACCTAGAAGAGTGAGGCTGCATCCATATGACTGAAATTCAGGTGAGGTGGTCTATAAAATTGTTTGAGAAATTCAGCCGGATTCTTTCATATACTGGGTGGGGCAGAACCAACACCTTACCCATGAATAAGTTTCACAAAACCAAAACCCAACCTGAACCACATAATTGACAAGCACCAAACCAATTTGTCAGATAGTTTCTGAAGAAGAAAAAAAGACATTCTAGAACTTGCAACAGAGCAAGTTGATAGGCATACTTGCCTTTCTTGGGAGTTTGGTACAACGTTTATTTTTTTCTTTTATATTATTCTTAAATTTTATTATTGTGATTAGTAGATGGATCTTATTCATAAAAGCATACATTACCTGTGTCTTACTTGCTCTTATTGGCCTTATCTTATTCTCTTTGTAATTGAACGCTCATGTTAATACATTTCTACTAGAAGGAGCTTGATCATGGGTGGCAGACCTTCTTCCTCCCATGGAAAGATATAATAGTTGAACTCAATATTACACAATGTTCTATTTTTTGGAGAAAAGCAAAAGCCTGAAGACCTGTCAAGAGTTCACAAGTGTGTGTGTGTGTGTCCACTATTGGGTTTGGTTCCTTAATAATGACCACCTTCCACCTTGCCTAAAAAGATGCATCTGATGGTTCACAGGTTGACCTAATTTACCATTTACAAGCGCCAATTTAATCTTGGGATGCTTTTCTGGGCATGCATCTATGCAGTGGCAGACCTACATCAGTGGAGGCGCCCATCCAAATTTTGAAAAATAAACGAAATGATAGTCTAAGGGAGTGGGCCTGAACCAATGTTGCTATATTCTGTTTTCAAATCGAACTGTTAAGTTTCATAGAACGCAAGAAAATTCATTAGGAAACCACAACAAACAAATTAAATATCTTTAAGGACCAAAAACTACCTGACCGGAATTGGCCGGAACTACAATTTTAGCTGGTGTACTGGTGCACATGAGCTTAACTATTACATCCCTATCATTAAATGCATCCTTAGGCTGGTTTGGAGTTCTTATCCAGATGCAACGTTGACATCCACATTGCCCACCTACCAATGTTGTCAAAATCCAATGAGATCTGCCTGAACATACGAACTGAATCACAGCCATCCGTTGGACTTCATGTGGGACCTGCAGGAAATGAAGGCCGATCGGGTCTCCAATCTTCTATCATAAACAGCCATCAATGGCTGGGATCAGGTAAACTTTCACAAATCTAACCATGCTTTACCACATATAAGTTCTCCGGGTACCATCATTAACCTTAGCAATCAAGCAAAAAGTTCAATCTCCAAAGTGAGGGTTCATTAGCCGTCCCAACTGGATAAAGAAAGAGGGTTGTGTTAGGCAATCGATGTCCAATACAAGTCTTCGTTAAATTTTTATCAAAGGAATGCAATCATTCAGGCAACTATGCACTGGGTTCTATATGTGAGAACTCCAAAAGTAAAGCCTGCTTTGGAGAAAATAGTATTAGGACAGTTGACCTCCTAGGAAATGATATTAGAATGAGATTTGATGATTCAGGGGTTGAATCTGGATCCGTATGTGGTGATAGTGGACCTGGCAAATGAGATTAAAAAATAAAATTCAAGCTTTTTTAGCATGAATCCGAGACAATATGATCTTGAATATATGCTCAGATCCAATGTGTCAGATTTACAGTCCAACTGATCACAGTTCAGGCTGTGGATGACCAAAAATGAAAAGGCAAACTTGGTGTTTTCTTTAGGTTAAAAAGTACTTGTGGTAGGTAAGTGGATAATATCAGGCTCTTGCATGCACACACACACAGAGAAGAAGCATATAAACTTAATCATTTTTATAATATGAAGAACAAAAGCATTTATTTTGATTGCTTCAATTATCCGTAGCAAAGAAGATCTTATCAATCTACCGGTCATAACGCCAAGTCTCCTCCCTCATTCCTCCCCACGAGAGAAAATATCTTCATGTTTCTCCTTGAGAAATTCGCATAGTAATAAAATACCAATTATTTGATGCTGCATTTTACCAACTAAATCAAACCTTCGGGTTGATTACTCTCAGTCTTGAATCATATAGCATTTAACTTCTTTATGAGGCCTTGTTACGCCTTTTTCCATATTCATCATATGGCTTCTTCTCACACGTTCACCTGCAACACGAAATGTCAAAAGCACCTTAATGGTGTATCGCTGACTGATTTTACACCAACTTTTTTTCTAATAATCTTTATCATTATCATGAATCGGGTTTTCCTTTATATTGTTGCACGTGTACCTCAACATCATCAGCATAACTGCAATATATATATGCTTCTTGTGGTGGTCTAAACCCAAAAAACCTACTTGATCCTTCGGGTTGGGATTTTCATTGTCAGCAAATGGTAAATGACACAAGTACCCTTATCGTGTCACCACACGTCTAGCTCTTGGCACTGATACAACAACAACAACTAAGCCTTTTCCCATACTAGACGGGGTCGGCTACATGGATTCTTTGTTTCCACAGATCCCTATCGTGTGCCATGTTAGCACTTAACTCCCAATAAGCTAGATCATTCTTTATTGTTTCTTTCCAACACTTTTGTGGTCGTCTTCTACCTCTTTTAATACTTTCCAAATTTAGTTTTTCTAACCTTCTTTCAGGTTCTTCTTTTGATCTTCTTTCTATATGTCCAAACCATCTTAAACGATGTTCTCTCATTTTATCCTCTATTGGTGCCACTCCTAATTTGTTTCTAATAACCTCATTATGTATACGGTCTTTTCTTGTACCTCATTTTTCTAACCTTTTTACAGGTTCTTGGCACTGATGCCAAGCCCAAAAAAAAGAAAAGTCTACTCTTTAATTTAAACTTGCAAGTCAAACTCAGTAACATCCTTAGTTAAGATAGCGCTCCATCAACCACTAAGGTGGTCTCACCTTTAAGTCTTGCCTTAGCTATTAAGGGAAGGAAAGAAGTCGCCGTCGAGGCAAAGAAAATGTAGCCTTCCTTAATGTCTCATAGACTCATTACGGTAGAGAATCGACGAAATTGTCCTCCTTTATGTTCTCACGAGATCGGGCGTGGTCGTGTTTGGTAGCTTGACTCGACTCAGTCAGCCGAAAATTGGTTTTAGGGAGCTCAGAAGAGCTTTGGTGTTACCAATATGCATGTTGATCCAATCCTAAAATGCAAATGGTTTACAATAGATCCATCCGTGGAGCTAGTTACATGATACAAGGTACACCAAGCATGGTAATCAAGGATGTGAGTAATCTCGTTGAAACTCACGAGGTTGGCCAAGTGATATGAGTCTCTTTTCATTTATCATGACAATAAAAGTAGAGAAGTTTGAGTAGATTTGCACACGAATATAACAACTACTAAGCCTTTTCTCATAATTTTAATATTGTCGTTTCTTTGAAAAAATATTTGCACACGAATATGATTTGAAAATATACTACTACCCCTCTCTCAACTTATATATATATATATATATATATATATATATATATATATATATATGGTATTTGCTTAAACTCATTTATACTTAAATCTATTCAAACATCTTCATGGTCTAAGATGGTATAATGAAAGGTAGAGATTTTAATTTGAAAACAAAATATATTATCATACCTTTCATACTAATATATTATCATACCTTTCATACTTCACATTTAATGTACAATGGTACATTTTTGCTTTCTAAATTAAAATCTTCAATGGATCATATCAATCAAACACTAAAAATCTTTGAGTGGATTGAAGTATAGATTAATTTTATCATATTTCATGGTACATAATTATGCATAATTTCTAATTCAACATTATTATACCGTTTCAACCACAGGCCACCGCCCCTATTATCTTTTTTAAAATCACCCTCTATCGATCAAAATTATTGTAGCCACCAACAAAATCACCTACATATGGTTTTGGTGACGACAGTAAGATTAGAAAGGTATCTCTATATATATAAATGACAATTGATTCTTGTTGCGTTATTACCTCCATTGTCATTTCGGAGTATGATGGAGACGTAGGGATCTTTTGAAGTATACTACACAAACCAACAAAACGAACGGAAAACTAAGGCATTGCGCATGAAAAGCAGAAAGGAAAATTAACGAAACTATAAATACCAGCACCACATGTTAACAAAAACAGAACCTTGGATATCTGTTTGGTTTATCCCGTCGCGAGAGGAATATTATGCCTTAGAGAAGAATGGTATCAGTGCTTGAATGATCTCAATATCAAATTGTTGCGTTTTCTCAAAGTTGGTGTTTAGTGGTAGATTTTCATGAAGCCGGTTCTCTCAAGGAAGTAGTACTCTTCTAATATTTCGTTGGATTGTTGTTTATGTGAAGCAAGAAAAAAAAATCTTAGTGAAGATGGCAGGCTCCGAATTGCTTGGAGAAACAATGACACAGATCGTTATACCCGCAGCAGCGCTCATCGGGATCGCGTTTGCTCTCTTCCAATGGTTTCTGGTCTCTCTGGTTAAGGTCTCCCCTGAATCGGATGGCTTGGTGAACAATGGTTACAGTGACAGACTGATAGATGATGATGAAGAAGAAGAGAGCGTTAATTCAAATGATGCCATCACCAAGTGTGCTGAAATTCAGAATGCAATATCAGTTGGTACATCGAAATCCTCATTCTCTTCTTTTAGTGTGATTGAAATCTGTATGTGTTTGGCTTGAATGTTTCGTGTTGCAGTGCGGTTGTTGGTATGATTGTATTTATTACATGCTGTAATTTGTGAATCTGTTCGGTGAATTGATGGTGTTTATATTGGTTAATCTTATTCGATATCGATTTTTTTTTTTTGTGTTCTGTATGGTTACATAATATTCTCTGTTTCTCGTACATGCTGTTGGAGTTTTCGTTTGGTGAAAACCTTTATGGTGTGTATATTGCAACATCTTGTTTGGGACCGAAATTCTTATTTTTGTTCTGTATTCTGAAATTGGTTCCCTTCTATAGTGCTAGAGTTTCTTTTTCTTTTTTAACTTCTTGTCTTAAAATTCTCCCGTCGAGGAGTTTATGATGTTGGATGATGAAAGCCTTGGCTGTCGGGATACCGTTATGAGTGAGTGGGTGAGACTATTAATTTCCTACTATGACAGAATTATTATGATCCTCTTAGTCGGTGTCGATATAGATTTACTGGAAAGTAGAGGATTTTTTTTCTATTTTACTGTATAATCATAAAATATAGTGCTTACTGATCGATATTTTGCAACTTTGTTTTCTTTTGGTTGTGGATGTGGGCACTTATCATGATGCTCTGCCTTGACTGTCGTTACAGATCTACACAAGAACTGGGGAACTCCGCTCATCTCTTGCTTTCTTGTTAGTCTGGGATAACTCTCCTGGTGCCTTCCTATTTGAAAGACCTAGTGGTTGAGTCTAGAATTCACAACTTGCTACTTTTGTGCCATGAAAAACTCCTGCTTTGGTTGTATCTGCATTCTTGTGCAGCATTTATCTCGTTCATTTGAGGTTAAATTGTACTTGTCTTTTTTGTCATGGAGATGACCGTGCTGCTCGCAAATGACCACTGAGAAAATATGAAAGTATGTCGGTCATATATTTCTTCTAGAATAGAAAGTCTCTACTCATAGCTATTTTACTTTGGTGAATTTAGGTGCAACTTCATTCCTGTTCACGGAATACAGGTATCTGGGTTATTTCATGGGTATTTTTGGTGTGATCATCTTCCTCTTCCTTGGATCAGTCAAGGGGTTCAGCACGCAAAGTGAAGCTTGTACCTATAATCCTGAAAAGCTGTGCAAGCCTGCTTTAGCCAATGCTATTTTCAGCACGATCGCATTCTTGCTCGGTGCTTTGACATCTGTCATTTCTGGTTTCCTTGGAATGAAGATTGCGACGTTTGCAAATGCAAGAACAACTTTGGAAGCAAGAAAAGGTGTTGGAAAGGCATTCATCACAGCTTTCCGCTCTGGTGCTGTGATGGGCTTTCTATTGGCAGCAAATGGCCTTCTTGTCCTGTATATCTCGATCAATGTTTTCAGGTTGTACTATGGCGATGACTGGGAGGGGCTTTATGAATCTATCACGGGTTATGGATTAGGTGGTTCTTCCGTGGCACTCTTTGGAAGAGTTGGAGGTGGTATATATACAAAAGCTGCAGATGTTGGTGCTGATCTTGTAGGGAAAGTTGAGAGAAACATCCCCGAAGATGATCCACGCAATCCTGCCGTAATCACTCTTGCTCATCTCCTTGCACACTAATTTATGTTGTTTTCTCAAATTTTTTTATTTGAAAATCTTTGTACAAGCTTACCATAGCTTTTGTCTTCTTGTCTGAGTGAAGATCCTTTAAAACTTGGCAATAATGTTTGCTTCTCATCATAATTTATTTCAAGCAACAATATTCATCAAGCAATCGTCTTACTCTAGTCAATGATCAGCTTGTGGCGACCTAAATTCTGTTTGTGGTATTTCACATTGCTACCCTTGCTTAACTGCTTACTGATTTCTTGCAGGTCATTGCAGATAATGTAGGGGATAATGTTGGTGATATTGCTGGAATGGGTTCAGACTTGTTTGGTTCTTATGCTGAATCATCATGCGCTGCGCTTTTCGTCGCATCCATTTCTTCTTTTGGCATCACTCATGATTACTCTGCAATGTCATATCCTCTAGTCATCAGTTCTATGGGGATTTTGGTGTGCCTAATCACTACACTTTTTGCAACCGACTTATTCGAGATCAAGAATGTTTCGCAGATTGAACCATCACTGAAAAGGCAGCTACTGATCTCCACGGTCTTGATGACCATCGGCATCGCTGCAGTGAGCGTTGTGTCCTTACCATCAGAATTTACCCTCTTTGATTTTGGAGCTGCAAAAATCGTAAAGAATTGGTAATGCTGTTATTTCTAATACTGTGCAGTTATATATCATAAAAAAATCCCAGTTTTGGGTCCAAAAACTTCCTACATTTCTGATTATCTGATCTTTGAGCTTTTGTTTCCCACAGGCACATCTTCTTCTGTGTGTCGATTGGGTTGTGGGCAGGCCTTGCTATCGGATATGCCACGGAGTACTATACTAGCAATGCTTATAGGTAAGCTGTCACGTTACATTTCAAAAACCCTTCAGAGTGCTTTTGTTTTTCCATTTGGTCCATAATAATTATTTTGAGTACATTAATAGTATCTAACAGTTCAAACTCAATCTCTCAGCCCAGTGCAGGATGTAGCTGATTCATGTAGGACAGGTGCGGCTACCAACGTAATATTTGGCCTGGCACTTGGATACAAGTCTGTCATAATTCCCATATTCGCAATTGCCATAGCCATCTATGTGAGCTTCAGCTTGGCTGCTATGTATGGCATCGCGGTTGCTGCTCTTGGAATGCTTAGTACTATTGCTACTGGTCTTGCAATCGATGCATATGGGCCCATTAGCGACAATGCCGGGGGAATTGCAGAGATGGCAGGGATGAGCCACAAGATCCGCGACAGAACAGACGCTCTCGATGCTGCTGGAAATACTACTGCTGCTATTGGCAAGGTGAGTGCTGTTCTGTGCCAATGCACTAATATTTTCACCATCTAGAGTCCCTAACCTGCAAAACTTTAAGATCTGATCATGCAACCTGAATTTTTTTCGACTACCTACTCAAATATAATTATTTTATATGTTCTTGATTTTATCTCTTCAAATCCTTCTCACTTTAAGAATTAATGTTGTTTAAGTTCGTACCAAGTTCGTTCACTTTTTACAGGGATTTGCCATTGGATCAGCTGCACTTGTTTCTCTTGCTCTCTTTGGCGCCTTCGTGAGTCGAGCTGGAATAAAGGCAGTCGATGTACTAACTCCTAAGGTCTTTATTGGACTAATTGTTGGTGCTATGCTTCCCTACTGGTTTTCAGCCATGACCATGAAAAGTGTCGGCAGTGCTGCTTTAAAAATGGTGGAAGAAGTTCGCAGACAATTCAATTCGATTCCTGGTCTCATGGAAGGAAGAGCAAAACCTGACTATGCAACCTGTGTGAAGATATCCACCGATGCTTCATTGAGAGAGATGATCCCTCCTGGCGCACTGGTCATGCTGACACCATTGATCACCGGAACATTTTTTGGTGTGGAAACCTTGGCCGGAGTACTCGCTGGTGCACTTGTATCTGGTGTACAGGTATGTCATATTTCCATGATAATGGTTTTATATACTGAAATAATCAATAAACTATATAATGTATTTTTTCTTCAGGTTGCAATATCAGCTTCAAATACTGGTGGTGCTTGGGATAATGCAAAAAAGTACATAGAGGTTTTCTTTCTGTCCTAAAGAATGCTGATTTTCATTTCACCTTCGTATAATTCCGCATTAGAAACTCTACATTTTGTAATCGTTTCAGAGAAAATGCTACTTAGTAATTCAATTTATGTGGTTGTGTATATGTATGAAGTAAAATCCGAAAAGAAACCAAAAAAGGTATACAGGCAATCTGTTTTCGCCAAAAAAATTGTTTAGATCGTGTCACCAGAGTTTCGGCCAACTGGCTTTGACACACCCCAGAAAATTTTCTAGGTCCACCGCTGGTGACTAGGCCTCAGTTTTGGTTTTAGTTCATGCATCATCTTCTCCTGCTCATATACTGTGCATCATCTTCTCCAAACAGAATGTACAATGCTCTTGGTGTTGACTCAAGCATGGGGATTTATATTCAGATGTTATACTAGATGTGAAAATTGAGATACTAATTTTCTTTGTGATCAGGCTGGCCGAACAGAGCACGCACGCTCACTAGGTTCAAAGGGATCCGATGCACATAAGGCAGCCGTCATCGGTGACACCATTGGTGACCCACTGAAGGACACATCAGGCCCATCTCTAAACATCTTAATCAAGCTTATGGCAGTTGAATCGCTCGTTTTTGCGCCATTTTTTGCTGCGCATGGAGGAATATTCTTCAAATGGCTGTGAAGCATGAGAAGTCAGAGCTATTAGATGCTTTATGGTGGTTTTGTCAAGTCTTGGTTGCAATATCATCCAATCAGAATGTATGGTTCTATTTCAGCTGATAATTTTCCATCAGTTATGCTTTGAACAGTTCAACCTTGTTTATGATCATATCGACAAACTTATTGCCCACAGTTCTGTGTTTTATCATAGCCTCTTTATGTTCATTCCTTTTCTGGATTTTCCTTTTTCTTCACGTAAAAGACCGCAACTACCAATGCCCATGAATTACAAAGGCTAATTTAGCACAGCAAAGGACCGTAAATATGCATCTGAGTGCGTGTGCACACACCTGCATGTGTGTGTGTGAGATGCCTGCTAGATCAATTTGCCGTTGAAAACTTTAGCAACAACTAATTTGCAAGTCACGCTGCGGCTATAACAAAGAAGACCTGAGGGCAGCCACATTTCATAGCCGTCAATTCCTACAGTGGAGTACGCTTAACAAAGTGAACACGTTGTGATCAGTTCCAATCAAACACAAACATAACCACAACGATGGTCTAATCATACTCTTAAAAGGGAAAAGTTGCAATTTTTCCCTTAAATGTTTGGGCCTGAGAGTAATTGTATCCTGAACCTTATCTTAAGCTCAGAAGTGTCCTCCACGTTACCTTAGCTTATCCAACGTTATTTTTATGGTTTGGGGTTTACTATTTGCAGACTATTTTTATGTTTATATATATTTTTTAATATCAAAATTATTCTCCAATAACACTGCTTATATAAGGGATCATCCTTGCACGACCGGTCTCAAGCCCAGATAAAAGAGGAGGGTTAGGCTTTCGACAAAAATTCATGTAACCAACCCATATAGTATGGGAAAAGGCTTAGTTATTGTATCAAAATTATTCCCCCATATATTCTCCTCTCATTCAATTCTCCTATTACTCTGATGACCAATGACCGGCATCCATTCATTGTTTTTTTGTTTCACTGCTATTATTTTTCTGTCCAAAACATTCTTCCTAATTAACCACGAGAAAAGAAACTTGCTATAATGGCTCATTCTTTTAGAAGACATCAACAACCCAAAGGACTAAAGATCTTAGTAAGCTGTCTCAGCCCAAACTGCAAATTACCTTGACTACTTCAGCACCCCTCTTCGATGATGTTTTGTGGGCACGATGTAAGAAAATTTGAGGCTGCATTTATTCAGCTTTTCATTTATCTATTTTCCCCCAAGTTTATTAGTTACCATACAATATAGGGCATATCAATTATGCAAAGGAGAGGAAGTTATTTTTTCTAAGACACTTGTAGAGCAATAACAAGCGACCACTTCGAGAGATCATTCTTGAAGAGGCAAGAATGGTTCTCTTTGAATTAGCAAAGTAACTATTGAAAACTTTTGAGAGGTCTTAATAGCTTTATTATAGCATCATGAATAGAGTATATTTTGCTGGTATATGTTCTTTTGCTAAGTGCATTTTCGTTTTGCCTTCGCAAGTTTGACAATAGCTGTGTGTGGAGAGAGGAGGGTGGGGTATGTGGAGGAGGGAGAGAAGGCAGTGGTTACAGTGGTTTTGAGAAAGATGAGGGCATCATTTTAGGTAAACAGTTCTGATAAAGGATAGAAAAGATTTATAAGAGCATCATTATTCATACACCTTTTTTTCACTAAACATACTCTTCAATTTTTTTTACAAAATTACTTTTATTCATCTTTCTCTCTCTTTCTGTTCTCTCCCTCCACACACCATTTTCTCAAAAAACAAAACATATCCAACGCACATCACACTTCAAATAAAAACACATCCAAAACAGTCTACCGTTTAAACATAACACACCTATGATTTCTTCCTTCACCTACAACATCCATCGTGACCAGCCATCTAAAACTCTATTTTCCATCGATTTTCTATGAAATTCATTTAAGGTCCAAAAAAATTAAGAGGTCAATAAAGATTAAAAATCATTAAAAAAAGTCAAAGGAAACAAAATTTAAAAAGAAACAATTAAGAGAAAAAACAAGACTAAAAGAAAACATCGAAAAAAATCATTGAGAGAAGAAGATACCCGTATGCAAATGGATCATGGGGAGGAGGAAAAGCCAACAAGCAGAAAGGAAAAAGAAAGAGAATGCACAAGAAGGATAATTTGAGAATTTTTGTAAAAAGCAAGTATATGTTAGTAAAATGAAATATATGAATAACAATTGTGGGTTATAATTAGCCTTTAACGTAGCGGACCTGAACTGAAGATAACATGCTCCTGGTCCAAACATTAAGGGTAAAATTACATCTTGTCCCTTCTTAAAAAAAGGAAACCTCCGAACATCAGATCCTCTCGAGTCCTCTACCCCACCCTTCTCGGTAGTCACATCGATCGTTGTATCAAGTAGTGGTATCAGTCTCTTATTTTTTAATAGATCGTTGTATCAAGTAGTAGTATCAGTCTCCTATTTTTTAAAAAGACTGCATGTGCAGCAACACCAACTATGAGAAATCCACCGACCCGCATGTCGGTCGGTTAACCCACCTTACGTCGGCCTACAGGTTTGCATATCCGGCCTTCCATGCTGCTGCTATCAAACCAGGATTTGACCGCTGATCAGAGAGAAATCACGTTTAATGGAGGAGAGAGAAGAAACATATTTAATGGAGGAGACCAGAATCCTCCCATCAGACTCTGGGTCCTGTTGTAGAAAAATATTAGAAAAAAGAATGTCTCTAGAGAGAGTCCAGAATAAAGGCTTCACAGGAGGCCACATTATAAACAAGTAGATCTTGCACTTTCTCTAATCAAGCTGCTCGATCACAAAGCTGAGTCGTACAATCTACCGGGTAAGAGATTGTCATGATTCGATTTTCTTTTGTCTAACATCACAGGAAAATACGTTGATAAGTAGTTAAAAGGAACCATAAAGACTACCTCAACACATATATTTTATATACATCTCGAAATACATTTACCTTATGTCTCTTTCTAAGACAAACTTCATATGATCTGTGGGACGGAAGGCCAAGTCAAGAGACCAAGATAGCAAGCATTCAGTAACTCACGGAGAATCTCCCTCTCTCTCACACACACACCACATAGCTAAACAGAAAATGAAGCACACTTATCGTTTTAAAGGAACAAAAGAACCAGCAACAAGACCGACAAAACAGTTTCGCTTCTTTTTCTTTCATCCAAAGGTTTCAGCATCTTATGTCGATTCCTCTAGACCGACGAAAGTGGGTCTAACAGTTAATACAGGCCTCCCCACCAACAAAAGCGAACTCTTCTAACAGATATCATGCTGTTCAAATGGATGAAAAATTAAGAAGAATTTAACTTAAGCTGCAGCTAAGGAATACATATGTACGTAGATCTGGAAACACAATTGCACACAAAAAGTTGAGTTAAACTAACCTACCATATATTGGTTTTGAAAGTTTACAAAAAACATGCTTACATATCTCAGCATATAAGCTATCTTAAGAACATCAAACAATGATATACACAACGCAGACCAAAAATTGCTAACTAAGAACCCGAGCAACCAAGCCACTTGGTAGGGTAAACCTTGTTTTTGGATTTCGTAATTAAGAACATATAGCAGTCCACATGAAAAATTGTTTAAAAGATCGAGAGAGAAAAAGCCATAGTTCGTAAAGTGAATCATATGATGAAATACAAGTTCCTAGGGTGAAGTGCTCAGATGAAAACATAACAAGGAAAGAGCAAAGTGACGAGAAAGGAACAGACTAAAATTTCCTGCTCTCCACAATAATGTACAAGGTCTACAAATTAGTTACATTACCACAGCTCGCGTCACCTGTTTCTCCTGCAACTGACTCTAAACCAACAAGAGCAGCACCCTCAACAACGAAGAATTGAAACAGGAAAATTTCCGCCACCATGGCCCCCAACATAGACGGGGATCGAACGGGAAAAGGAAATGGGACAATGGAAAAGGATAAGAAGTGTCCTTTAAGATATTGGGGGGAAAACATGATTGAACAAGGACTTACAGAGATGGGGAAAACATAATAGCCAGATGAATTGCCGATACTGCATGCTTTTTATGCGGACACTAAATGCAACTGCATCTTTACCGTATGACTCACTAAAGGCGCTGCAACTGAATCAACAACTAAACAGCTGCAACATTTCTTTCCCCCATGAACAGAAATCTCGAGTTCTTTTATGTATGCCATCAGAAACGTCAAACCAGCTGCAGCTTGTTTGTGTGGTCTTCAGCTGCACTGGACGTGAACTGGAAAAAATGCAAGTTCAAACATCATTGCTCATCGTACTGGATATGGCTCAGCGCTTCCGGCTTTAGCTCCATTTAAGGTTAACTCTGCTGACGGGTTAGTGATGGGAGCCAATGAACAATCCTCTCCATGATTTTGTCTTGTATCAGCATCAGAAATAGCGCAACTACAACCACCTCTTGGAATTGGACCTGCTGACTCACTGGGGGATTCCTCTGAACTGTTGCTCCTATCCACAGTTTGACAAGAATTAGCAGAGAGGACTTTCTTTTTTGGCAACTCTATGGAGCTACATGTCAAACAAGTTCCAGAGACTGTGACAGCTAAGTCTCCAGAGTTTCTATCCGATCTCTTGTTCCTTTTAGTAACTGATTCCTCGTCGTCTGATTTGGCTTTAACACTTATTTTCCGCTTTGGGGAAGAGACTCTATTTCCACAATGTGAAGAAACAACAGCGTTGGCCTCATCCTGTAGCGAATCCTCCTCATCCTCCTCCTCGTCTTCATAGTCAACCAACCCTATTGACCTTGCACTGTAACATTTCATACAGGATTGATGTTCAGCAGTATACCTGATGCTACATTACGTAAATGAACGAACTGGCACGCACACAGTGTGACAGTGTTATACCTAGTGGATGAATTTACAGTACTTATCCCATTTACCACGACAAGATCACTTAGTTGGGACCTTCCGGTGGGCACAGATGCAGTAGCAGAGTCTTCTTCATCACTATCGAAGGACAGAAATAAAATAAAATCACACCTACCAAAACTACAAGAAAAGCTTCCCAACAACAGTTATTCAGCATCAACTTGCAAAATTATAAACCTAGTAAAACTATTTACCAACAGCATGCTGTGTACATTGACAAAGATAGTGCAGGCTTTGTTAGTCTAAACCTAAATGTTGATTATACCTGTCTTCATTGAAATAATCTTCCTCTTCCTTCTCAAGGGCACGCTCATCAATTCTCCTCCTTGGGTTGACCATGTTGCCTTTAGCATTTTTTGTTTGGAGAATTTCCAATGACTAGAAAGAAGAAAAAATGTCACCTTGAAATCAGACGCTCACCTTAGGAAACATGTGGCAAGTCAATTGCAAATCATTCGGCGGCAAAGACCATTACTTTGATGCCAAATATTAATTTTGTTAAACAGACCTCCATACACCTAAAATTCAGCATGAAAGAAGGTTTATACCTGCTCATACTTGAGCTTCAACAACCGAAATGTCTCTATGTAATCAAATTTCTCTAGCTGATTCCAGAGAGACTCAACAGTATATGTGATCAAGGGTTTGAGGTTTTCCTGGAAAAGAAAAAGTAGTGTCAAAAAGACAATCCAAGGAAACGTTACCATTCAAAAAACATAGACAGAACAAAGATCGATACCTTGCGGATGTAATCAAAGAACTCCACAATTGCTGAGTTCAGCATATTGTAACGATTGCCATTGGCAACAAAGATGTCCACTATCGGTTTTAAAAGTTTGTTCTTAACTATATGACGAAGAAGACTTTCATCCTATAAACAGAAGAACTACAACATTATTTTGAAAGATGAGAAACAATAATAAGCAGTGGCAGGCACAAACCTTTGTATACCTAACTTGCAAAGCACTTAATGAATGTAAAATTGGCATTCATCCCTATATATGTCTACTTTTTGTTATACTTCATTTGAGTTTTGGATAATCTTGAATTTAGGACGTATCCGTACACCAATTAATTAACCTAATCATATGTTCCATGGTAGAATGGAATAAGTGAAATGTGAAAGACATGAATCTGATAAAAACACCACCATCCACAGATCGAATAAAAGGAATTTGCCAGACCTTGTAAAACAGGTTGCATTCTTTTGTATAAGTAATATGAGATAATTTGTGCCTTAAGGTATCAACGATTCTAGTGTTCAAGAAGAAACTAAACTTTGACAATGCAGTAGCATGATACCACATTCGAAAGTAAGCTAAAGCCTAAAACAGATCAATGCAATACAAAAGAATTGCCCATAAAGCAAAACAGTGACACGGGGAATCCCAAAATTATCCCGCATCAGCATACATTTTGCACAAAAATAGCAGTACCAATGTCCTCACCATGTGAACACAATCAACAGTCTGTTGAAGACTCTATCAAATGAGTGACTGATTTAGATTAACAACCATGAGCACTTTACAGCCATAAACTTGGCAAACAATTGCATCCCAAAATAGTTATTATATATATATATATATATATATATATATATATATATATATATATATATATATATATAAAAAGAGAGAGTATAATATGCTTGTTATATCCTTACAAATCTCAACCATCCGATCAATAATATGGATTGTTGAGATCAATACTTAGATTCACAGGGATACCTTTTGCTTTTTATCTAAACCATCATTCTTTTTAATTGGATGGTTGAGATTTGTAAGGACAAGCAACAATATAGCATGGCAAGCAACTTTTCATATATATAGTAAACACACACATACACACATTAGCACACAAAAATAAAAGAATATAACGCATATATATATGTAGAAATCAAACATAATTATATGGATACCATTCTAAACAATACAACAACCAAACCTTTTACCACACTAGGTGGGGTTGGGTACATGGATTCTTTGACACCATAGCACTCGAATTTGTACCATATTAGTAGTTGTCTACCAAAGAGTCATACCTATAAAACTCTTTTTACCAAAGACCCAGGTGACATACCCTGATTCAAACTAGCAAGTACCACTTCACAATGTGCTCAGATAACCAGAAGCACACAACCTCAGGATGCAAATGATGCTTCTCAGCTAACATACGCTCTCACAGAAAAGCAAACTGCCAGTTAGTGAGACAGAAGCAAATCCGGTGAAATTTCTTATTGGAAAGAGACGAAGATGACTGCTGGAGAAGAAATGTACCAGCAGCAAAAGTGTTCGATGCAGTCAGAGAGATGTTGATAAACACACAAGGAAATGCATTCAGATGTAGAAGTGGCTCCACATTATGCTGAACAGTGGGCCACAAAAACGCACATAACCTCAAGCCTTTTGCACATGAAAGTATGAAACAGATAAAAACTTTACTCTGAACTACTTAATACAGATATTACAAATAATGACTCGCCTTTCCTGGCCATACCCCCTTTCACAGGTCATATTGTTCATGCTAGACTTTGAAATTGTATTACCATGTGCAGTTTGGCGGAGCACCCATGGAAGAAGGAAACAACTGTTTTGCAACAATAATGTGGCACAAGAAAAAACATAATAAACAAATATTTGTTCAGAACCCAAATAGAATGTGCAAGCGATCTAGATATCTGATTTAATATCCTATACACAGATATTCATACCACAGCAACATGAGGGGTACTATGAGAAATAAGTGTCCACTCACATTACAAGAGATAATTGTGCGCATAAAGCGAACAGCTGCTGCTACTAAGTACATCTCTTTTCTGTGAATCAGGAACAATACCTTTTCTATGGCATTGTTGTGAAGAAAATTGCATCTGCAGAAAACGGCAGTTATGATCAGCTTAATATTAAGCCAACAAAGCTAAGCACAAAAGTTGCCATACTTTATCCTATATGGATGGTGATGTACACAAAAGCACAGCAGATCACAGATATTTAATAGAATCTCAGGTTGAGTGGCCCTTGTATCAAAACCGGCCAAAGCGCTAGCACTTCCAGGGGGTCCTTTTCGCGGGCAGGAAGAAGCTACAATATCTATTAAATGGTCCATGTGTTTTTCATAGAAAATCTCCAAAATGGTATCTTTCTGCTGAAAATATAGAAAATAGTAAAAAGCATTAGCCAACTAAACACTAAAGAACATACCAGCAATAGGGGGAAAACATTGCTAACCATACCCAGACAAATTAAAGAGCTAATATCACCAGATGACCATGCTAGATATAAGAGAAACTTCAATAACTAAAATTTTCCAGGAACATCCAAGCAGTTTAATTTACCACAATAGTCTTGCCAGTCTCTCCAAAATTCAAGGCGCATACATCCAACAAAAACCAAACCTTCTCCTATACTAAGGTACACTACATGGGTTATTAGCTTCCCCTGTGCTTGATCTTGAGTGATAATTGAATTTAACTTCAAAACAACAAGACTATGTTTCATTGTTTTCTCAAGTCTTTTGAGGACTTCATTGGCCACTTTTGAAAACTTCACCGTCAAATTTCTGAGCCTTCTCACTCAAGCTTCATATTACCGCCTCTCTGAATGTCCACAACACTTTATACATCTCTCGTCATCTTCTGCTGGTGTCGCACCATAACACATGTATCCAAAGAATTTTTTTAAGAATTACTTTCACCAACCCACAACATAATCATTGCACTATCCATTATACATCACTTTCTTGCATCTGTTAGCCGGTTTTCATAGTATAAATTGAGTGTCGGCGAACAATTAAAAGGCTAAAAAATGGGCACATACATGTAAGCACAAAACTGATAAGTTTATATGGTTTTAAAAAGCTATAACCCAATAAGAATAAGATCAGATGAAGGGGTGTGTGTGTTTGCTGCTACCAATTGAAAAGTAAGATGTGTGGATGTGTGCATTTGCAAATACACGTACCAATGGAGAAAATAGCATATTGGCACCCGTATTGTACAGGGATGGATACCCATGTATCATATCCTTTCGGACAATATGTTTAAATATACACATCTTTTATTTTCCTTAAAAAACATTAAAAGATAAAAAGAAAATCAAGGGAAAAATCGTCAAGCAATTCCGTAACCTGCAGAGTGCCATACATCACATGCATACACGAAAGATAACACAAGCTCAATCAAAAAAAGTTGAAAAAGAAATATGTTAAAGCTTTAAACTACTATAGATCTAAAGAATCATAGATTCTCAAAGTTTCAAACTTCAAAATAAAATAAAACAAAGAAAAACTAACTATTTTCTTTATTCTTCTTTGTGTAGTCTTTCATGTGCTCCTCCAGCAGCTACTCTTGGTCCTTGTGGTCCTTCTGGTGCTCTATGTTCTTCTCTTCTCACTTGCATATCGTCTATCTCTTTGAGCACATGTGCCTTTAACTTGTGAAGGCATGAAAGAGCAAGGTCGCACATTCATTCATGTTCAAACTAGAAGATGTCTAGTACGGCTAACTCCACTATGCATGATATGTCCATAAAGTTGCATCTCATGTTTCTGCATCGTTCATAAACTTCCTTGTAGTAGTTCTCAATTGAATGACAAACAATATTGTAAGTCATTGACAGATGCAAGAAATTTGAGACTTGGAGCATTGGAGGAGAGAGAAGGACCAAGGAGGCCGAAGAAGGTAACCTTAAAGGGTTTAAAACAACCTAAGGCCTCAAACGTCAAAAAATACAGCTTCCGAGAAATCAACATTGTAAAGTATGATATGAAGGTGTATCATACAATATCAGGGCTATATCATACGATATGAAGGATGTATTGTATGATACAGATCAATTTTAATATATTGATACATATACAAATTGCACATAAATATGCATAAATGTGTATATATATACATACATATATATATAGGCACCAAACCCACAGAAACAATGGCTTGAAAGCTACATAAACAATGGTCTGAAAGCTTGTGCAATTAGTCACAACAGATGAATGTTAGCGAGTGTTTGTCCATATCGTAGTACCAACCTACAGAAACAATGGTTTGAAAGCTTGCGCAATTAGTCACGACTCACGATAGATGTGGTTTTAAAACATAGATTATATCTCATTGAATGACCTGGATCCAACATATATCCCATCTTACAGTGTGTTATGTAAGACAAGGCTTTTCTAATGCACCTGACTCGGAATCTGACATATTTATATTAGTAATGCCCATCCATCCAAATTAGGCACCATCCATAACCCTATGTGTCTGTGTGCAAGCACAAAGATGTGTAGCTCTCACTCGGCATGCACCAATTGAGCAGTCAGTGCACAAACAGTTTCTCCTTTCTTAGGTAGATAATCAAGGCATAAATCTTCAAAAATCTTCCATGACAATCATGTGATCTGGAGTTTGTTTTCTACCAAAGGGAAAAAGAAGTAAGGTCCTCGTACTCAGTCCCATTGCAACCAACCAAGTCATTGTCATGTTAGAAGCTCAGCCTCTCATCCTTGCTTGATGAATAATACATCAAAAGCTCTTCAGTGTCAAATCCGTCTGTTTCTGAGGAAACCCAGGCAATTGGGTTTCAAGAAGCAATAACCTTTTGCATTTGATGAACAATATATCAAACTTTAGACTAGTCAAATCTTAGTGTTTCTGAGAAAACCCATGCAAATGATTGTCAAGAACCTACAGCGTTTTGCTTCAATCTACGCCTAAAGTGCTTCAGTAATTCGAGGACATGAGAAGTGCAAAGTGTTGTAACCTCCAAGGCATCAAAAACAGCAATAATGGGTTGCTAGGAGGTGGCTGAACTATGAGCAACTGAAGTCCCACGTGGATAAGCAGAAAGTATTGGAAGCAAACATGCATTTTTACAAGGTGTATAACCTGCCATGGTTCACACTTAAGCTTAAGCTACACCAGAATCGTGCAAGCAGAGAAGCTTTCTCCAACCATCACTTTCAACTCAACTTCATCCATGGAGAAACATCAAAGTTAAGACATTAAAGTGAAGCCCAACACTGGGCAAAAACGAGAAGCTTAATTAAACGCAAGGGAGTGGGGTGGTGATTAAGGAGGCATAAACACAAAGATAAGCATCTCTGAATGAAAGGAGCTTGTGCCCAAGCTCAAGTTGACGATTTACATATGTCCTATGACGTAATTGAATGCCAGGGTTGAATACTTGAGTGAGTGGTAGGACAAGCATGCTGGGGTGTTAGTCAAACCGCAATATGAATCCCCATGGTTCCTAATGCAAGTACCACGATAACAGCCCAGACTCAACAAGACCACTCAACAAGCAAAATACTCTGCAACCAGAACATGTGCCAACATCCAGCCAATTATTATCAAGAAGGATGTCAAATACCCCACCTGAGATGTGGCCAAAGAGTATGAATCCAACAAAATGCGAAATATTTCAAGAAACTGGCAATGCATGTCCTCTCCAAAATCTGTTGTCATACCTCTGACCTGCACAACCATTTCAATATGATCAAGTCATGCAGGAAACGGAGTCCAGAATTATGAAAAAAATCACAAAAACAAGTCCATCAATCAAAACTTTCAGCATCCCCAACTGCCCATCCTTATAAAAATGGAAAAAGGAGCATACCAGAAGTCCAAGAAAGCTGTTTCCTTCCTGTTGAGATATATATGCCCTAAGAAGATTCGGATCATGGTTCAAAAATATGAGAAGGATATCTGTCCTGCACATAAACCAAGAATTCAGGTTGCAGAAACCAATGCATTTGAAGTTTTTTTTTATGAAGACAGAAAATAGTGTTAACTCATGTAATTTCCTGTTGCTTTTTTTTTCTTAATTATTTTCCATCTTCACCTGGGAGAGACTTGTCGTTTGTCAATGGGAACTAGTTATTCTATTAGCTGTTTGTTAAGCTGGTGTCACTCTCCTAATGCATAATTCACATCTTCGTATACATTTCTGTCATAAATTAATATAAGTTTTAGCTCTTCATTGTAGCCGACCCCATCTAGTATGGGAAAAGGCTTAGTTGTTGTTGTTGTTTAGCTCTTCATTGGGTGCACTTGGCCTCTTAGAATTGCGGTTCCATTTTCCCTTTGTTTGGTGGTTGTGAGACTGGGTTTTGTATAAGTGATCGGGAATTTGCTTGTGCACACGATGGTAACAGAGCAAGGATCATAGAATGTGTAGAAGCCTCTTTCAGCATGCCTAGGCAAGATTTCAAGATTGCTCTTAAAAAATCTTGTTTCCAGACAGCTATGGCAAAGATTTCATCCATTCTTCTTAGAGAATGGATGAAACGCAGAATTAATTTATTACATTGCCACCAAAAGAATAATTAGCCTGTACTATGACAACATATTTCTTTCTAAAGATTTGCTGATAAAACCATAGAAGAGCCCAAGATATATAATGATAGATTAAAAGGAGACACCAACACATAACCCAAAAATAAATATAAGACAATAACAAAGAGGATAAGGGCAATGCTGATATCGTGAAGGTTCTCGTGAATAACATTGATGAAAGAAATGAATGAGCCACATCCAATCATGCTGTCTCTTGCGTAACAATACTTAAAAGAAATCATTTATAAGACTATGAAGGCCATAAAATTGAGTTGCGGGTAGAATTATTCACTTTGGGATAAGGTGATGGAAGTGTCTAACTTGAGAATACCTAAAAAGAACTCATGTACAACACTATGTGGGCCATAAATTTGAGTTGCAGAAAGAATTTTTCGCTTTGGGATAAGGTGATGGAGATTTCTAACTTGTGAAACCAATATGAAGCTTCCACCAGTGGATGTGTAGAGGAATTCAAAAACTTTCACAATGAGGAGTTCTTCTACCTTGTTGTTCACAGTCAAGAGAGGAATTAGACAATGTAAAAGCTATTATTATTAATAGACACCCCCAGAATCTTCTTCCAACTGATCACGGTGAACAGTAGGTTGAGAAGTGTGAGCCCTTCTAATGATGTTATAATTTCAGAAGCAGACTAATGTCACAACAACAACTAAGCCTTTTCCCATACTAGACGGGGTCTAAACAGGGTAGGCTACATGGATTCTTTGTTTCCACATATCTCTATCGTGTGCCATGTTAGCAGTTAACTCGCAATAAGCTAGATCATTCTTTATTGTTTCTTTCCAGCACTTTTGTGGTCATCCTCTAGCTCTTTTAATACTTTCCAAATTTAGTTTTTCTAACCTTCTTACGGGTTCTTCTTTTGATCTTCTTTCTATATGTCCAAACCATCTTAAACAATATTCTCTCATTTTATCCTCTATTGGTGCCACTCCTAATTTGTTTCTAATAACCTCATTATGTACACGGTCTTTTCTTGTATGACCACTCATCCATCTCAACATCTTCATTTCTGTCACAGACATCTTTGTACATGTTGATGATTAACTGCCCAACACTCAGAACCATAAAACATGGCAGGCCTAATTACTGCTCTATAATATTTACCTTTTCACTTTAATGGTATCTTCTTATCACAAAGAATACCTTATGCTCCTCTCCATTTTAACCAACCAGCATTAATTCTATGTGTAACATCTCCATCAATTCTTCCATCACTCTGAAAAATTGACCCTAGGTATTTAAAACTTTCCTTTTCGAGGGTGTAATGTGTGCCAATTTTAATTTCTATGTCCTCTGAGATAACCAAATGATCAAACTTACATTCTACATATTATGTCTTTGTTCTACTAAGTCGGAGGCCTTTGCTTTCTAATGTTTCTCTCCATAGTTCCAATTTTCTATCAACTTTTTCCTTAGACTCCTCCACTAACACAATGTCATCTGCAAATAACATACACCAAGGTACTTCATCTTGAATAACTTTTGTAACTTTGTTAACTCATCAATCACCATTATAAATAAGTATGGACTTAAAGTTGATCCTTGATGTAACCCAACATTAACTTCAAAGAAATCTGTCATTCCTTGATGAGTTCTCACACATGTTTTTGCACTGTCATACATGTCTCTTATAAGGTTAATGTATGTCAATGGGATACCTCTTTTTTCCAAAGTTCTCCAAAGAACCTCCCTCGGTACTCTATCATAAGCTTCTTCTATATCAATAAATATCATGTGAAGGTCTTTCTTTTTTGCTCTAAAATATTCCATAACACGTCTCAAAAGGTGAATCGCTTCAACAGTAGATCTGCCTAGCATGAATCCAAATTGGTTCTCTGTTGTACCTGATACTTGTCTTAACCTACGTTCGATAATTTTTTCCCACAATTTCATAGTATGGCTCATTAACTTGATACCTCGATAATTCACACAATTTTGAATGTCTCCCTTGTTCTTATATATGGGTATAAGTGTACTTGCTCTCCATTCCTCGGGCATTGGTTTTTCATATTTCATTAAATAGTCTTATGAGCCAAGTGATTCCTATTTCTCCTAGTATTTTCCAAACTTCTATTGAAATATTATCTGGTCCTACCGATTTACCACCCTTCATATGTTTAAGAGCCTCTTTGACTTCATTCTTTTGAATACATCGGTAGGAATTGTGGTTTATATACTTTTATGATTTGGCTAACTCTCCTAAGCTAATACTAACATCTTTATTTTCATTAAAAAGCTTATAAAAGTAGTTTTTCCATCTATTTCTAATATCATCATTTATCACTAGAATTTTTTCATCATCGTCCTTGATGCATCTAACATAATTAAGATCTTTAGTTTTTTTTATCTCTAGTTATCCTAAAAACATCTCTTCCACCCTTTTTTGAGTTGAGTTTTTTATATAAATCCTCCCAAATTTTAGCTTTTGCTTAACTCACGGCCTTTTTCGCTTCCTTTTTTGCTTTCTTATGAGCCTCTAACGTTTCACTAGTTTTCTTAGCATAATATAATTTGTAGTATGCCCTCTTTACCTTGATTTTATTTTGCATACTTCACTCCACCACCAAGCTTCTTTCTGTGCCGGTACACCTCCCTTAGATACACCTAACACCTCTTTCGCCACTTTCCTAATATGTATAGCCATATTATTCCACATATCACAAGGTGTACCAACATAATTCCAAACATCTCCTTGAAGGACATTCTGTTTAAATATATCTTTTTTCTCGCTTTTGAGGTTCCACCATTTAGTTTGAATAGCTCGATGCACTCTTTTCTTCTTTGTTCATTTTTTTATTTGTAAATTCATAACTAAAAGTCGATGTTTGGTGGTTAAGCTTTCTCCTGGAATTACCTTGTAATCTTTACATCATGCTCTATCTTTTTTTCTACAAATAAAGTAATCAATTTGTGTTTGTGATAAGCCACTCTTATAAGTAATTAAATGTTCATCTCGTTTTTTGAAGATTGTATTGACTATAAAGAGATCAAATGCCATAGCAAAATTTAAAATCTCCCTACCTTCCTCATTTATATCCCCAAAACCAAAGTTTTCATGAATACCTTGATATCCTAATGCCTCTTTACCGACATGTCCATTTAAGTCTCCTCCTAAACAAATCATCTCCCTTTGTGGAATCTTTTGAATCACCTTATCTAACTCTTCCCAAAAAGTTGTCTTTATACTATCTTCTAGTCCTACTTCGGGTGCGTAAGCACAAACTATATTCAAAACCTCCATTAGCTTACCGGATAATGTTATGATATTCCAAGAACCAATACGAATCTTATTATCTAGGACTAGCTTTCTTACCCCCCCCCCCCCCCGCATCCGTCCATATTCAAAATGTGGAGACCCTCTCTGAAAATTATTCATTACATTCAGGCAGCAATGTAGCAGGACTAACTTCTTTACCCACACCCGTCCATAATGTGGGAACCCTCTCTGCAATTTATTCACTACATTCGGGTGAAAATGTAGTGGCTCTTGCTTACTTATTACTGTATTCGGGCTCCGTAGCACGTCGTTAGGTGGGGACGCCCCAAAGCAATGCTCATAATTCTTGTAATCCATGCTATAAAATCCGATAAAGTTTTACGTTGGCTGTCGGAAGCCTAACACAACCCTCTTCCTTTATCCGGGCTTGGGACCGGCAATGCAAGGGTGATCCCTTACATGGGCGAAGTTGTAAAAATGATGAGACTCCAAGAGGAGATATATTTGTTAGCCTATTGCCAAATGAGAACATTCTCCATCACTATGGTAAACAAAATGCATGCACAAACAGTGAATGCCCAATATTAGAAGGGAAAAGGTTGTCTTAAAGGAGAGGCAGAATAAAGTGCCTCCTTTGGTAAAAAGCTGAAGCAACTAGAGGAACTGTTCAAAGGTATTGAGGAAAAGTCTTGTCTATCTCTTCTTCTTTACAAGGTATGAACTCTTGGTTTTTAGACTTGATGCTTCTCTTCACAAGACATGTAGGAAAAATCATCAATAAATGCACAAGTAAAGATTTTGGAGGGTAATATACAACAGATAATTCAAAAGTTTCAAATTTTCTTTCATGAAATAACTCTTCTAACCTATTCACCTTTGTGACTCAAGAGATCATGGCATATCGATGTGTGTTAAATTTGTAATTATCCAATGGTTGAAATTTGTGAAACAAAAATTTCTTTTGCAAAGACTACAGTAGGAAAAATATCATACACTCCATTAGTGGAGATAAGCTGTGTTTCTCAAGAGTCATTTGAACTCATGCATTTGGACTCATGGTGAACCACACCCTATCATTCTGAAAGGTATTGTACGCTACATGATTTTAAATAACTTCAGTACACATAATTAGATTTATTTCTTGCAACACATATTGAACATATTAGTCTACAACGGCTTCCCTAATCTTGTGAAAAAACACTTTGAAGCCAAAAAGATATTTCAACAACATTAAACAGGGGAATATGTAATTTCAGACAATTTTGAAAATATGGATTTGGTAATATGGAAAATCACATTCAAAAACTTCCCGACGAAAAGATCAAGGTGAATGTAAGCATCAACATATTTTAGAGACCACTCGAACTGTTTTACTATCTACTGCCTACTTGATAAATATAATGTCATCCAAGACTTTGAAAAACGTTTGATCAGTACAAACCATTTTCAAACCTCTCCAAGTCCAAATCAAAAAAGTTTGAGAGTTTTTGGTTGTTGATGCTTCGGACATACTGACAAAAATTACTATGAAATTTTTGCTCTGTGATATGTGTGTTTTCACTGGATATGGTGTCAATAAGAAGGGACATGGAATGATCCAAAGCATAACACATTCTATGTCATAGAAGATGCCAAGATTTTGAAATATGAGTATGGTAAGTCGGTGGAAGGTTATAACCCAATGCCGAATTGACAAGGATGAAAGGACTTCTCAAAAATCTCAATGTGTTAACGTATTGGCAATACAACATGATTCATGAAAGGAACAAACAGATGAATCGCCACTTTTGTTTAGAAAGTTATATGAAGAAAAGGAGTATAGAGTGCTTAATATATCAACCAGTTGTCTTGTTCACCAAATCCCTCCCAACATGTTGGTTTTGTTCGCCTTAGACAAATTTTCTATTTCCTCGCCATAAGTTTGCACAATGGTTGTAACTTCTAATAAATCTGAAGGTACTTTTACCTTATTTATTTTCGGTTTTCACTTAGGAGATATTAGCTCTTGCCCTACTCAATGACTAGCCCAACTAGTCTCTCTTAATGAATTCTTCACCTCTGTATATGGAGGTTGTATTTCCATGAAAGTGCTTATTCTCATTAACCATTTGGCGCACTTAATCTCTTGGCGTTTTCACTGAAGTAGCCCCTTGCTTGATGCTCGTGAGATTGACCTTTGTCAAAGTAATCAAAGGATTTGTCCGTACACTTGATTACATACAAAACCAATAAGAGAATAAAACAGGAGAGTGTACCCTGTCAAAACAAGTGCCTTATCTTGACTCTGTAAAACATCAGCAATGATGTCAAATACACCTTCATTTACAAGATCCCTGCAGCAATATTTTCAACATCTCACAGTCAGAATGCATGTCAACAAGAAAAAAGTTGCAACGGGAAATTCTCAAACAATATGCTCCAGTAAGCATGCAAACAACAGCATCATGGAAACAGTTATTTCTCTTGACAGAAAGCACAAAGCTTACTACCACTGTACCACAACATTCAAAATCAAAAATTGATGTAATTCAGCACAATCAACAGTTGTTTCAGTGAATGTCATCCTTAAGGCAATTTCCTATCAATGCCCAAAAACGAACACATTTTCCAGCATTTAAGAGGACAAATAGTAAACATAGTTCTTCGATTTTCAGGCTTTATTTGGAAAGAATGATTTGAATTTTAGACAACGCTTTGCTGGCTTTCTGGCTTTCGAAATTTGAATAATGCTCTGCTGGTCATGCTAATTATCAGTACATAAAGATAGTTTAACTACTCCAATTAGATTCCACTAGCTACAAGACAGATGAAGAATAAGCATTAAGTGATTACCTGAAAAGCCGCACCTGTTGAACTAGCTGCAAGCTTTTGGCGAGAGTACAGAACTCATACAAGAAGGATACCTGGAAGAGAAAGGAGGAACAGAACACGATTAAAGAGATGGCTACAATAGTATGAAAAATCATGTATGTTGTGTATCACACATAATTGAAGACTGCAGAAGCAATGAATCAGAGATGCAAGAAACACAAGAAGTAATCACAGAGGTCCTTTCTGAATATTGCTGAAGCCGATCAAAGCTGGCTAAAGAAATCCATCAATCCCATCCATCCAGGTGCAGATCTATTTACCAGATCCAGGGTTCAGTCGATTATTAGATCCAGCAAACAACTCCAATGATGAGCACCACAGGTTTACGGTGCCATTTTATTTTTGGGAGATGTTTTTTCTTGTCCTTAACATTTTCAAAAATTATAATGAGGTATTATCATTCACAATGAATCCGTCGTCCATTAAGGAAACATATTTCAACCTTCAAGTCCTAAATTCACCTCATGTTAAAAGAGAAACACAATAGATAAATAAAAAATAAGAAGCTTTACAAAACTGTTTAAAAATCTCCACAATGTTCTAAAGTATTCCCAATCAGTACAGATATACTACATAACAACAACCTAATAGACAGAAGACAAACAAAGAGCTTCCAAAAGAAAAACATATAACACAGACCTGTCAAATATAACACAAACAATCAAGAAACAAGAGATTGGAAGATTGAAGATGGAATGGAGCTGCAATCGGCAGACCTTGGAGTCGCTGCACACCTTCTCTCTCTTTCTTCTTTTTTTCTATTCAATCTACAGTTGATGGTAGGGTTTCCCCCTTTTAAACACCAACATTACACTAATCTAAATTACATAAGTACCATTAATGAGTCTAATTTACAGGTACCTTTATAAACAACTACTTAAATAACTAAACAACTACCTAAGAAAATAAAGCAAAAACTATAAGCTAACACTATCGAAATTGACTATAAACGGTTGCATGTGGAGAGAGTCTTCCTTGTGTACTGCTGCAACCTCCTTTCTCTCTTCTAACACTCCCCCTCAAGTTGGGTTAAATATTGATGTTATACCCAACTTGTCACATAATTTCAGCAATAGATTTTTGTTAAGTGCTTTAGTCAACATATCAACGCGTTGATCTTATGACTTAACATGTTCAAGTTTGAATTATGATGTACTCACACCACCACCAACAACAACAACAACTAAGCCTTTTCCCATACTAGACGGGGTCGGCTACATGGATTCTTTGTTTCCACAGATCCCTATCATGTGCCATGTTAGCAGATAACTCACAATAAGCTAGATCATTCTTTATTGATTCTTTTCAACACTTTTGTGGTCGTCCTCTAGCTCTTTTAATACTTTCCAAATTTAGTTTTTCTAACCTTCTTACGGGTTCTTCTTTTGATCTTCTTTCTATATGTCCAAACCATCTTAAATGATATTCTCTCATTTTATCCTCTATTGGTGTCACTCCTATTTTGTTTCTAATAACCTCATTATTTATACGGTCTTTTCTTGTATGACCACTCATCCATCTCAACATCTTCATTTCTGTCACAGACATCTTTGTACATGTTGATGATTAACTGCCCAACACTCGAACCATAAAACATGGCAGGCCTAATTACTGCTCTATAATATTTACCTTTTCACTTTAATGGTATCTTCTTATCACAAAGAATACCTTATGCTCCTCTCCATTTTAACCAACCAGCATTAATTCTATGTGTAACATCTCCATCAATTCTTCCATCACTCTGAAAAATTGACCCTAGGTATTTAAAACTTATCTTTCGGGAGATGCAATGTATACCAATTTTAATTTCTATGTCCTCTGAGATAACCAAATGATCAAACTTACATTCCATATATTCTGTCTTTGTTCTACTGAGTCGGAGGCCTTTGCTTTCTAATGTTTCTCTCCATAGTTCTAATTTTCTATTAACTTTTTCCTTAGACTCCTCCACTAATACAATATCATCTGCAAATAACATACACCAAGGTACTTCATCTTGAATATCTTTTGTAACTTTGTTAACTCATCAATCACTATTATAAATAAGTATGGACTTAAAGTTGATCCTTGATGTAACCCAATATTAACTTCAAAGAAGTCTGTCATTCCTTCATGAGTCCTCACACATGTTTTTGCACCATCATACATGTCTCTTATAAGGTTAATGTATGTCAATGGGATATCTCTTTTTTCCAAAGTTCTCCAAAGAACCTCCCTCGGTACCCTATCATAAGCTTTTTCTAGATCAATAAATATCATGTGAAGGGTTTTCTTTTTTGCTCTAAAAAGTTTCATAAGACGTCTCAAAAGGTGAATCGCTTTAATAGTAGATCTACCTGGCATGAATCCAAATTGGTTCTCTGTTGTACTTGATACTTGTCTTAACCTACGTTTGATAATTCTTTCCCATAATTTTATAGTATGACTCATTAACTTGATACCTCGATAATTCACACAATTTTGAATGTCTCCCTTGTTCTATGACGTACTCACACCGTCTATGATAAAATGGCAGTCAATTTCTATATGTTTGGTTCTTTCATGATACACTGGATTAGAAGCAATTTGTATCGTTGTCTTGCTATCACAATACACCGAAATAGTTTCGTCCATGTTGTACCCGATTTCCATCAATAATGATTGCAAACTTACCCTAAAAAATGCTATAAGCAATGGCCCTGTATTTAGCTTAAGTTGTAGATCTTGTCACAATTAATTGTTTATTGCTTTTCTAAGAGACAATGTCGCCTCCCACTAAAGTCATATCTTAAAGTGAATTTTCTATTCTCTCACCAACCTGTCCAATCTCCATCTGTATAAATTTCACTTTTTAAGGCAGTCATTTGCTTTGCATATTATCCCATGTCCTGGTGTATTTTTTAGATATTTGAGAATGTAAAATATTGCATCCGAGCTTGCATAAAACGACTTTCCCATTCTTGTCCACTTCCACTCCCTCATCGTCTAAGATTATAGGCAACACTTGTTCTTTTGTAATAAAGTTAGGAGACTCATCTTTACTTTGGAAATAGGGAGTGGTTTCAAAAAAAATGTAACATCTATTGAAACATACCTTTTTGTGTTTTAGGATCACAGCACATGTACCCCTTTTTCACTTGAATAACCAAGAAATACACACCTAATGGCCCGTGGATCTAGCTTATCCTGAAACTGATCATGTACATAAACAAAACATAAACACCCGAAAATATGTCGCTTTAACATATTGTAGTGTATGTAGTGGTGAATTGTAGTGTAAGATGAATTTAGGCAACACTTGTTACCCCTTTTTCAGACTGAATTACGCCTTTACATTCCATTAGAACTAGTGAATCATCTGTCGCTTTAACATATTGTAGTGTAATTGTTTATTCACACTTCATAAACTGATTTTTACTACCCACCATATGATCTCTAGCCCGAGAATCATCATTCAAAAATCAAATTCAATAAGAAAAGAGTTACCACTATTACTGTAAGAAGTAGGAATGTTCACTTCACTTTTCTGAAAAGAAGTAGATGGTTGCTCAAGCAGTCTTGACTCAATTTCAGCAATTTTTCTTTTTTCTATCATCTGCCATTTCAAAGTGGCGAGGAATCTATTTGTTTCTTTGTATTTATTGTCATATGATTTCCTAAGCTTTTATAATATGTTGGTCGATTTCCAAAGTCCTTATCATATGTTGGTCTGCCTATGATTTTCCCGCATTTATCACGAGTGTGTCTCCTTTTCCACAGCGCACACTGCAACTCATTTCTTTCATCATTATTTTGAAAACGATCAGCCACTCTTCCTCGCTGAAAATTCTATCCTCTTCCAACAAATGTCATCTTTTCTGTTTGAGTAGCGTCTCCTTTCTCGAGATTTCTTCTATCTTCTTCTCTTAATAGGAGATCATTCCTTGTATGAAAAACTGATTATTGCACCAAACAACCATTATTATAAAGATTTACTGGATATAATCTATTGTTTATCATTCCTTGTATGAAAAACTGATTATTGCACCAAACAACCATTATATCCTGTATCCAGTCCTAGTAGATACAGGATCAGGAGATAACTATATCACACCCATGATGATACAACCAGGAGATATAATTATCCCAAACAACCATTATTATAAAGATTTACAAGGAAAATTATATCACAGTCAAGGTATGACAGTTAAAAGCTTAGTTATTGAAAATACGACACATGATATATTATTTCAAATCCAACAAGAAAGAATTGATAGAAAAATAGATTTTATATTAGGAACCAAATGGTTAGACAGCTTAAGTTATTATAAGTTAGAAAAATATATACTAGAGATAAGACATAGGGATAAGACAACCCTTATACCCAGGATATGTAAATCAACCAATGGATAAAAACAAATTTATATATATCTTAGCAAAAATAAAAGTACCAGGTTATCAAAACAGATATTATACACCTTATATAGACACAGGAGCACAGATCAATATATGTAAAAAGAATTGTTTACCAGAAGTTAAATGGGAAAAACTTAGAGTAGAACTCATAGTTAAAGGATTTAATGGTGAAGGTAACACTATAAATTATAAAGCAAAAGATATTGATATAAAGATATGGGATAGACTCCTAAAAATCAGAGAAATTTATGCATTTGAAATAGAAGGTAAAGATATGATTTTAGGACAACCATTCCTAAACTCTTACTTACCAATCAAACTTACTGAGAAGTATTTTTACTTAACAACTCCATGCAAGCATAAGGTCTCAGCCCTTATCACAACCAATTCAGAAAAGAAAGAACAACAATGGTTGAAAGGAGATGAAAAGATAACCCAGAGAATGGAAACAAAGAAGGTACATTCAATCAGTTTACATATTTATACCATAGACAAACTGATATCACTTCAAGCAAAGTTATCAACTCTCTATTCAGAAAACCCATTAGAATATTGGGACAAACACAAGACAACAGTTAAGATAGAATTGATGAATGAAGATAGTATAATTCATCAACCACCATTGAAATATACACCATCAGATTTACCAGAATTTGACATGCATATAAAGGAGTTAATAGACAACAAGTACATTCAGAAATCAAATTCAAAACATAGCAGTCCAGCCTTTATAGTCAATAAGCATTCAGAACAAAAACGAGGTAAAACCAGAATGGTTATAGATTATAGAAATCTTAATGCCAAAACAAAGAGTTATAACTATCCAATACCAAACAAAATACTTAAACTCAAACAAATACCAGGATATAATTACTTTAGCAAGTTTGATTGTAAAAGTGGATTTTATCATTTGAAGTTAGATGAACAAAGTAAAAACTTAACAGCATTCACAGTACCTAGTGGATTTTATGAATGGAATGTATTACCTTTCGGATATAAAAATGCACCTAGAAGATATCAAAACTTCATGGACCAATAATTCAAAGGATTAAACAACTGTGTTATTTATATAGATGATATATTACTCTATTCACACACATATGAAGAACACATGCAATTGTTAGAAGCATTCATACACTATGTTGAACAAGCAGGTGTAAGTTTAAGTAAAAAGAAAGCAGAAATATGCAAAAACCAGATAGAATTCTTAGGAATTGAGATAGATAAAGGTGGAATTAAAATGCAAAACCATATAGTAGAAAAAATAGCACAATTTGAAGATTGTATAGATACAACTAAAAAATTACAGTCATTTTTAGGATTAGTAAACCAAATCAGAGAATATGTACCAAAAATAGCAAAATTATGTTTACCTTTACAAAAGAAACTCAGAAAAAATATTGAATACTCATGGAATGATGAAGATAAGAAATACATAGAAGAAATTAAAGAAGCATGCAAAAACTTACCAAAGTTTGAATTTCCAGATGAAAACAAACCATTTAAATGGATCATAGAAAGCGATGCAAGTGAATTAAACTATGGATCAGTATTGAAATTCAAATATCCCAATTCAAAGACTGAACAGTTATGCAGATACTATTCAGGAAAATTCAATGAAACACAAGTTAAGTGGGAGATACTATTCAGGAAGATTCAATGAAACACAAGTTAAGTGGGAAATAAATAGGAAAGAATTGCAGGCATGTTACAATGCAATTTTACACTTTGAGATTTATGTTGTATTTACCAATTTCATACTTAGAACAGATAATACTCAAGTTGTGTATTGGCTCAAGCATAAGTTAGCAGATAGTATTTCTCATAAGTACATTCGCAGGTTAGTTAATGAAATTAATGCTTTTGATTATACTGTTGAGTTACTTAAAACTTCTCATAATCAAGTAGCAGATATATTGTCTAGAAATCCTAAGTTAGGATGTGAAAGTAATGGAGTTGCGGACGTATGTGCCAAGTCTCTCCATGAAATCATATAGAAAATATGAACTGCATTTCTGATGATGATATATTTGAACTTACATGTTTGTTGATGCAGGCAGAGCCACTTACAACAGAAGAAATATTACAACAGCAAATTAATGAATTAAAACTGGAAGTTACAATACTTAAAGAAGAGTTATTAAGTATTAAAACTCATATAGGCGCTATGCCAGGGATAATCCCTCCAACTAACAGTTTCAATGCAGCACACAATTCAACGGCTCAACAGACCATTGAGCTACTTAGCCAGGAGAAGTGTGAGACCAGCACTTCATCTAGCCAACCTAAAGACAGCATCCAAGACAGCCAACCTAAAGTCATTCAAAAGACTCAGCCTACCCAAAAATACAAAAAATATAAACTTAGCGGGAAAGTTTGAACCCACTAAGACCTCATTTAAAGAAATACTATTCATACGACCTCAGCTTCAGACATACACTCGAGCCATTCAGACCCAGAAGTCAGCACAGACATATATGACCCAGAAATACTTATCTGGCCTACACCAGATTCTGAACCATTTAAACTTAAACCCTAGACAAAAAATGTACCAGAAACAGAAGGATATAGCACTCAACCCATGCAAGGTTACAACAAGTTACTTGCCTTACCAAACACCAACCCACAGCTAGTTAAAACTTGTTACACTTATGGCCTAATGCATACACTCTATACAACCACTGGTGTTGAACTCCAGGAAATCCCAGTTATTTACGAAGCAGTCAAAACATACTTGGCCATTACCAAATCAAACCTCATTTATGTTCGTTTTTACAGCACTTTTGTTGAACTCACACAGACAGACATACTTGTCCCCATTCATGTAGTCAAGCTAGGAATAACCAAATCACTTCTCATTCCAGAAACCACCAGTCAACCAGAAATACCTCTCATTGACTTACCACAATTCATTTTAAACAAAAGACAACAACAACAACAACAACAACTAAGCCTTTTCCCATACTAGACAGGGTCGGCTACATGGATTCTTTGTTTCCACAGATCCCTATCGTGTGCCATGTTAGCAGTTAACTCCCAATAAACTAGATCATTCTTTATTGTTTCTTTCCAACACTTTTGTGGTCGTCATCTACCTCTTTTAATACTTTCCAAATTTAGTTTTTCTAACCTTCTTACAGGTTCTTCTTTTGATCTTCTTTCTATATGTCCAAACCATCTTAAACGATGTTCTCTCATTTTATCCTCTATTGGTGCCACTCCTAATTTGTTTCTAATAACCTCATTATGTATACGGTCTTTTCTTTTATGGCCACTCATCCATCTCAACATCTTCATTTCTGTCACAAACATCTTTTGTACATGTTGATGATTAACTGCCCAACACTCAGAACCATAAAACATGGCAGGCCTAATTGCTGCTCTATAATATTTACCTTTTAATTTTAATGGTATCTTCTTATCACAAAGAATACCTTATGCTCCTCTCCATTTTAACCAACCAGCATTAATTCTATGTGTAACATCTCCATCAATTCTTCCATCACTTTGAAAAATTGACCCTAGGTATTTAAAACTTTCCTTTTGGGGAATGCAATGTGTGCCAATTTTAATTTCTATGTCCTCTGAAGTAGCCAAATGATCAAACTTACATTTCATATATTCTGTCTTTGTTCTACTAAGTCGGAGGCCTTTGTTTTCTAATGTTTCTCTCCATAGTTCCAATTTTCTATTAACTTTTTCCTTAGACTCCTCCACTAATACAATGTCATATGCAAATAACATACACCAAGGTACTTCATCTTGAATATGTTTTGTTAACTCATCCATCACCATTATAAATAAGTATGGACTTAAAGTTGATCCTTGATGTAACCCAATATTAACTTCAAAGAAGTCTGTCGTTCCTTCATGAGTCCTCACACATGTTTTTGCACCATCATACATGTCTCTTATAAGGTTAATATATGTCAATGGGATACCTCTTTTTTCCAAAGTTCTCCAAAGAACCTGCCTCGGTACCCTATCATAAGCTTTTTCTAGATCAATAAATATCATGTGAAGGTCTTTCTTTTTTGCTCTAAAATGTTCCATAAGATGTCTCAGAAGGTGAATCGCTTCAATAGTAGATCTACCTGGCATAAATCCAAATTGGTTCTCTGTTGTACTTGATACTTGTCTTAACCTACGTTCGATAATTCTTTCCCATAATTTCATAGTATGACTCATTAACTTGATACTCATTAACTTGACTCTAAAATCATTTTAAACAAAAGAATTTGGAATTTAAGATTGGCCTTCAATGAATTATTGAGCCAATTTACAGAAGAAAGAAATGTATGGTTATATCATTCAAACGACTATCAAATAATCTACTCACAGGCAGCAACTACCAAACCAGGCAGCCATGAAGAAATAGCCAAATGGCTACACAGCATGAGCAAACCAGAAGAGAAAGCAACCACCAAAGCATTCAAAAGAAGAATAACAACCTCAGCCAGTCAGAAAAGTTACTGCAAAGTCTTCTCAGATATTCCAGAACATTCATGCCAGACATGCCAGGCAAAACCAGAGTTAGACCTGCAAGTCAAACTAGAGTAGTACGTGTATAAATACCGTCTAATCCAATTATGTAGAGTCATGTAAGTATATACAGTCCAGTATATACGAGTCGCATGTAAGTATACACATGTCTTGTATATACGAGTCTGTCATACAGAATCAGAATGAGACACCAATACAAGGAAAGTGTCAGATACGGCAGAAAAAGCAGTGGACAGTGACAGCCACGAAGAAGACAGACAGAATAAAGCATCAAAATCGCTTTAATAAAGGTTGAGCCTCGGGGAGCCGCCTTTATCAAAGTAGATTCCCAAAAAAGATATTTGCCACTCAGAAGATTCGATCTTATCCAGAAAGAATCTGATACCCCACTCAGAAGATGCTCCACTCAGAGATTCGATCTTATCCAGAAAGAATCAGATGCTCCACTCAGAGATTCGATATGATTCAGAAGGAACCAGATTCGAGCTTATCCACTCAAAAAGCAAGGCCTGAAGAGTATAAATAGAGGCAGGGGGTCTCATTTGAAGGGCATCGAAAGTTCTCCTCTTCCTCAGAGCTTCTCTCTCCTCTCTCATTCTAAGCCTTCTAACCCAAACTTAACCCATTTACTCCACTTAGCCATGGATGTAACGCTAGAACTCCAGCAGGATACAATGCTACCACTTACTGGAAGTTTCATGTTTATGGAATAAACTCTTCTTTCCCAAATCTGTTGCTTTGTAGTTCGTACTTAGATTGTATGTTTATGTTATGATGTTCCTAGATGTTGCGAACTTGTTAGTATAGTAGTACTATATCCAACCCCAATAGGCGAACTTATAAGATTGATCGTCAGTCCTTAGTCTAAAAGTCTTCGAGCTTCGATGATTGAGAATCCCGTGAGGCGTTAGCCAGTGTGCATTAGCCGATTGAGGGAAACATCGCCTGATAGGCCGGTGAAGACGAAGGATTGGTTGTCTCGAACTAAGTCAGTCTAGGAAGGGAAGGATAGAAGTATTACCTACTAGGAAGATCAAGACAGATAGAAACAAAGTAACAGAAGACATAACAAGATAGGGAAAAACGAAGAAGAAACAGAAGAGGGAAAGAGCTTTAAACCATAAACAAAGAAAAAACACAGAAGGTTGCACAACTCAGGAAGCGTAGTAGACCCATATGGAACATATAACCATAGAAATGAACTCCAACTTAGCAAATCAGAAAGAAATTATAATCCCAAATCGATGGGTTGGGTTGTTTCAAAGGACAACTTACCTTCTGCTTGCTGGATTTGTGTCTCTGGTTTTGAGTTGCTAAGTTTTATGACTATCTTTGGGATTATATCATAAATTGTCCTTTGAAAGCAGAAGGTAAGTTGTGTCTGAATGGAGCATCTTCTGAGTGGGGTATCAGATTCTTTTTGGATAAGATCGAATCTTCTGAGTGGCGAATATCTTTTTGGGGAATCTACTTTGATAAAGGCGGCTCCCCGAGGCTCAACCTTTATTAAAGCGATTATGATGCTTTATTCTGTCTGTCTTCTTCGTGGTTGTCACTGTCCACTGCTTTTTCTGTCGTGTCTGACACTTTCCTTGTATTGGTGTCTGATTCTAATTTTGTATGACAGACTCGTATACACGGGACACGTGTATACTTACATGCGACTCGTATATACTGGACTGTATATACTTACATGACTCTACATAACTGGATTAGACGGTATTTATACACGTACTACTCCAGTTTGACTTGCAGTTCTAACTCTGGTTCTGCTTGGCATGTCTGGCATGAATGTTCTGGACTGAATATACATTGGAATGAATGTTCTGCGAGACAACCAATCCTTCGTCTTCACCGGCCTATCAGGCGATGTTTCCCTCAATCGGCTCACGCACATTGGCTAACGCCTCATGGGATTCTCAACCATCGAAGCTCACAGACTTTTAGACTAAGGACTGACGATCAATCTTATAAGTTCGCCTATTGGGGTTGGATATTAGTACTACTATACTAACAAGTTCGCAACATCTAGGAACATCATAACATAAACATACAATCTAAGTACGAACTACAATGCAACAGAGTTGGGAAAGAAGAGTTTATTCCATAAACATGAAACTTACAGTAAGTGGTGGCATTGTATCCTGCTGGAGTTCCAGCGTTACATCCATTGCTAACTGAACTAAATGGATTAGGTTAGGTCCGGGTTACAGGGCTTAGAATGAGAGAGGAGAGAGAAGCTCTGAGGAAGAGGAGAACTTTCGATGATCTTCAAATGAGACCCCCTGCCTCTATTTATACTCTTCAGGCCTTGCTTTTTACGTGGATGAGCTCGAATCTGGTTCCTTCTGGATCAGATCGAATCTCTTAGTGGAGCATCTGATTCTTTCTGGATAAGATCGAATCTCTGAGTGGAGCATCTTCTGAGTGGAGTATCAGATTCTCTCTGGATAAGATCGAATCTTCTGAGTGGCGAATATCTTTTTTGGGAATCTACTTTGATAAAGGCGGCTCCCCGAGGCTCAACATTTATTAACACGATTTCTGATGCTTTATTCTGTTTGTCTTCTTCGTGGCTGTCACTGTCCACTGCTTTTTCTGTCGTGTCTGACACTTTCCTTGTATTGGTGTCTGATTCTGATTTTGTATGACAGACTCGTATACACGGGACACGTGTATACTTACATGCGACTCGTATATACTGGACTGTATATACTTACATGACTCTACATAACTGGATTAGTCGGTATTTATACACGTACTACTCCAGTTTGACTTGCAGTTCTAACTCTGGTTCTGCTTGGCATGTCTGGCATGAATGTTCTGGAATATCTGAGAAGACTTTAAGACTTTGCAGTAGTTTTTCTAACTGGTTGAGGTTGTTATTCTTCTCTTGAATGCCTTCGTGGTAGCTTTCTCTTCTGGTTTGCTCATGCTGTGTAGCCATTTGGCTATTTCTTCATGGCTGCCTGGTTTGGTAGTTGCTGCTTGTGAGAAGATTATTTGATAGTCGTTTGAATGATATAACCATACATTTCTTTCTTCTGTAAATTGGCTCAATAATTCATTGAAAGCCAATCTTAAATTCCAAATTCTTTTGTTTAAAATGAATTGTGGTAAGTCAATGAGAGGTATTTCTGGTTGAATGGTGGTTTCTGGAATCAGAAGTGATTTGGTTATTCCTAGTTTGACTACATGAATGGAGACAAGTATGTCTGTTTGTGTCAATTCAACAAAAGTGTTGTAAAACCGGACATAGATGAGGTTTGATTTGGTAATGGCTAGATATGTTTTGACTGCTTTGTAAATAACTAGGATTTCCTGGAGTTCAATACCAGTGGTTGTATAGAGTGTATGCATTAGGCCATAAGTGTAACAAGTTTTAACTAGCTGTGGGTTGGTGTTTGGTAAGGCAAGTAACTTGTTGTAACCTTGCATGGGTTGAGTGCTATATCCTTCGGTTTCCGGTACATTTTTTTGTCTAGGGTTTAAGTTTAAATGGTTCAGAATCTGGTGTAGACCAGATAAGTATTTCTGGGTCATATATGTCTGTGCTGACTTCTAGGTCTGAATGGTTTGAGTATATGTCTGAAGCTGTGGTGGTATGAATGGGATTTCTTTGATACTTGGCTTAGTGGGTTCAAACTTTCTCGCTAAGTTGATATTTTTGTATTTTTGGGTAGGCTGAGTCTTTTGAATGACTTTAGGTTGGCTGTCTTGGATGCTAGTTTTAGGTTGGCTAGAGGAAGTGTTGGTCTCACACTTCTCCTGGCTAAGTAGCTCAATGGTCTGTTGAGCCGTTGAATTGTGTGCTGCATTGAAACTGTTAGTTGGAGGGATTATCCCTGGCATAGCGCCTATATGAGTTTTAATACTTAATAACTCTTCTTTAAGTATTGTAACTTCCAGTTTTAATTCATTAATTTGCTGTTGTAATATTTCTTCTGTTGTAAGTGGCTCTGCCTGCATCAACAAACATGTAAGTTCAAATATATCATCATCAGAAATGCAGTTCATATTTTCTATATGATTTCATGGAGAGACTTGGCACATACGTCCGCAACTCCATTACTTTCACATCCTAACTTAGGATTTCTAGACAATATATCTGCTACTTGATTATGAGAAGTTTTAAGTAACTCAACAGTATAATCAAAAGCATTAATTTCATTAACTAACCTGCGAATGTACTTATGAGAAATACTATCTGCTAACTTATGCTTGAGCCAATACACAACTTGAGTATTATCTGTTCTAAGTATGAAATTGGTAAATACAACATAAATCTCAAAGTGTAAAATTGCATTGTAACATGCCTGCAATTCTTTCCTATTTATTTCCCACTTAACTTGTGTTTCATTGAATCTTCCTGAATAGTATCTCCCACTTAACTTGTGTTTCATTGAATTTTCCTGAATAGTATCTGCATAACTGTTCAGTCTTTGAATTGGGATATTTGAATTTCAATACTGATCCATAGTTTAATTCACTTGCATCGCTTTCTATGATCCATTTAAATGGTTTGTTTTCATCTGGAAATTCAAACTTTGGTAAGTTTTTGCATGCTTCTTTAATTTCTTCTATGTATTTCTTATCTTCATCATTCCATGAGTATTCAATATTTTTTCTGAGTTTCTTTTGTAAAGGTAAACATAATTTTGCTATTTTTGGTACATATTCTCTGATTTGGTTTACTAATCCTAAAAATGACTGTAATTTTTTAGTTGTATCTATACAATCTTCAAATTGTGCTATTTTTTCTACTATATGGTTTTGCATTTTAATTCCACCTTTATCTATCTCAATTCCTAAGAATTCTATCTGGTTTTTGCATATTTCTGCTTTCTTTTTACTTAAACTTACACCTGCTTGTTCAACATAGTGTATGAATGCTTCTAACAATTGCATGTGTTCTTCATATGTGTGTGAATAGAGTAATATATCATCTATATAAATAACACAGTTGTTTAATCCTTTGAATTGTCGGTCCATGAAGTTTTGATATCTTCTAGGTGCATTTTTATATCCGAAAGGTAATACATTCCATTCATAAAATCCACTAGGTACTGTGAATGTTGTTAAGTTTTTACTTTGTTCATCTAACTTCAAATGATAAAATCCACTTTTACAATCAAACTTGCTAAAGTAACTGTATCCTGATATTTGTTTGAGTTTAAGTATTTTGTTTGGTATTGGATAGTTATAACTCTTTGTTTTGGCATTAAGATTTCTATAATCTATAACCATTCTGGTTTTACCTTGTTTTTGTTCTGAATGCTTATTGACTATAAAGGCTGGACTGCTATGTTTTGAATTTGATTTCTGAATGTACTTGTTATCTATTAACTCCTTTATATGCACGTCAAATTTTGGTAAATCTGATGGTGTATATTTCAATGGTGGTTGATGAATTATACTATCTTCATTCATCAATTCTATCTTAATTGTTGTCTTGTGTTTGTCCCAATATTCTAATGGGTTTTCTGAATAGAGAGTTGATAACTTTGCTTGAAGTGATTCCAGTTTGTCTATGGTATAAATATGTAAGCTGATTGAATATACCTTCTTTGTTTCCATTCTCTGGGTTATCTTTTCATCTCCTTTCAACCATTGTTGTTCTTTCTTTTCTGAATTGGTTGTGATAAGGGCTGAGACCTTATGCTTGCATGGAGTTGTTAAGTAAAAATACTTCTCAGTAATTGTGATTGGTAAGTAAGAGTTTAGGAATGGTTGTCCTAAAATCATATCTTTACCTTCTATTTCAAATGCATAAATTTCTCTGATTTTTAGGAGTCTATCCCATATCTGTATGTCAATATCTTTTGCTTTATAATTTATAGTGTTACCTTCACCATTAAATCCTTTAACTATGAGTTCTACTCTAAGTTTTTCCCATTTAACTTCTGGTAAACAATTCTTTTTACATATATTGATCTGTGCTCCTGTGTCTATATAAGGTGTATAATATCTGTTTTGATAACCTGGTACTTTTATTTTTGCTAAGATATATATAAATTTGTTTTTATCCATTGGTTGATTTACATATCCTGGGTATAAGGGTTGTCTTATCCCTATGTCTTATCTCTAGTATATATTTTTCTAACTTATAATAACTTAAGCTGTCTAACCATTTGGTTCCTAATATAAAATCTATTTTTCTATCAATTCTTTCTTGTTGGATTTGAAATAATATATCATGTGTCGTATTTTCAATAACTAAGCTTTTAACTGTCATACCTTGACTGTGATATAATTTTCCTTGTAAATCTTTATAATAATGGTTGTTTGGGATAATTATATCTCCTGGTTGTATCATCATGGGTGTGATATAGTTATCTCCTGATCCTGTATCTACTAGGACTGGATATAATCTATTGTTTATCATTCCTTGTATGAAAAACTGATTATCTTCTTGTGGTACTTCCACTGTATGACTTGGAACAATGTCCATTGTTTTACTTGTGCTAGCTTGGTTTGATAATCTATCTGTGATGATGGATAATTCATTGTCTGAGTTTTCTGTATATCTTGATTCTTCTGGTTCTGCCAGTGAGATGAGTTCTCTGAATGGATCTTCAATCTTAACTGTATCAATTTTCTTACTTCCTGATATATGGTGTTTATTTGTAATAACATATAAGCTTTTTCCTTTGATGGTCATAACTTTACTTCCTGGTTTAAGTTCAATACCGTTTAGTTTCCAATATAAAACTAATGACTTATCTAGATTTTCATCTGTGAGTGCAACTGTATAGTTTGGTGCAACAATGAATTTTAGCTTCTGATATATTAAATTTCCTTTTAACTTGGCTATAATTGCTTTTTCTATGGGTTTAACTATTCTGTCATCTGCTAGATATAATTCTATAGGTGTATCTATCCCTTCTTTAAAACATGCTTTAATCATAATTTCTATACCTCCGAAGTATATATTTTTCATGGTTTCTTTAGTTTTCAAATGACTCATTTCCTGTCTAATTGTTTGTTTACTAATTAGTGGAACTCTAGTATTTCCTATAGCTTGTTTTATATCTATACAATGTTCTCTTTTATTGATTATATAGTATTCTTCAACTCGTTTTTGTAACATATTTTTAAACTTGGGTATCTTGAAAATCTTATCTTTATTAATATTCAGCACTTGTTTATCTATTTTTTCAAATAACTTTTTATTAAATATAAGTTGTTGGTTACTGCTAACTTCCGTATGTTCTTCATTATAAATGACATCTTCTAATTTTTCCAATTTTTCAATATCTGTTTCAGTCATTTTCTATTGAGTATGTTTCTGATGAATATCCTTCTGAATCTGATTCTGAATAACTTTCAGTTTCAGTATCTGTTTCATAGTATATTGAATCTGTATCTGAGAACTGGATATTTTCAATAATTGCAGCTTCTAAGTCTATCATTTCTGGATATTGTATATGTTGAATTTGTTTTGCCTTTGGCTCTTTGCATTGTCTTGCTATATGACCTAACTTGCCACAATTGTAGCATTTGCATTCTTTTGGGTTTTTCTTAAATTTGTTTTGGTATGTCTTTTGTTTGATCCAATATTTCCTTCTTGGGTATTTTCCTTTATGTTTGAATTTACTTCTTCTAAATATTTTCTTTTTCTTCTTTGCATATTTTCTAAGTTTTTTGTATTTCTTTCTAGCAATAGTTTTCTTTGGATATTTTTTGCTACATCCGAAATATGGTGGAGTATAACTTGCACAACATGAATAATGATTTTGGTTTATCATATTCTTAAGTCTTTTTTCATTTCTATATGTTATACATTTATCTGTATACCACTGTCTTAAAAATTCTATTCTAGCTCCAAGTGTATCTGTTTGTGCAACAGCACTAAATGCTTTCTGTACTTGTTCATTTATTGGTTTTGGTAATTTTAAATAGAATAATGCTTGACATATTTTCTTATCTGTATCTGTTAAGTATGCTTCCCAATAATATTTACTAAAGGCACATATATAATCATTTAAATAACACATATCACAAATTGTAATTTCCATAAGTGCATGTTTGGCTTGTTCTCTCATTTTGTTTGTATAATTTAAATCTGCTGTAGTATTTAGGAATGCATTCTTAATTAAGGTTTCATAGTTTGTTAACATCTATTGTGGTTTAATTGTTGTTTGTGAACCTGATGTATCTAATGTGTTTCTCAACTGTTTTATTATATCTTCTGGTAACTGATCTATAAATCTTAATACATTACCTACTAAGGATGATTCTATGTATGTTGATGTTTGGTTAATGTCTACCTTGGCTTCTATTAAATGTTTTGCTATTTCTGAATACCATATTTCTATTGTTCTTCTTGGATCTTCATTACAATCTAAGTCTAATATACCTGTTTCATGACTGATTTTTCTATGTGTCTATTTCTGCATTCTAGCTTTCCATAACTTTTGGTCTCTAGCTTCTTCTTGCCTTATATTTGAAGCTCGAGTAACTGTTGATTGTGCTGTACTAGTTGATGCTTCTTGTTCTATTTTAACTGGTGTAATTGGTTCTATTCTGACTGTTTCATTGTTGATTGGTTCTAACTGCATGTTATCGGTTTGTCTTATCAGTTCTGTGTAAGACTCACTTATGTCAGTTTCATTGTCTGAAGACTGGCTTTCATGAGTAATACCTAGAATCTGAATTGGTTCAATAGGTTCAATGGGACTATCTTGAATAGGTTCAAGTTCTTGGATTGGTTTATTGAATTGTATTGGTTGTACTGGTTCAGTATCAGTAACTTGAATTTTTTCTATTAACTGAATTGGTTTGGGTTCAGCTATGATTGGTTTAATTTCCGTCTGAATCTCTTGTTTAGTTACTATTGGTTGTATGGGTAAGACATTTGTTTTATCCATCTGAGTCTGTGGTTGACTTGTCTGAGCTATATGGGTTTGTACCATCAGTTGGGTCAACTGTTGGTTTTGTAACATTATCTGAGTCATTTTTGTGTTAAAATGTTTATTGAATTGATCAAATCTCTAACTTCAACCCCTATTTCCCCCTTTTTTGCAGATTCAACGTAAGTTGGATCTGGAACTTGTATAGGTTTAAATGCATTTTAAGCTGGATCAAGTAATGTTACTTGGTCTGATAAGTTATATGACTTATCTGTCTTATCCTTGATACGTACTGTTTTGATTGGCTTATCTTTGTCTGATTCCTCAGACCATGAATCCCAACTATTTTGATAATATCTTTTATTTTCTTGAACATATTCATAAATGAAATCATATACGGGAGATTTAAAAACAGATATAAAAAGTATTATACTGAATCAATATGAGTTATTAGAAATTTTACAAAAAATTATTGCAGAAATATTAATGGAAGAACCAGTTATTACTTATGATACAAACCAAGTATATGAAGGTTATGAAAGAGTATGAACAACACTGAATATACAGTAAAAGTTAAAAGAAAACCAGGTCCATATGGACAAGACACAGAAATCCATATAACAAATCAAGGTAGAAGATTCGTAAGAACAGATTATAACAAGTATTATTTACTTAAAAATGATTCAATTATAAGTTTAGAAACTTATGGTGAACAGTTAGTGCGTTTAGCACAAGAAAATAAAAGATATTATCAAAATAGTTGGGATTCATGATCTGAGGAATCAGACAAAGATAAGCCAATCAAAACAGTACGTATCAAGGATAAGACAGATAAGTCATATAACTTATCAGACCAAGTAACATTACTTGATCCAGCTCAAAATGCATTTAAACCTATACAAGTTCCAGATCCAACTTACGTTGAATCTGCAAAAAAGGGGGAAATAAGGGTTGAAGTTAGAGATTTGAGAAACAAGAGATTAGAAGATTGAAGATGGAATGGAGTCGCGTCGGTAGACCTAGGAGCCTCCGCACACCCTCTCTCTCTTTCTTCTTTTTTTCTATTCAATCTAAAGTTGATGGAAGGGCTTCCCCCTTTTAAACACCAACATTACACTAATATAAATTACATAAATACCATTAATGAGTCTAATTTATAGGTACCTCTAAAAATCAGTGTTATCCGTATCGCACGTATCGTATCGTGGGCCACCACGATACGATATAGGTAAGTGTATCGTTATTAACAACTTATCGTACCGTATCGTGCGATACGGGCGATACATCATGGGACCCTTATAAAGGGTCCTCGGCCGACGAAACCCGCGATCCTCTCTCCTTTTGGGTTCCTCAAGCTCCCTAAGAGTCAGTTTTCGCCTTCTTAGTATTCAAAGCTCTAAAATCGTGTCCTACGATGTCCGTGCAAGCCTCCAAGATTTAGGTATATTTTTAATGTTTTTTCCATTTTTTTCTTTTATATTTGTTGTTTTTTGTGTTATTTCGTTTATTTATTTTTTTAATGACAAAATATGAAGTTATTAAGTGTGTGTATACGATTTTTATTGCATTCATGAAGTGAGAGACACTCGATTTGAGTGTTATTTGAAGATTGGGGGATTTACAAAGTGCTTTTATTTTCAGGTTTTTACTTGAATTAAAGTACTCGATTGAGATGGCAGGAAGGGGTGGTAGAGACTCCCATTATCGGTCTGATGATCCGGCATGGCAGTGGGGTATACCAGTTGAGGGTTCAAGGTTAAAGATTAGATGCTTATCTTGTGAAAAGGTGGTTAGTGGTGGAATTTCAAGCTTGAAACACCACCTAGCAGGAATCAGGAAAGAAGTTGCTCCATGCACAGGCAGAATTAGAAGTGTGTCAGAAGGTATTAAATGGCAATGCTTGCAGGAAAGGAGACAACAAAATGATGATTTCTAGATGTGTGAAGAAGTTGATGATGCTACTGTCACTGGAGTTGGATTCACTGATAGTTTGCCTTCAGATGCTAGAACAGAAATTGGTAGTAGCAGTTCGCGAGCACCTAGCAGGAGAAAGAGGGTTGCAGCTGAAGACTTTGGAAGTGGCAGAAGAGGAAGTTCAGGAAGGAGTAGAGGAAGAGCTTCTTCTACCATACATTCGTTCTTTCCTCATTCCACTACACCTGGTGCTCAACCTGGAATTCGTGCTGCTATGGCTTCAGAACAACTGCATGATCAGGCAGACCTTGCAGCGAGAAGATGGTTTTATGATGCATGCATTCCATTTAATGCAGCAAACAGTTTTCATTTTCAAGCAATGGCAGATGCAATTGCTAACATTGGTCCAGGATACAGGATGCCCTCTTATCAAAAGTTGAGAGGGAAGATATTAGATCAGACCGTCATTAAAGTGCAATAATATTATTCGACTTAGAGACAGTCATGGAAGGAAACGGGATGCACTATCATGGCAAATGGATGGACCGATAGGCGAGGAAGGACATTGCTAAACTTTCTTCTATATTGTCCTCAAGGACTCATGTTTTTGAGATCTCTAGATATGTCAGAGGAGAAACACACTGCAGAGATCCTACGACAGAAATTTGATAAGGTTATACAGGAGGTTGGGCTAGAGAATGTAGTCCAATTGATTGCAAATAATGCAACTAACTACAAAGCAGCTAGGAAGGAGTTAGCTGATATTTATGGGACTTTCTACTGGACACCATGTGCAGCCCATTGTTTAGATCTCATCCTTGAGGATATTGGTGAGATGGATGAGATAAAGGCAGCAATTAAGTGTTGCCAACATATTACAAAATTCATTTACAACCATGCATTTGTTTTGTGTATAATGAAGAGATATACAGAAGGTGTAGAGCTTCTTCGCACAGCTGTAACTCGGTTCGCACCAAACTTCTTATCTGTACAGAGTATTGTGAGACAGAAGCAAGCTTTGAAGAGAATGTTCTCCTCGGATGAGTGGCAACAATTTACAGAGTTGCCTCAAAACAGAAGAAATAGAAAGTTGAATGAGATTGCAAAAACAATTTTTAGAAGTTAATTTTGGAATGCATGTGTCAGATTATTGAAAATTACTTGTCCTTTAGTGAAAGTTTTGAGATTGGCTGACAACGAGGAGAAACCATCTATGGGCTACCTTTATGATGCCATGGACAGGGCAAAAGAAGCCATCAGAAATAACTTTAATGGAAAAAAGAGAGATTATGTGCCCGTGTGGAAAATAATTGATAGTAGATGGAATAAACAATTGCATCAGCCTATTCATGCAGCAACCTACTATCTAAACCCATAATTCAGGTACTCAACAACCTTCAAAAGGGACGATGAGGTTAATCGAGAAATCATTCAATGTATCGACAGATTAGTCCTTGATGAGAGCATAGCATATGCGATACATCGAGAGATGGAGATATATGATAATGCTCTTCACTTGATGAGTTTGCCTGTTGCAATTCGCAACAACACTACGATGCGTCCAAGTAAATTGTTTATTTTCATATTTAAGTTTCATCTTATATTACTGTGGATTATGTCTCTAATGTTTGTCTTTTTCTACAGATGTTTGGTGGAACAGATTTGGAACTGATTGTCCAAACCTTAGAGATTTTGCAATGAGAGTCTTTAAGCCAAGCCTGTAGTGCAACAGGTTGTGAAAGAAATTGGAGTGTTTTTGAACACATCCATACAAAGAAGCGCAACAGGTTGGAACACAAAAGACTAAATGATTTAGTTTATATTCGTTGTAATATGTGCCTTCGTGAAAGGTAATGTTGTATTACTTTCAAATTTTTAATTCAATATTGTTTAACTTCAGTCTTCAATTGTTAATATTATTTACTAATTATTTATCTTTGTTTGTCGTAAGCAATTAAAAAAAGTAAATAGAGAAGAAAGTCAGTTCGATCCAATAAGTTTGGATAATTTTTATATATTAGAAGATTGGGTTATGGAAGACACTGAAGAAAATGCCCTCATAACTAAAGAAGACGTTGCTTGGATTAATTTGGAAGGAGCGCAACAACAACATCAAGGAGATGAAGAATTTGATTTCCAAGAAGAAGGTGTCACTGATGATGATGATGAGGATCTGCAACAAGAAGAAGATGAAGATTATTTAGTTGATGATCCTGATTACAATTTGTAAAATGTAACTGTGTTTGTAATCTGTATTTCATTTTTTAGATTCAAAATATGTAAATTTGGATGCAATTGTTTAATGTTGAATGCTCAATCTGTACTAAACTTATAGTATATGAATTTAAAGCAATTACCAGATTTTTCCTGAATTTTTTTTTTTTTTGGATTTTTACTAATTTTTATTGATTTTTAATTAATTTTTGTATTATTGTAATATTAAAGTATGATACGATACGATACGCCCGTATCGTGGAGCCCAGCGATACATGATACGATACGCATCAGACAACACTGCTAAAAACAACTATTTAAGTAACTAAACAACTACTTAAGAAAATAAATCAGAAACTATAAGCTTAACACTATCGAAATTGACTATAAACTGCCGTGTGGGTGGAGAGAGTCATCCTTGTGTACTGCTGAGCCCTTCTTCCTCTCTTCTAACTAGACCAAGTTTATCGATCACATAAAATATTCAGCCAAATTTAACTTGCTCAAATTGCCAGGCAAACAAATCAAGATGCTTGGATCAAATATAAGTTTAGCCAATAGAAGAAACATGACAACACTATAAATTTCATCAAAAATTTGACCAATTTTAGTTCTGCAGGAAACAAAAATTGCTTAGTAGATCAATAGTTTAACAAGAACTTCCTCAATTTTAGAAAAAACATCATTGTAGCAGCGCATTGAGAATTTGAGACCCATTTGCCAAAAGAATGACAAAGGCCTTCGAAAAGGGGAAATGTCAAGGAAAAAGAAGAAGCAAATAAAAAGTTTCAAGGACATTTCTACTTAATTATAATCAATCGTGCATGAAATCTAAATCAAATTTTACCAAGTTCTTTTTTGAATCTGCCGCAGTACTGGGAGAAGTCAGCCTTGAGAAAAGTTCTTGTGTGAATTCGTTGTCATCCTTCAACAATGTCACAACCTATAGGATATAAAGTAAAGTATAACTATAAACCACATTAGAAAACAAAACCATGTCCAATCTCGTAATCGCAATTACATAATCAATGAACTCACCATATTATTGTTAGAATGCATGATTGTGTTCAAATTAGCCACCACTGCCTCATCCAAAACCCTTGCTAAAATGACATCCTGAATTGCATCAAAGATTTAGAAGATGTCAAACCAAACACCTAAAGAAAATAGTAGCTCTTTCAACAAATGATATTGTACCTTAATGTAACCAATCCTGTATGTCTGGTGTATCTTGGATAAAAGTGAGGATGATTTTATAGGAATTGCCTACAGTGAACAGATTTAGCCAAGTACAAGGTGTAAACAGATACAAATCTTTATAATCAATATAATAAATTAACACAAGTTGATGAATACATACAACTACCTCCTTAAATACCACATGTTCTTTTAGAAAAGCACGATATTGTTGTCTCCGAGGGACATCTGGATCATCTGTACACCAATCAAAAGTGTGACAAGTTTGTACATTCAAGATAATAAGTTGAAAGTACAAGATAGCTTACAAATAGCAAACTGGAAGCCAGCCAACGTTTAAGGTTTTCCTCAAGTTAATTTAATCAAAAGCCCCTCTGCCGTATTTAATTTCCAAAAGTTATTATACATCAACACCAGCCACGATGGACACTAACCCTAGAAGCTTCAGCTTATCACATCGTACACTGGAAGGCCAGATTCTTTTTCCAGTATGCGCAGCATAAGAACTTCAAAATTACCAAACTACAGTGGAAAGCTGTAACCATGGTGAACAGCCAAATCATTATATTGCCTTAATAAGAGAAATGAAAAAGAGATTGGTTTAAGAACTACAGAGTCCAGAAATTTAAGTACCATGAGAAAAGGTTCAACTCTTTATTATCATCACTATCTGAGCTCGAAATACTTTTTTTAGCAAAATGGAAGATGACTCCCTGTAGGTCCCAATTGGGATACACCTCAAAAATGGGGTGGAGACACTCAACTATGACATGAACACATAAGTCTACAATCAATACACGCGTACACAAATATACATACAAATGAACAAATAAGAGAGATCTATCCGCCAGGCCCAGCTTTTGGACCTGATTTTTAGGCCTCTCCACCTCTATTACTTTTCAGCTCAATCATGGATAAAAAGAGGGAGAAAGACCTAAAACTAGGCCCCAAAAAAACTGGGCTGATGATTTGCATGCAAGCACACGCACAAACATAAATATAAACCCTCCACGCGCAAAAACCAGGTGGGAGCAGAGGGGACTCACATTCGAGGACACCAATGACATCCATAATATGTTCATCACCAAACATTCTTTCAAGCACTGGGAGACTGTTGAGAAGAACTGCAAAACAAGTTAGTTTAGTTAGCCAACGAGAGAAGTCAAAAAGTAGCTCTCTGGACAAAATAAAGAAAGCAAACACAATATATAAAGGATAAAAATACTAACTTATCCCTTTAACCAATTTGAATATCAAATGGAGGTCCTCAACATTCTCAAGGTCTTCACACATCCTAAACAGATCCATCAACTTATGGAAAAAATCTTTCTGCACAATTTCAAAAAGGGAAAGTTGTGGCCGCTTAAACTCTAGAAATGCACTTGTAAGGCTCTTAAAAGTATGAAACATCACGTACTGACAAATGTCATGCAAAAGCAGACTACTTTCATTAGAGGACATACATTATACATTCTTGAATGGAAATGTAGAGTGCATCAAACAGTATATGAAAATCTGGGGCCACGCCCCTCTAGGGTGGGATACCACATTGAATAGAAGTCGGTACTATCTGCTCAAACTAACTTTGCTATGGGGAAAAAAGATGCACAATCTACATTTCAGTTGTAACTTTTGCCAGTGCCACATAATAGGTGCACATATTGATAATTTATGTTGTGAACCCCAAAACCCACCCAAGTAGAAGATCACCCTGTCCCAATTTGAATCAAGTTAAAGCAATCCAAATCCAATTGATTGAAGCTCAAGATGAAAAATTAAGCGGCAAAGTGGCACCCCAGCTAAGGAGGCATTGTGATCAATGCGGTGCAATTTGGAGCTGTTCCTAAAAGGGTGGACATTTGATGATGTGGCATGAAAACATGGACTGATAACATAGCGTCCCAACTCATCACCGTCCATACCACATTAGGACTTTATTAGAATATAGTTTGGTTAGGATTAAAAACGTTTGATTAGGCTTGAATAGTGAAAAGTACGGGATCTTATAGATAAGGTGAAAAGAGATTTGATATGTTGACAAAGTCAATTAGGAGTCCTTATTGTTTATTGTATTTGGACTTGCAATTAGAAAATTTGATTTTATTCCACCTTTATTAAGTTGAAGGACTCACAAGGATTAGGATTGTTGACACCTATCTAGTTAGGATTTTTTGTACCCAAGTTAAGTCTATAAATTGGGCTGCAAACCTAATTATTTTCTTTCTTAGAATTTGAATTGGTTTAAAGTTAACTCCCTCCCTCTTTGATTGGCCACAATTTCTTGAATTTGTATCCATTTTCTATGCACTTTGTATCATCGGAAACCTCTTGACGAACTCTTCACAAGTTCACAACAGGTCCAAGACTTAGTTTATTAAGTGAATGTCACTAAAAGAATTCCAAATACTAGGCATTGTTCTGTATAAAGCCAAAAGGAAGTGCACCCAACATTACTATCATGTGGTTACTACCTGACTTTCATGGGCCCATGCATACAGGGAATACTCGACTCTGCAGTTAATGCTGGAGTCAAGTTTTGCAGCCAATACGTGAAAAAGAAAAACTTTGATATGGTCTCATGCCAAGGCAGCTGAATTTCAGGTGAGCAATAACTATGTCCGGTCAACCTGACGAGAAGAGACAAGTCAAAAAGGTCCACATGCTTTCATAAAGATTGGGAGAAACGTACATCTTGTAGTATGAGTTCCGTAACATGAATTTGATCTGATGCAGAACCCTCCACTATCATCTGCAAAAAAGACATCTTTATCCTAAGAACGGATAGCTTATTATTTCAAAAAACAGTTGACCTTATAAGATTAACGACATAATGAAATAAAATGGTTAAAGTGCATAAAGGACAAAAAAACAAGTATTTTAATTACAACTGTTTAGCATCTTACATAAAATAACCTGTTTTAAGAGGAACTGAGACTTCCCAATTCATATAGCTGGTCAGTTTATATTGTTGTCACCATTCTAGGGAAAAGAAGAAAGTGGGAGAAAAGATGGCTGTTGTGACAAGAACATCATCAGGTCAGATGAAATGGCGAGCAGATACATCAATCAGATGGACCCAATAAGACTTGCCAGGCACAGCAGTCGTCACTTAAGGGACCAAATATTTTCCTTTTCCAAGAAAAGCACACAATGGGGCACCAACTTCCCCACTGAGGATAGAAGAAAAGGAAAAAGAGCAACATGTATTCAGGAGGCAACAGATGCACGTGCACAAACACACAAGGTCAACCTCATCAGCTAACATTGTAGAACAAAGAACTAAGGAAAGTCAAGCAATAAAACTTCACATGATAGATTACAGAAAATGCTAAGATGACAGCCACATACAAAATGATGCACCTTTTGCCACAGTGTGTGTGTATTGGGGAACATGATAATGCCAGACAATGGTTACCATGTAATAACAACAACAACTAAGCCTTTTCCCATACCACGTAATAAAAAATGCTAAAATGGCTGCTATTTAGGAACAATGCACATTCTGGATACAAGCACACACATACATGTGGATAGTTTCCAAAGGAGCTTTCCGAAGAACAGGAGACAGAGATACATGAAATACCAAAGGTAAAAACGTTCTTAAAAGAACAGATGAACACTTGGATACATGAAAAAACACATTTTGCATTACGTTTATTTTGACATACCTAGCAAGGTTTGCCAAAAATTTTGCAACCTAAAAGAAAAGAAAAAACTACAAATTCAATCAGCATGTGACACAAGATCTCAAACAGTAATTCTATTAGCCTTCTATGTTTGTCATTGGTTCCATTCCTCAGAAAAAAGGAAGCATGATATCACCAATTTTCCATGGAAGTATCATCCTTTGTCCAGAGAAAGCCATATGGTGGGACTAGCTAACGTGTACTTATCGTTCTCTTTTAATATGGCATGCGCACAGAATGGACCATTTGAGCCAAGGAAGGTTCAAAATCTAAGGAATGCCATGATTCAATAGCGATTTTTCACTAATGATCATGTACTTTATCATCTGAGTCATAATGTTTCTTCTTTATTTAATAAGAAATGTATTTAGATGAAGATATTCATTTAATCCATGCCTTCCTGAATGTAAAGATCTGGCAAATAAACAATGAAAAACATTGAAAATCTCATTCATGAACCACTTGTTAACTAAACATTGACTCTCTCCTCCCGTCTCTCTATCTACATATGTGTATGATTGTATGAATGTGCATGTATGCATATATATATATATATATATAGGGGGAGAGGGTCGTCACTGATCATCAGCATTGACACAATTTTAAAAAAGAAAACTGCAAGCAAGCTAAAAGTGCATTCTGGATCAAAACATAACACTGATATTGATAACCGAGTAGCAGTATAGAATTACATTTACTCATAATGCAGGAAGCAAAAACTGTTTCAAATATCTTGCATAGGATGAAAATAAAAGTCAAAGATCAAATGAACATAAAGGACCTTTACAATTGTGGGAAGACTGGACAGCTCAATCGGTGGTAACTCCCGTGGTTCATGATTCTGCAAAGCCTCCTCTGAATACAACATGATTTTAGTATGTGACTGTATCCAAGGTACATCCAACACAAAAGATAATGCATGTATTCGGGCTCTGCTGCTTCTGAATATGGTTTTCTATTTATGCGGCAGATGTTTTCAACAAAATATAATGTGACACAAATTGAATCCATGAACTTTCTGTATTAGCAAGTGTGCGGACACATAGAGCTTCCTAATTCATTAGTTTCCTGACAAATTTAAATGTCATGAAAAGAAAGCAAGTGGATGCATCCAAACAATCATGACAGAAGCTGAGTCCCCACGTTAGGAATATCATGGAGGATTGGCTCCTGCCAAAGCTAGTAGAATCAAGACATGAACCAGACCTTTGGCTACTGGTAGCAGAACACGATCTGGGTACAACCAGGTCAGTGCCCCAGTAAGAAAACTATTAAATCACAAGTGGCAACTTTAACAATTTGTATACTTTTGCACTGAAATCTTGCAAATCTTGATTTGAAGTCACTCTGGACCCAGCTTTCACACATAATTTTGTAAGCCACACAAGAAGATCACATGGACAGTTTTAACAATTTTTTAAAATGTATAGTGAAATTTTGCGAATATTAATTAGGACTCAGTTCCATATAGAATTTCATAAACATGCCAGAAATCACATCACACAACCACTTAACAATTTTTACAAATGTGCGCATAATTTTGCATGTCTTATTTTGAACTCAGTTTCCACCAAGGTCTCATAAAGGATTACATAAACCATACAAGAAACCTATTTTTTAGTTGATTGGTGAAGAACTCTTTTTTATGGGACCCTAACATGCCCCCCTCTCAAATCACCATTCCTATTCTAGTAACATCTTCCACTCTAAAATTAACATTTCCACGGTTTTCACGTGAAGATGTGGAAAATCAGCAGAATTGTTCCGAATGTCTAAGTTAACTGGCCGAACAGAAAAGGTAAGGACCAAAGGGTTTTTTCCTCAGTTACTGACAAGGTCACCTATGATCTCATGGACGTCATATCTGGTGCAGGCTACAATAAGTCTGCTTTTTACACGTGCATTGGAGCAAACATATGCAACTAAACATGTTATGTTATCAATCGCGGTTAGTGGGTTGTTAGCGGGGATATAGCGATAGCGGGGATATAGCAGATTTAGCGGTACACTTTTATTTATGATTAAAAAATATTATATATACAAAAGATTCTCTAATTTCTAAGAAATATCAAGACCACTTCTTTCATAAATATGAATCAAAATAAAGAAACAAATTCTAAAAAGACAAACAATAAATTTCATGTGGCATATGCATATTGAATTATTAAACTTACATTAAAAACAAAGACATAAATGTAACCAAATTATTCTACGCAGTAAGCAAAAGAATTAAAAGAAACTAATATATATTATACTGCATATAACAAACAACACCCATGGTTTGATGAAGAGAGTTTTCATAAAACAAAAAAAAAGGAGAGAGAAAGCAAAGAAGGCAGCAACAAAGGGAGAAAGAGAAAGCAAAGAACAACACCCATGGTTACTTAATGTATGTACTTAGACTAACAGGAAACATTTCATTGTCTGCAACATCAAAAGAATATGTTGTCAGTTTCTAAGAGAGCACAACACACTAATAAATGGGAACGATAGAGATTGATGATCTGATGAAGAGATGAGAGAATAGAGAGAAAAAGAGAAAGAAAAGAAAAGAAGACAGAGAGAGAAAGGAAGAGTGATAATACCAATGTCAAAGGAAGGTAGAGGAAGGCGGAGGTGGTGGTGGCCATCATCATGAACGTGGTGGCGGAGAGAGCAACAGCAGAGGCGAGGGACGAGAGGCAAGAGAGAGAGGGGCACGCAGGGGAAACTATTAGGCTATATTTAGTTTGGGCCAGGTCAGTCCAATAGATATTGGATTAACCCGACCCAGCGTACGCTAACTAACACAGCTATAGCGGACCGCTATAGTGGTGTTTGGGTCGCTAATAGCATCCAGGCGAGTCATCCACTAAACCATGCACGCTATATCGTTCTTGGGTCCGCTAAAACGCTATAGTGGTCTATTAACTGCTTAGGTTGCTCAGATATCCAACTCGATCCTTCACTATGTGCCCATACAGTGAATATCGTTTAAGGTGGTTTGGATGAGTGGTCAACATAATGAGGTTATTAGAAACAAATTAGGAGTGACACCAATAGAGGATAAAATGAGAGAATATCATTTAAGATGGTTTCGACATATAGAAAGAAGATCAAAAGAAGAACCTTTAAGAAGGTATGAAAAACTAGATTTTGAAAGTATTAAAAAAGGTAGAGGACAACCACAAAAGTGTTGGAAAGAAACAATAAAGAATCATCTAGCTTATTGTGAGTTAACTGCTAACATGGCACGTGATAGGGCTCCATGGAAACAAAGAATCCATGTAGTTGACCCTGTCTAGTATGAGAAAAGGCTTAGTTGTTGTTGTTTATTGTTGTTGATCCTTCACTATGTGTACACACATGGAACACAATACTTAATAGCTTAAAGACTAAATGAAGTTTTAAAAGAACGTTTTGCACAAGCATAGGAACTGCTAAGTGCTAACCCATTCATAATCCAGTAGGAAAAAAATGAAGTAGCAAAAGATCAAAAAACAAGAAAATGATCATCATCGCTTATCACCAAAAGCATGATGGCAACACCACCGCTCTGTAAAAATCACCAACTCATGCTTGTAAATGCAGAAGAAAACTACAAGGATCAATCCAAACATATTCCGCAACTTTTAATACAAGGAAATCGACAGTTAAGGATACAACAGCCCGCCAATAACAGACAACTACAGAAACGACATTTTCTTAATAAAGCTCGATTTTAGTTAAGATTCTTGTAACATAAGAATGGGCTAATTAAATACCATGAAGCCCTTTCTTGAATAAAATATCAGATGCAAAACATGCAAGTTAACAAGAGGTGCAGTAAGTGTGTTAAAGTTACCCTTACTTGGACAAGGCCCAACATCCAGATCTACAAATAAACCAAAATAAATTATATCAGATGAATGCTAAAAGAATGACAGCACGAAAATAGTGGAGACACAAATGTATCCACAGAATAACAGACAGAGAACTTATTACTGATTGTGCTAAAATGCATATTCCTCTGAACGCTACATATTTGATCCCTATAGAAAACCAAAAGCACAAGAAAACAGCCGTGAACATAGATATTGGAAAAATATAGCACAAGCAGCACAGGAAGCAGAAAAAGTATTACCAAACGTATGAACAGCCCATACTCTCTTGAAAACTAAGAGCCAACTCCGTAGATAATTCAGGATCCTGCCAAGAAATAATTGTGTCTAAACAAAAGTAAAAACATTAGAGTCAAATAAATGAAGAAAAGAACAAGAAATACACTACGCACAACATAATATACATTACAATATCCCTTAACTATAAAAAGTTTAAAACAATGGCAGAATTGAACGTTCTAAGTCTAGGAAACACAAACACACGCAGAGAGAGCACCCATAAGTTCCAAATGTACAGAAACATATGAGAAAGAGAAAAGGGAAACCTGGAAATACCTTCTTGCCTTCGATAGATCTCATCCGATGAAATGCGATGCACAAGTAAAGTTGCATTATCATCTTCATCCACAACAAATAATCCAAGATCTTCTGACTTCTGCAAATGTTGCAAACCATACAAATAACGCAGAATTTAGCAGCCCATTTATAACCATCAACGAGACATACAGTTATTTATGAGAAAAAGAAATGCAACAGAGATAAGAATAAATTTGACAATACGATAAAGTTACAAACAACCAAGCGAGCCTTTCCCCAAAGAAAGCCAGACCACTAAATGAATTCTTAGTCATCATTGTGCTTTATCTTGTGTTTATTGGCATTTAACTAGAACAAAATGAAAAGGAGGGGGGCAGGTCATCGTTTGGTGTTTCCTTTAAGCACTTTTGAGATCTTTCTCCACCTCTAGTGTCAACCATCTAATTTTTACGTAATACCACATGGTTTTTGTCTAAGTTGACGGAATCATGTGACATATTCGCAAATTCAGATCCAAATCACCAATGATAGTTTGAAGTCATGCAATAGATAGCAAATTCGTTGTACTTGCACATTAGCGCCTGTCTCATTTCAACTCAGAACTTTATGAAGCACCAAGCAAAAGTGAGCTACCAAAGAAGTATGGACATCAGAAAGAACAATAGGAAAAGAAACAAAATTAACACAGCTAATATGTACTAACCTCCAAATAATCAACACTAACATGTCCAGTGCCACGATCATCCCACTTTCCTTCTTCGTTAAGATGATAGACTTTAACACGCTAATGAAAGAAACTTGTCAGCTAAAGTCTGGGATCAATCTAAAACCAAAAGTATTGTAAATAGCAACAGCTGAAGACAAGAGAACAATTTTAAAGCAACGGGCAGACCTAAGATGAGGAAAAAAACCTGCTTTCAAAAGAAGAATATGACTTCAAAAGAACTTTGCTAAGGCCAACCATTGGTCAGAAGAGATGTGAGTGTGCAGGAAGATGAGGAAAAGGTCTTGTGAGTATTTGATGCCAAAAGAGGAAAAAATAAAAGATCCACATAGATAAGACAACATTTTTGGCAGTGTGCAGGAAGATGAAAAGAACGCAACAAAAGAGAAAGCATGTGACTCGATTAGCCACAAGCCATGTTACAGAGTACCGAGTATCGAGTATCTAGTAGTCCTCATTATTGTTAAAATCAACATCCAAGTTATGCCTCGCAAATGGTCTTACAAGCTCGTGTCTTATGCCAACACACCGAATGTGATTCAACCATGTCATATCTGATTGAGAATTTGAAATTGCATAAATTCCCATATTCATATTATTTGACAAAATTATGTGATCAGACAAGATTTCAAGGGAAAATACATTTAGCAACCTATGATAGAATCAGATCCACACGCCCTCAACAGTCAATTTTTTTAGAAAGGGTTGAATCTCTCAAGAAATTGTCCACTCAAAGCCTCATTTGTTTTTTGTTTCATCCAACTGTAGTACATAATTTTGACTGCCCATTGTGCAAATATGTAAAACTGTTTTCCGTTTTATACACAAGGATGAATGAGTAATTTGAGGTACAGAAAACAGGAACCTTGAAATTGTGTAATTTTGAGACAGCTAAGGGCAGCTATCAATTGTATGCATAGACATATATTATTCCAATTGAACAAACAGGTATGGCAATGAAGAGCTTTTTTGTAAACCATTTAACAAAAATCTCGCTTTTACCATTTGCATTCTGCTCGTTGGTTTGGCATTCGTGCTTACCACCTTCGAAACTGAAGGCATATAATGCCTTTGCAATTCGGAACACAACCAGATTGCAAGATAAAGTGGATGTGGAACAGAATCTGACCAAAGTTCATTAAATAGTACTAACTATTTATATTTAGTGTATACATCAAGGCCTTCCCAATACAGGAATGAACAAATTCAGATCTAAAGATATCTGACAGAAAACTGCATTTTCTGGATGCCTAAGCTCTTAAGGTCCACGAAGCAAATGATGGTTTCGGAGTGTTATCAAACACACTCACTTGACAACTTCAACAAAACAATTATCAGATCAATCCACTAAACTTTGCTCGTTGACATATTTTCCAATCCAATAACTATTACATAATACATATTTGTTTCCTTATATTTGGATTCTTGTTGGTTTTTTTCAAACTTCAAATATGGATTTACTGAATGTTTCATGGTTGCATTGTAAATATGATATCAAGCAACTAGCGTAATTTCCAGCAAATCTAACAATAAATATAAGGGAGACACCTTTTGGCTACGGCAAGGGAGATACAAATCACACATGCATTGCAAAAAGAATTTTTTTAAGAAAAACTATGGCAAAATACTTAGGAAGCATCATTTGCCTGCCTATGCCATATATGATATACCGACTACACAAACAAACGAACAATTTAACTCAGTTTGTCTTTGGACCAAACAATCAATTGACTTTCTCTGCTAGGCCACCCACCTGCCAAAAAGGAGACACCTTTTGGCTAGTATGAACTTTCAACCTCTCATCTTTCATGGGGACCTATGCTCAAGAGTGTTATTGCAGTTAAACATCAAGCTACAATCAGGCCACATAACTCCACAAGCTCCAAAACAATCACAATAGATCTTCTCCTCACCCAAAATGACAAAAGACTCAATAGTTCACTTGAAGATTTCTCTACTCAAAAAACATCATGTTTATTTCCCCCCAAACTAGCCACAAAATTGCATATGGGACTAAAAGCATATAAGAATTCCGATATTTGAAACCAACACCCCACGCCCAACACATTTTAACTCGACACCAACTGTATCCTTAAAACCTTCAAGCTTGTCACCCAAAAGAGCCTAGTACATTTGCAAGCAAATGGTCCACCAATTTTAGCCCATGGTTACATAAGGCATCGATTCGCCATAGTCAAGCTCCTCTTTTGGAGGTTATCAAAACAAAAAAATTTGCCCCATGCAGCTTCTCGGGCGAAGAAAGAAACTCCAGGTGGAACTCATGATTTTGCAATGACCTTCCAAGGAGTTACCTAATTGGCCATGATATCCCTTCTGCTCCAATGACTCTCTAAAACTTATTTACCTTGAAGCCTCCATCAAAATCGTTTTCCATCACAGACAATCTCCTCCTCATTCACCACCAAACTATACAACTCAGCAAATGACAAGGAAAAGGACTCCAACTCCCAATTATGTGCATCCATGATTAAAGGATCGTCCCACCTCATACCAGCATTCCCAAATGTTGATGCTCGCCCACCAAAGCTTCTTTATCCTGGGCAAGAGAACTTCAAGAAAAGAAGTTCAAAAGGTCAATCCCAACACCAATTGGCATGCCAAACGATACTCTCCAACCCATCATCCACCACAAATTGCAATCCCTCGGACTTTTCCCAACTTCTTTTAACAGGTAGCCAAACATGTTGCCATATGGCTCCCTCCTTCTCAAAGTCATCTATCCTCTCTTCCAAACCAGATAATGAAGCCACCCCACTTTACTCCATAATGTATCCTTTTCTCTGATCAATATCACAACCACTTACACGATGAAGCCTTATTGGAAAGGCATAAAGACTTTAAATGCAGAGCACCCAAAGGAAATGGTATTTTAACCCCTGCCACCAAACCAAGTAGAATTTAAACTTTCACTTTTCATGTCCCCACAAAAGCCTTGGTTGGATTCTTTCCAATCTCTCCACTATACAACCAGGCACGTAAAATAGAGACGTGAACTAAACAGGCAAGTTTGACTGACTACTCTTAACAAGAGTTAATCCACCAGTTATAGAACAACCAGGCTCCATTGAATTAAAGCTTGTTCTTGCTCAGATTATTACCTAAGATCAACATCAAGTTTCTCCCTTGCCATTGCATGTATGGATCCTTGCAATGAAGCAAAGCACCCAACCATGTATCTTCAACAAATTGATTCTACATAATTCTATGTAGAGACAGTGAAACAACCAATGTACTCTACACTTTGTTTCAAATAAAGAAATGCAATTTGCAATGATAATCATGGTTCTTGATGCTAGTGAGACTGCAACTTGCATTTCGATTGTAGGCATGGTTTCCACACTTCCAGTGTTCTGTGCGTGCTCAATACACGTTGCGAGATATTTCCCAAGTTTGTTGATACAAGAATGGCAAGCAGTTCACACCAAGATACATGCAAAATACTCAAAGACATTAGTCGTCACTTGAAAAGATTATATGGTGAAAGAGACACAAGTATGTAAACACCAAGTACATGTTTTCAAGTTGCTGCTATGAGACATAAATTTTCTACATAATTCTATGTACCCTACACTTTGTTTCAAATAAAGAAATGCAATTTGCAATGATAATCATGGTTCTTGATGCTAGTGAGACTGCAACTTGCATTTCGATTGTAGGCATGGTTTCCACACTTCCAGTGTTCTGTGCGTGCTCAATACACGTTGCGAGATATTTCCCAAATTTGTTGATACAAGAATGGCAAGCAGTTCACACCAAGATACATGCAAAATACTCAAAGACATTAGTCGTCACTTGAAAAGATTATATGGTGAAAAGGTTTCAGTGTTGAGGGATCAATTCAAACATTAGTATGTAGTAAAACAGTACCATAAGAAGCTATGGTATAACACTTACCAAGAACACTACATGATAATAGAAAAACATTGCGAATTATAAAAGATGCTTTCAAGACCATAACCATAAATCTTCTCCCAACTTCTGTAACTGTTTGGTGTAAAACAGACCAGCAGAATTCAGAACATTTTGCTATCCATAAACCACAGACAGATACCCTAATGTTACTTCATTCGTTGGAGGGTGACTGGTATCAATCATGAACTGCACTTTCCCGTGTTTGTGGATTTTATATACACACACACACATATACATGCGTACATATATATAGTATATGTATGTATGTATATATAGATAGATACATAATATGATGGTCATTCAAGTACATTGATGTATAAAGATGCACCTATCTGCAAGCATTGAGACACGCAACATACTATTTCTCGCCAAATTTCCCATCTAGCATGATGAAATATAATAAATCCATCAGCAGTAAGATATTACCATAAACATCCACGATGTATCAGCCTCAGCAACTCAAAGAATGAATACTTCCAATATAATAATCATGTTAGAAGTTCAAAAAGGATAAAGGGTCTACAATAACCCACGTGAAGTCTTCCAGCATGCTACTGCATCCACATTAATCAGATGATCACGACTTGAACACAAAGTCTATTGAAGCATGGAAAGGCACGAGGAGCACCCAGGACAAACAAACCGTTGATTAACTAGAACGGACTGTATAACGTCTTCGACAGGAACTCGGTTAAGTTCCACTATTTGGGCAGCGAATTAAATATTCCAGCAATGCCGTCATGACGAGATGCCTTAGCAGACAAACAATATTTCAGACTTGACAAAAATCTCAATGGAAAAAAGATAATCTCGCAGAAAAATATTTGAAAATAACTCAGTTGATTTTGCTATTTGAGCCGACAAACCAACTGTTGCGGCAGCGTCCAACATGTACCGCAGGAAAATATATATGTATACATATATATACATATATATATATACATATATATACATATATACTCAGCAATGGTCTCGAAGAAAAGTACAACAGTAAGAGAAGAGACTGCACAGAAAAATCAAAGATATCCAACCAATGAACCCCGTTATTCCTACTCCTCAGTGAAATGAGCAATAGATAACCCACTAGCCTAATTTATGTGTATAGACAACAACAAAGAGCAAACGCCAGCAACCAATCATGCAACTGACGCCCAATTTTTCTGTACTTCAATACACCAGCGATAGAAACTCCAAACAAAACGAACCCCAAGTGAGTAAAGAAGAACAATCACAAACCAACCCCATACCACGACAATTGATGCAATAAACAAACCATAGAATGCACAAGAACATTGAGATAACCTGAAATCACAAAATTAGGGCGTATGAAAAAATTTAGGGCATGTGGAAACCCGCTTGGAGGTACCCTGAAACCCTACCTGCATAGAATCCGCCACTGGAGTAGCCTTCCCTTGAGCCCCCATCTTCTTCCTTTGATCAGTAACAGCAATTAAATCCGAAATAGCGAAGTAATGATATCCCTTTCGTCTAATGAACCCCAAAAGGCGATACGAGAAAGAAATGAGTAGCGATAACGACGAAGGGCCCAACGAAATGGAACGCCAAAATGAAGAAAAATCGAGCGCGCAAAAGAGGGTTTAGAGAGACTAAGAACAAGACGAATGGACAGAGAGGGAGATCAAGAACTCACACTACCCGCCATTAGCATAGCACGAAACCCTCTCTCTCTCTCTCTCTCCTCTCTCGCGCTTTGTGAACAAAACCTTTTTTTATATAATGCGATGAAATTTCCGGTTACGTGCCTAGAGTTTTTGACAATTTGGAAAACTCATTTATTGCGATTCCAGTAAGTTCCCTTCACACCGAACGGGTGGATCTGAAACCGTTTGGGGTTCTAAATGAACGTGGTGAAGGTGAAACTGGGTTAGTTTTCGCCGAATTAGTTGGACTCGACTAGAACCCGTTTACCAGTCCCACGGGCTTTAAACATTCCAGTTTACTTTGAACCAGGAACCGGGACCGGTCCGGTTCTGGTTTGATGCTCAAACCAGAAAATTATTAAACAAAATTGAATTTTGAAACAAATAAAAAATATAAAAAAAAAAACGGCAGTTTCGGTTTCAAGCCCATTCTATGGAAGGTGGAACCGAAACTAAAGCAGGTGATCCCCAATTTCAACGGTTTCAGTTCAAACTGCCGGTTCCAATTATGGGTTGGTTGTGTTTCGTGGAAACCAAACCAGGTATTCTCCAGTTCCGAGCTCAGTTTCGATCGATTCTTAGCGCGCTCAGTTTTGGTTGTGTTTCGTGGAAACCTCTGGGCCTGGCCATATCTACACAGGCTTGTGTTTGATCTACCCCCAAGGCAGCTTATCGATATCCTTTGTTCCATGCTATTTGTAGTCCATGAAATGCACCCCAGGCTTCAACAAGAACAACATTACCACCGCCAATTTTGGGCACGACCGGGTTAGACGTTAGAACTGGTTAAACATGAAACAGTTCAGGCCCAAACCCAAATACTCTTGTTAAAGACATACTCAAACCTGTTACATGTTCGAACCGATGTCATAGCCCACTAAACACGATTCCCGTCCCCCTCACATAAACCTGACACGGAACTACTTAAAGCCATACTCGAACAGGTTAAAGTAGACCTGTTTTTGTAAACCAATGTGAATTACGAACAAAATAAAGATTTGGACGGTTTATTTTCCTTTCTCGATTTATTTTTTCATGCCAACAGTCGTGTATATCGAGAAATTTTCTTATTTGTATTGATTGATCCACGAATGCTTAGGACCCGTACCCAAAGTTGGCTTGATTCATGCCCGAAACCAAACCAAAACTAATTCATGTGGACCCAAACAAAATTTTCTTCCAAGGTGCCATACCCAAACGTGTTGTACATCCACGCAGTCTTGTGGTTAATCCAAAACCTGTCCCCAAAAATACCCGAACCAGACCCAAAACTAAACACCTTTTATAAAACAATGTCAAGTTTTATAGACATGTAATATGTTGTGAGCGAAGTGAAAAATGCATCATTTATTTAGACTTCTTTTTTATCAAGTGCTTGGGTTTTTGATGTTTACTTTCACGTGTGCGAGAAACTTCTTTTTTAAAATTATTAAATCAAACAAAAATAACATGACTTTATGCATATTTGCCAAACGCAAATTATTCTGCAAGGTGTCTTTTTTAGCCCAACCATGACCCAGCTGAAGCCTTAATTTTGCCAAGACCACACCGGATCAAGCCCAATCAAACCAGACCAAACCTTTTTCCACATTAAGTTGAGCCGGCTACATTGGTTCCTAATCAACATGGCGGATCCAGAACTCTGTTTGGAGTGGGGATTCCCGAGTCCCCTATTATAACATTTAAGGTGAGGTAAATCGTTTATTCAAGCATTTAAGGTGGGGCGAACTATCCATGGAATTTCAATCCTGTCACACGTAACTTTTCCATTGTTTTCCGAATTTCAGGTGAGACGACCGTCTCTCCTTGCCTCAATGTAATCTGTCACTGCCATAAAACTCAAACCTTTGCTAAATTATCAAGACACTAAACTAAAACCCAATATATTTTGCATTTAAGAATATTGAGAAATATTATCAATAAATTTTATTTTAGTAAATGTATACCCCTTTTACTATCAACACACATTTTATTGTGATTTTGATTTTGTGCTTGCTAAATTTTATAAATTCTCATGATATCTCTTGATCATAGGCCATTTGAACCCTCTGTGTGTGCATGATTCCACCTTGTTGTCCATTGTCTCACATTGTTCCTTTGGCGACCCATGACTCTAAGCTCAATCCGACACACTATCTCACCATCCATCATTGAATGGGTATATTCTTTTGTCATTTATTTGATATAGAGATTTCGTTTTTTGTTAGAATCCCAATAGAAAAACATTCGATTATGTTTTTCTTATTTTTTATTTTATTTTATGGTTTTGTTTTTCTTATTCTTGAATCCTTTTCTTTTCTCTTTTTTCATTTTTTTCGACAAGGTTCATAAAAACACACAAATGACCGGTTGTGAAAAAGACAACAATGATAAAAAATAAATAAAATGCCGATGGATTAAATAGAAAAGAATGTCGGAGTTGGGCGTGGAGAGGGTAGAAAAGATGTTGAAGGGTAATTTCAGTGCTTTTGAATTAAGGGTGTGCATCTAGTAATCCTCAATAAAAGAGCCCAAGCACCAAGACAAGTTACATCGCATGGATAAGTAGCTTGTGTCCAGATTTCACCCAACGAAGAGATGAATCTAAAGCAGTAAGCCAATATCCATTGTTTTAGGAGGAACTAAGCCTCAATTGTTTGCTTAGGGTTTCAAGTTCTATTGGACATCAAGTGCGGAACCTATCACAACACCAGAAGCATTTGGTTCATGACACACATATGAGAGATGATCCTGGCACTAGAGACAAGCACTTAGTGCATGGTACGCGACTTGCATGTGAAGGGGCGATTGACGAATGGAGAGTGTGAATGTGACCCTCTATCGTTAAGAAGGCTTAGCGACAATGGGGGATCTCTACATGGAAGGGTGGGGACGGCTGCTCTTGAAATTTTGAAATTTTACAAGAATTCAAGAAATTTTACAGTATTTACGGTGAATATATGGTGAAATTTTAGAGTATTTACGGTGAATATATGGTTGAGATTCATTCTAGGAACCTTAACGCGATGAAATATATATGTTGTCCCTTCCAACATTATTTTCTACTGTTCGAAGAGGTTTATGCATTGAGTGTATTATAATAAACCGTCGATGTGCGTGTCGCGAGTCATGAGCGATTGACCAAGGTTTACCTATGAGTCTAGGTAAAATATAAGGAGCTTTACAGTTTGGTGTATGAACCAATCTAACTAGGTGGGTTGAGCCCGGCTCGAGAAGACCTTGCTAGTGAGTGGTCGGATATGCCTTAGTGTCATGGGGCTTTGAGTCGGGTATGAGTCGCCCCATCTTGTACCTTATGCCCCATTTTATATAGGAAAGCCGGTAGGGTTTAGTTAGTGGGTTTGGCTGATAGCACAAGAGCGTCTGGGGAGAGAGAAAAGGCCTTCCTTTAGTTCGAATCTCTGTCTACGGAAATAAGCTTCTACTCAGTGCCACTGCGGGTTGTCGAAAACCATCCGGTGACAGAAGGCGTCGTTGGTATGCAATATACGGATCAGCCACTATTAAACACTGCCGGTTTCGGTTCTTCTCGAGTTAGGAACCAGAACCAAACCAGGATATTGGTTTCAGTTCTGTTTTGAGTTTCAAACTGCCTAAATAATAACTTTATTTTTATTTATCAACTTGATGTTTTAAACCATCAGTTGCGCTGTCGCGGTTTTCAAATACAGTGGTCTTCAGTTCTGAGTCTGGTTCCGGTTTAATTTGTTTCAATTTCAACCAGTTTTTGAACCAATTGGGTTGCAGTTGGAATCGCCCTTGAAGTACCAAAATCCGCCATGTTCATCCACTACCATGTTATTTCTCTCTCATATATATATATATATATATATACATATTACATAGGCTTGTGACATAAAATAATCTACTGACTGGCTTCAAATTTCCAAAATAATGGAGCTCGTCAACCTTATATTCATAAATAACATCAAGACCAATGATAAAAGGTTGGCGTCTTCCCTGACTTGTAGAGCAAGTGCACGAGTTCAATTTCCTTCGGGGTTTTCTCACCTACTAAAAGCATCGAAGAACGAAGTTTTCCATTGAGAAACTGTGCGACGTTTTACCTGTTTTTTGGATGCCCGATTGATCTCGTTCCTCCTTGTCATCGTTTTCCCTTGCTTCTAACTCGTTTTGTGTTGTTCGTGGCATTTGAAGCATTTCATTATTTAGGTGATTGTGTTATTTGTTTTATCGTTTTCTGTTGTTTGTGGCATTTCCCCCTTCCTTTTTTGATCGTCGCAGAACAAAACTCAGGTAGGGATTACTATCCAATTGCTCGGGTGCGATAACCATTCATGAATATATTTTCTTTCTCTTTCCTGGTTCTGCTCGTCACTAGAATTTTACTGATTTCGTGAGTCACGGTGATCTGTTAATAGTTTTGACTAGAGGTATTCCGATCAAAGAGGCTGAAATTTTTTACAGTACTTTGTTTGCGGTAGGTTCTCGAAATGGCGACTACAATTCCAGAGGTCGGAAAAGCGTTCGTGTCGTGAGCTGACTTGGGAGCATGACAGGGGAAAAGTAAAATTAAAAAATCCTAAAACAACTAAACCATATTTTTTCTATAGATAAAATTCAAATATTTCATAAATAACAATATCTAATGAGGGTCCCCAAACAACCGGGTCTATGGTCCTTCAAAACAAAGTCCAAACCAGATCCAGCCATGCACCTCCTTCGCGCAGCCCATCACACTCTCCTCCACCCTTTGGGTCTGAATGGCAGCAGGTCGCCGGTTTCCGATTGAAAAATGGGAACGAAACAAATAATGGCATTTACCTTGGGAAATCCGGCAAATCACCTGTCTCTCTCCTGTTCCCCGACGGTCCTCGCTCACGCTCGCTTCTCCATGTTTTGCTTCATACGCCTCTCATGGAGCCCCTTCAACTCAGTTTCGTTGCATGCACAACAACCCTGCGAACGCCCACGACAGATGCATCCGGGGGGTCGGACAGGGGGCGAAGGTCACCCCTGCCATGCACGTCACAGGTTGGACCGGTCACGATTCGGGTTATTTCGACCCGGGTATTACATAAGCAGACCCTACTACATGTATCCATGACAGGAAATGAACCAGTTAGCTCTCATGATTTCTACCACCCCTGCCATGCTATTTTTCCCAAATATTTTGTGATAAAACGATATCGTAACAAAAATTGATAGACGTATTAGTTGATATGCCCGTTCAATGTTATGCATCCCATATGAAGCCCACTAGATTCGTTATCGAATTGCCATTTTCTTATCGTTCAATTTATTTACTTGTTTATCTGTTTGTTTTTCGGTAGCAGCATGAACTTAACCGCATGCTTATTTATTCCCGATGACATCTCCTTTAAAGTCCACTACATACTCGTTATAGTAAGAAATGCCAGTTTGTTTCTGGCTGATTTGTATGTACACGTGTGTGTTCGCCCCACATGCACAGGGGAATGTTTTGGTCATGATATTCATGCATACCGCTCTGCAGACTTGTCACTGGATTGCAATTTTTTGTTTTCGGATGCGTGTTTTGTCATGTCATTTCCTGCAAACCCACTTCAGGCTTGTATTGAATTGCTACTTGTTTTGTTCTTTTAGGCCAGAAGACCGCCACAAGGTTGCGCAGGAGTGCAAACTTGCAGATGCCGTTGTCTTGACTTATGCATGTGACAGGCCTGAGACGCTGGATCGTTTGTCCACCTTCTGACTTCCTGAACTTCGGAGACTCGAGGTTGGTGAACTTACTATATTTTTTGCTGCACCTCTTTTCCTTTAGTGACCTGCTGGATTGGTTTTCCGGGATCATGCCATTATTTACATATGGTTCCCTGCCGTGGTGAATGGACCATAGGTTAAGGTTCCTGTCATTGTCGTTGGCTGTAAATTAGAACTGCGAGATGACCAGCTGCCAAACCCTGAGCAAGTGATGTCACCGATCATGCAACAGTTTCGGGAGATCGTGATCTGCACAGAGTGTTCTGCTCCGGAACAAATTCAGGTGTATTTGAATTTCTCCGCTTCATATTTGCAGCATACACATGATAAAGTTCAACGTCGAATGATGAACCATATCGCCCTTCACGTCGAACGATGAAACTTGTCTAAGACACATTTTATTCAAAGGAGGATAGCGATGTGCCGTGGACTCATCTTTTTTAAGAAGATGATGTGTCGAGAGAGAGAATGAGAGAGAAAAGTGGGAATAGCTTTGGGATAAAATTGAAAGAGGTGTTCCTGTGGTAAAAAGTAATGTATGAATAGCAATCCCATATATATACATAGAGAGAGGGGTAGGAGAAAATACATATCTTTTGATGTATAATCTTGTATAAACATTTTTACCGTTTGATCCATATGATTAACTATGGAGATTTGAATTAAAAGTATCATTTTATTTTTATACTTTACACCTAATATAATATATGCATTAAGTATTTTTTGTTTTATCACCTTAAATAGTTATCTTAAAAGTTTAAAAGTGAAGAGGTTTATGTAAGATTAAGCACCGAAAGATCCTATGCATTTATCACCGCTTCATCATAAAGTAGTAGTAAATTTATAACATCTTTCGGTGCATAATCTTATGGGATTACATTTACCATTCGATTATCATGATCATTAGATGGAGATTTTAATGAGAAGTACTATTATAATTTGTATTTAATGTATTATGTGTTTTTTATTTTATTGCCTCAATCGTTCATTTCAAAGATTGAATAATAGAAATGTTTATGCAAGATTACATATAGAAGGACATTACACATCTACAAATATATATTTTTATATAATAAGCCTCATATATGTTTGTATATCGAAACAAATCTCAGTTATACAACTTGAAAGATGGATGATTGATATTTTAATCTAAAAATAAAAATTGCATCAAGTGTAGTTGATTCAAGAAGCAACTTTTGTTTTTTGGATTTAAAACTTAACCATTTATCTTCCAGATTAAGTGAAATTTATTTGGATACGTAGAACATTGCTAGCATACACCGTGCTCTCTATGTGTATATGCATGTATATGCACAGATACACACACACACATATATATATATATGGAGAGAGAGAGAGAGAGAGAGAGAGAGAGAGAGAGAGAGAGACGTGCCACAGTCCAGGAAAGACTAATCACTTAATGAGACCACTGGAGGGAGACAAAGAACGAGTGCCACCATTCGAAAATGAATTCGGGAGAGACACTTCTGTTGTTTGAAAATCTAACCAGACTGAGCTCCATTGGGGAGGCGTATCGGAACTAAAACGTAAATTGTGAAAACTTAATTAACGATCGGATTGTAAAAATAAAACACTTTGACACTTTGCCTTTGTACGCTTGAAACTTGCCCAAGCCATGCTAGCGAATGTCATCATTATTTCTGGTTCAGGTTAAAAGCAGATCAACCCGAGTCGATCTGTTTGTGTACATTGTAGTCTTGATATGACACATATACACATTATATATAGTAAGTGTGTGCATACATCTATATATACATATGCATGTATGTATAGTATGTGTATGTGTGTATCTTTATGTATGTATTTTTGAGTATGTCGGGGATCTACTCTATCCAATAATGGAGAATCTCATTTTGAAATACTCACCCTGCGCACCCACCATCAAGTATATACTTCAGCAAGAATATAATATCACATGTATACAAGTGCATGCACACTCATACACACGTACATATTATATATAAGCATGTATATAGCGACATGTCACATAACTCACCCATATATGTGTGTGTGTTAGACACATATTAAATTTGTGTTGCGTGCGGGTAACCAATTATTAGTTGGATACCCAAGTGGGCTTGGTCATAGTGTCATATATTTAAACACACGTGCATGCATATTTTAGTTATACGCTATAAGAACCCTTGAACTTCGGCTACATTGCCATGAATCAACCACTACTAAGCATGGTTGGTTCACGTTCCCCCGGAACCACGAACCGGGATTGAACCAGTTCTAGTTCTGGTTTTGAACTATTGGATTCAAATCCGGTTTGAATTCCAAACCACTTGAAACGGGATAATATATAAAAGATGAATTTCGTATAAGAAAAAAATATTAGTATGGAACTGGCGATTCCAAACCATCAATTCTAGGTCTGGTTCTTGTTTTAGGTGGTTCTTGGCCTGATTCAGTTCTAGTTGAAAGGGGTAGACTGATTTCAAACTGCTCATGTGTGGCCAGTACCATGATATTTATCTTTGTTATACTGGTCAAAGTTTCTCTCTACATATACACAGAGAGAGTCTTAGTTGTATAATTCGTTTTAGTGCATAATTTTACACAAATATCTACAACGTTCCATGAACAGTAAAAAAAATTGTACACGATTCTTTATAAAAATGTATTATACAACTAAAACAATAGTATATACTCCTATATATATATATATTAGAAACATCAATAATCACACAAAAAAGCAATAATAATAGTAATAATATTATTAATAAAGGTTGACGTGTTCTGCAGGATTCCTCTGCGACAACATGTTTCCAAAGAACTGATGAAAGGTTGAAGCGATAAGACATTATGTTGGAAATTTGAAGCCAATCAGTGGAATATTTTATTTCCCAAGTCCATGTAACTTATTCAAAGGTACTAATGACATACAACAATACGAGTTTCCTCTGGTATGAGACAATGCAAACTCATAGTTTGAGGTGTTGGAAAAAATTGATGCTCGGTACGTCAGACCACAACAGTTCAATTAGTTGCGTATTTTTATATATTATGTATATTATATTATGAAGTGCTTGTATGTCTACATTCAAAATTATTAGAATCAGTAGTGGATTCAAACTTGTTTCGGGTGGAACAAACTTCAGGTTTGGATAGGGCCGGCTTCAAAACTTTTAACCTTGTTTTGAAAATTTCGATGCACATGTAGATATTTTCAGAATTTTGGGTCATTCCATCACAAGTGGATCCACCACTGATTAGAATAAGTCTTATACATTGATTATAATTGAATATTTTTGGTCTGCATGGATTTGAAAATTGTTTTTATAGTTTTTTTGTTTGTTGGTCACAAATGGATTGAAGCCTGACACATCCATATGCATGCCCCAGGAATAGAACTGGCCACCTTTGTAGGAGTCATAGAGCCCTGATAGATGAGCCAACTCTCTACAAGCTTTTATACTTAATTTGTAGGACCTGGTTAACATGTCCAAAGATAAAACCAAACAGTACATTTATTGCATGGGCAGCACAAATCAACCTGATTCTTGTTAAGTTGCTCTGAGTCAGGCTTTACCCAACCCGGGATGTTAGACCTGCATTTGGGTTTGGATTTCTTGGTGAAGTCGTGTTGGGTTTAAAGGCCACAATCATGGTGAGACAAGACCCTCGAATACCCACATATAAAATCTCATACCAAATACAAATACCCCACACAAAAAAAAAAAGAAAAAGACTAACAGATGATAGTATGAACACGGAAAAGTAATTGAGTTTTAAACGAACCTCACATAAACACTTTACACCCTCTCTCATGGAACAAAAAACCCTATATGTCTTGTTTTCTCAAACCATCACTTACATAGGCCATTGATTTGCCACAATATCTTAATTTTCAAGAAAGACTTTCTTCAACTCCAATATTCTCAAGCTTCATAAGAACTGCAATCGGTGGTTTTGGGAGGGGTATACCTTTACCTGGCCCAACCTGAACTTAACAGGGCGACTACATGTTTGGATTCTCTTCTTCCAACGAGTACGGAGCAAAACTAGGTTATATATACATATACATATATATATATATATGTATGTATATATGTATGTGTATATGTATGTTTGTGTGTATATATACATAGAGAGAGTGAGAAACTGGGAGCTGGAAACTGTGATTAAATGTTGTTTAGTACCAAATGCTTGGGTGGTATTTCATCACTTCCGTTCGATTGATTGCAATATTACATACGATAAAAGTAATATTTAGCAGTTTCCACTCTCTCTCTATAGGTTGGGTATGAATGGGGCATCTTATCTCCATACCCAACTTGATCAATTTCAGGTTCAAGTATTCCCGGCTGCATCCAGGTCGTGTCGGGTCAATATTTGTCATCCCTATTCCTAACCAAGATAATCGTCCTCTACCTATGCATACGTATAAACTTCCCATAAACGTACCCAACAACAAAAAAAAAAAATTCAACAGGTCGAGCTATTTTATTCCATAATTTCCACCCCTACTTGCGACCTTGTTCATGTTGGGCAGCGAGGGAACCTTTTGGAGACATACACGATGCGGACCCAGGCTCAAAGCGACGAAAGGGTCGTTTACGAGAGTCCAACCGATCCACCGTGAAGTTACCGGGAAGCCGAAACCCCTCTCTCTCTCTTCCTCTCTTCGCGCGTGTACAAGAAGCTGTTGATTTTCGTGGCCGTCTTCTTGACATATGTACAGCAAGTGTACGAGCTTCAATGTCCTTTGTTAATTTAGGGTCAGGGTAATGGTTTCCTCTCGCTTCCTCATCGACTAAAAGCATCGAAGAGCGAAGGTTTTCATTGAGAAACTGCGCGACGTTTGGCCACGTATCTTTTTTGGGATGGCTTACTGATTGATCTCGTTCATTGACGTCATCGATTTCCCTTAATTCTAGGTGATTTTATGTTGTTCGTGGCACTTGAAGCATTTTCTCTCTTTAGGTGATTTTGTGTTCTTTGTTGGATGATCTTCTGTTGATTGTGTCATTTCCCCCTGTATTGGTTGACAGGAAAGAAGTCAGGTAGAAATTAGTATCCAGTTGCTCAGATGCAATAACTATTCGTGAATCTCTTTTCTCTTTCCTGGTTCTGCTCATCACGTCTAGTTTATTTGTAGTGAATAGGTTGTTTAGTGTCTTATTCATCGGAGGATCAAACAATCAAGTGTTGCACCACTATAGAATTTTACTGTTTTCGTGAATCATGGTGGTCCGGTAATAGTTTTAACTCGAGGTATTCCGATCAAGGAGGCTGAAAATTCTGACGGTACTTCGTTTGCGCTAGGTTTTCGAAATGGCGAGTGCAATTCCAGGAGGTCGGAGAAACGTTCGTGTCTTGGTTGTTGGGGATCGCGGTACCGGGAAGTCGAGTCTGATCACTACGGTGGCAACCGAGTCTTTCCTGCCTTCGGTTTCTTCCGTTGTGCCTCCTACTCGTCTGCCGGCGGATTATTACACCGACAAAGTGCCGCTCACGATCATTGATACTTCATCCAGGTGAATTTTGGATTTTCAGATACAATCTCCCGCAATTTTCTTGTTTCGAGTTTCCTTGGTTGCTGCGCATTCTATCGTTTGTCGGCATATCTTTAACGATAGACGTGTTAACTTTTTCTCTTTCTTTCTGTAATTCTTAGGGCAAGTGAGGTTAGTCAGACCCTACCACGTATATTCATAATAAAATATGATATACAGATTATATAAATGTTTGGGAACGGGGGAGTTCTACCACTCCCAATTTGGGTAGATTCGCCAAATTTCTTGCGACAGAATGATATCATAACAAAAAATAATACACTTCCGTTCTATGTTGTAGTTTTTCATGGCATCTCATATGAACCCCACTTGATTCGTTATCGAATTGCTGTTTTCTTATTGGTCATGCTTATTTATTTTTGATGCTATCTCCTGTAAACTCCACTATAGACTTGTTATAGTAAGAAATGCTAGTTTATTTTCGTCTGATTTGTGTGTGTATGTGTGTGTTCGCCTCCACATGCACACGGGAATGTTTTGGTCATGATACTCATGCATAGGCATGTCACTGGATATCTATTTATCTTTTTTGTGAGTTTGGTCATGGCATCTCCTGCAAACTCACTTCAGGCTTGTATTGAATTGCTAATTTGTTTTTGTTTTGCTTGTGTTCTTATTTTAGGCCAGAAGACCACCACAAAGTTGCGCAGGAGTGTAAACTTGCAGATGCCGTTGTCTTAACTTATGCATGTGATAGGCCTGAGACGCTGGATCGTTTGACCACCTTCTGGCTTCCTGAACTTCGGAGACTCGAGGTCGGTGAACTTACTATATTTTTTGCTGTACCTCTTTTGCTTCAGTGACTTGCTGGATTGGTTTTCTGTTGTCATGCCATTGTTTACATATGCCATGGTGAATGGACCACAGGTTAAGGTTCCTGTCATTGTTGTTGGCTGTAAATTAGATCTGCGTGATGACGAGCAGCCAAGCCTTGAGCAAGTAATGTCACCAATCATGCAACAGTTTTGGGAGATCGAGACCTGCATAGAGTGTTCTGCTCTGAATCAAATTCAGGTATATTTGAATTTCTCTGCTTTATATTTGCAGCTTATACTTGATGAACTTCAACATCTACTGATTATGGTAGTTGCTAACATTAATCTCATGGTTTCATGCTTGTCTTTATTGCATGCTTTTGTGGAAATTAAGATGATATCCATGGGGCGCAAGATGGTGGGTGTGTTTTCTTCAATATGTTATCTAAGGTGTCTGTACCACAGAAGCAGGTGCCAAAATAATGTCTATAATGAAATTCGGGACCAGTGAATAATTAAGTTAGGATATATTCTATAACCAACAAAAAAGGTTTCTGGCTATCAAGGAGAGGTTGATTACATGTAGTCTCTCCGGTGGCACATGTCTCTTTTTCAAAATATATATGCTGGCTAATGCATTAGCTATCTGAAATTATATGATACAGTTTAATTTGCTGGTTGGTTTTATTCTCTATCGTAGGACCCTGAGACTGGTTTGTTTAGAGAAAGGGATCTCTTTCAAACCCTGAGACTGGTTAGTGGATATTTGTGAATCCGAATTCTATGTGGCATCTAGTATGTATAATGCCATCATCAATAATAAAGATATTGAAAACTTAAAGCAGTAAATTGAAACTGGATGCAGCATTTGGTGCTTGGCGATGGGTAATGCAGATCTCGTGCAATGTAAACTTTTAGGAATTGGCAATGGAACATATCGTACTAAATAAACTTTCTGATCCATATTATTACCATAATTTTTATGTTGTAAATATTCTATATGTCAAACTTAGTGGGTGTTGGCTTCATTGCGAAACATTTGGATGTAATGACATTTGTACCATCAATGTTGGTGTATTCAGATCTCCGTGTTGAGAGTTCTTATTAGTTGTTCATTATCCTCCAGTTGTGAGTGATGAGATGTCTCTTCTAGTTGAAATTCATGAGACCAAATCCTCTATTATGATATTTGCTTTTGATATCTTGAATCATATGGGCAGTGTATTCTGATGTTTATTTTTTGTGAAATGGCTGGTGTAGAGCTTCATTCCTTGACTCCAGGAAATGCTTATTTTCATGCATTTGCAGGTTCCTGAGGTCTTTTACTATGCTCAGAAGGCAGTACTTCATCCAACTGCACCTTTATTTGATCAAGAAAGACAGACGTTAAAGTCTTGCTGTGTCAGGGCCTTTAAACGTATATTCATTCTCTGTGATCATGACAAAGATGGGGCTTTGAGTGATCAGGAGCTGAATGATTTTCAGGTTTTGCATGATGCATCTGCTTTGTTAGTGGGCCATACATATGATTGGCCCTTGAAAGTTTCCTGTAAGGTGTACGTTGCTTCCTCAGCACAATCTGGAAAACCTTTTCATCTTGAGCCATCCTATTGCAGGTTAAATGTTTCAATGCTCCACTGCAACCGGGTGAAATAATGGGTGTCAAGAAAGTTGTACAGGATAAGCTTCCTGAAGGGGTAGATGACCGAGGCCTCACCTTGATCGGGTTCCTTTTTCTTCATGCACTATTTATTGAGAAGGCGCGCATGGAAACAACCTGGACAGTTTTGAGGAAGTTTGGTTATGACAATGATCTCAAGCTCAGGGATGATGTTATCCCAAGTGCTCTATTCAAAAGGGCCGCTGACCAGGTATTTCTCATATTTTGTAAATTTCTTCTGCTTCAATTCATATTCGACACTTTACCTAAGACAGAAGCACCCCCGTACCTTTGTGTTTTGCTGGAATTTAGGCTCAGGGCAGCATGCACACACACAGATATATATATATAGATAGATAGATAGAGAGAGAGAGAGAGAGAGAGAGAGAGAGAGAGAGAGAGAGAGAGAGAGAGAGAGAGAGAGAGAGAGAGAGAGAGAGAGAGAGAGAGAGAGAGAGAGAGAGAGAGAGAGAGAGAGAGAGAGAGAGAGAGAGAGAGAGAGAGAGAGAGAGAGAGAGCACAAATACAGTGAAGACTCTTCATGGTTTGCACACACTTACGGTTGATGATGATTTATGTTGCAGAGTGTCGAATTATCAAGTGAAGCACTGGACTTTCTAAGAAGGGTGTTTTCAGTATATGATGTGGATGGTGTACGCATCTCTTTCACTGAAGTTATCTTCTGGATGCTTAATTATATCTTACATTCACAAAGTAGTAGTTTTGAGCATGCCTTTTGAGTTTCTATTTAATCATGTTTTGCAATCATACGCCTGATTTCCAGCCATCTAATATTTAAAGCACGAAGGATACCCTGTATTATAATGCGTACTGTGATAATCATATGGAATCACAGAATAGGCTATTGATTTTCCCCCCATAAAGCTACCAATCTCACAAGAAACCAAACAAAAAGAATCCCAAAAGAGGCCCAAAAGTTCCATAAAACCCCAAAATATGCATAACAATAAGAATAATCTAGTCATACAACACTGTTGATAGGTCAAAGGTAATTCACAAAAGCAAACAATATGTGTAAGAAAAAACATCACATTGAAAGAATTTTATCTTTCACCAGCGTCATCATATCATCCTAGCACACAAGCAAAGTGATCTACATGGAATTACTGTAAAGGACTTTATCTTTCATCAACATCATCTTATAATAATGATTCTCTGTCATCATGGTCATTCATCACAACTTTCTCTTTTATCTTTCTACTCTTAGTCCCTATCCAAAGCTTAGCGAATATTTGTGTTGTCACTATTGGTACTCAGATTCAATTTTGTTCTTCCGAGATTCTTCATACAACAAATTTCACCATGAAATATGATCACAAAATTTACATACAGCGATATTCTATTTTCCTAGCAAACTACTTGTGACCATTGGAAACTGTAAGGCTGAATCCTACATGAACAGGAAATAGGTTTGGGTTAGTGAGAAAGCTTGAATATACAAAATTGGAAACTTTTTGGATGATTTGGATGAGAAAATGGTTTTGGGCTTGCAGTAATGACTCAAATTTCATAAAATTTCCTATTGTTTACTGTAAATTTTGGGAGAAACATAACAGTATTGAGAGGGGAGAGAAAATGGGAAAAGATTAAGCACTATCACGTGTATTAGGGGGCCACTATTGTATTTACTCGATTAGAAAAGCTTACTATAAGCTTTGATTTATTTGTAATGTAATCCCTGTATTGTACGATACTATGTGAGACATCATATGTCATAAAACGTGATGCAGGTGGATACAATCCGATAAATTGTTGATGATGGTTTATTCACCTAATCGTTCCAATGAAGTATGTACTGATATATGATAAGAAATGTATCTGTGCGATAGGATTGTTGCTGAGATAGTTGCTGTATCATGTTCTTGACTTGTTGTGAAGGAGTGCGCAACTGCCATAAATGCTGCAAATTGTGCAGAATCTTTTGTTCAATTTTGTGTTTCTGAAGAGAAGTGATCATTAAAGAGCTTCTTGGTTATTGTGTTGGACCACAGCTTATATGATCTTATCACTGGAAATATTCAAGCATGGCTGCATGTGTGGGGAACTGACAGCCACTTTTAATGAGAAACAATTTGAAACCATAATCCAGATTCCATCTAAAGGTTTTACCAAGTGAAAAGATAGTTAAAAATATGTACTTATTCATGGGAACATGTGGTAAATGAAACAAAATGGTATGTACGATACACAAAGATCTAATGAGAGAGGATGCAAACAGTATGCAATGCTGAAAAATGTTCTTAATGGACTGAAATCAGATTCTTCTAAGTTTGGGTAGTGCTTTGAAAAAATTGCATTTATGCGGAAAATTAGTATCTATGTTCATATTTGAACTCCAGGAATCTTCAGCCACTGGATCATAAACATTATCATATTGAATCCAACGTCTGGTTGCCTATAGTACATATAAAAATAGTAAAACCCCAAAGGTTTCAGCTCTCACGTTCTTGCAAAACTTTTTGTTGGAGGAGAAACTACCCATCACAACTGAGAATAGGTTACAAGAACCGTATGAATATGTAGAGAAACATTTTAGTTGCTTTTCATTGCTTCCCTTGCATTCTCCACTTAGGTTTATGGTGTTTGAGTTTCAAAGTGCCATAATCCTCCATGAGAATCTTAAGTACTTTATCGAGAATCTTAAGTACTTTATCTTTTGTTTTCAAAAATACAATTTTTATTTTCCATTCTTGGTAGCTCAAGACATGTACTCTTTACCCTGCTTATGCATTCATAGCATAAGACTTGACTGCTCCGGCTGCAATCTCCCATACAGACCCCACCTCCTTTGCCTCCCTTGCAGACAGGGCAGAAAAAACGAGTCTTAATGTAAGGTGTAGACTCTTCTTCGGGGCGGCTCCCCTTAGCACCATCACCGGCTCCATGTAGTGAGGGAGTTTGCCGTAAAAAGAGCAGCAGGGAAAGTGGATCAGGTAGCTTGCTTCTATCCTGAACGGATGGAGGCTTATGGTTTGTTAAACGTAGGAAGCAAACAAACTTGCGTGAAGGATGTTTTTTTTTCTCTCTCCTCTCTCCATCAACATGTACAAAAGATGTCTGTGACAGAAATGAAGATGTTGAGATGGATGAGTGGTCATACAAGAAAAGACCGTATACATAATGAGGTTATTAGAAACAAATTAGGAGTGGCACCAATAGAGGATAAAATGAGAGAACATCGTTTAAGATGGTTTGGACATATAGAAAGAAGATCAAAAGAAGAACCTCTAAGAAGGTTAGAAAAACTAAATTTGTAAAGTATTAAAAGAGGTAGAGGACGACCACAAAAGTGTTGGAAAGAAACAATAAAGAATGATCTAGCTTATTGGGAGTTAAGTGCTAACATGGCACACGATAGGGATCTGTGGAAACAAAGAATCCATGTAGCCGACCTCGTCTAGTATGGGAAAAGGCTTAGTTGTTGTTGTTGTTTGTCCTCTCTCCATCAAATATTGTCCTTGAGTTTGGTCCATAGTTTAGCTATCTCATGCCATGGTCGAGAGTCTTAATGCTTCAGTTCTTCATCTGACAACTTCCAGGGGCATTTCTTTGGTAGGCCTCTTTTTGACCCCAACTGCCTCGTTATCGCAAAAAGATGTCTCGGGCTGGAAGCTATATAATGCCGCTGAAGCATTGGTTGGGATAGGTTTCTGTTGTTTCAAAACCCTAGAAGTAAAATCAGGTACCTCTCTCCTAAAGGACTTGCTTCACGGCCTACTCCTACCCTACCTCCCCACTTTAAGATAAGGTGGCGGTGTATCTATAGTAAGTTTTGCAAGATGTAACTTACCTTAAAGTGATAGGTCAGTGTGACAACGGACAACTTTCGGAGCCAACAATGTTCTCGTGCGAAAACAAAATCGGCCAGATTCAAGATTCTGGTTGAAAGATGAAGAAGGTCGAAGCGTGTAAAGACTCAAAGAGATGATCGTGACTGTCCATGAGTTATACCCATATTTGATATCCACATTTGCTATTTTAGTTTTTTATTTGTATCAAGTTAATGAGCCGTACTATGAAATTGTGGGAAATAATTATTGAACATAAGTTAAGACAAGTATCGAGTACAACAGAGAATCAATTTGGATTCATGCTAGGCAGATCTAATGTTGAAGCAATTTACCTTATAAGAGACATTTTGGAGCAAAAAAAAAGACCTTCATATGATATTTATTGATGTAAAAAAAGCTTACGATAGGGTACCGAGGGAGGTTCTTTGGAGAACCTTGGAAAAAAGAGGTATCCCATTGACATACATAAACCTTATAAGAGACATGTATGATGATGCAAAAACATGTGTGAGGACTCATGAAAGAATGACAACTTCTTTGAAGTTAATATTGGGTTACATCAAGGATCAACTTTAAGTCCTTACATATTTATAATGGTGATTGACGAGTTAACGAAACATATTCAAGATGAAGTACCTTGTGTATGTTATTTGCATATGACATTGTGTTAGTAGAGGAGTTTAAGGGAAAAAGTTAATAGAAAATTGAAACTATGGAGAGAAACATTAGAAAGTAAAGGCTTCCGACTTAGTAGAACAAAAACAAAATATATGAAATATAAGTTTGACCGTTTGGTTACTTCAGAGGACATAGAAATTAAAATTGGCACACATTGCATCCCCCGAAAGATATGTTTTAAATACATAGGGTTAATTTTTCAGAGTGATGGAAGAATTGATAGAGACATTACGCATAGAATTAATGTTCGTTGGTTAAAATGAAGAGGATCATCAAGTATTCTTTGTGATAAGAAGATACCATTAAAGTTAAAAGGTAAATATTATAGAGCAACAATTAGACTAGTCATATTTTATGGTTATGAGTGTTGGGCAGTTAATCATCAATATGTACAAAAGATTTCTGTGACAGAAATGAAGATGTTGAGATGGATGAGTGGTCATACAAGAAAAGACCGTATACATAATGAGGTTATTAGAAACAAATTAGGAGTGACACCAATAAAGGATAAAATGAGAGAATATCGTTTAAGATGGTTTGAATATATAGAAAGAAGATTAAAAGAAGAACCTGTAAGAATGTATGGAAAACTAGATTTTGAAAGTATTAAAAGAGGTAGAGGACGATCACAAAAGTGTTGAAAAGAAACAATAAAGAATAATCTAGTTTATTGTGAGTTAACTGCTAACATGGCACATGATAGGGCTATGTGGAAACAAAGAATCCATGTAGCCGACCCTGTCTAGTATGGGAAAAGGCTCAGTTGTTGTTGTTTGTATGTATCTTACGTGTTGTTCTTAAATGTAGCTTTAAATAAGCCTCATTAATGACATACATATAAAATATATGTAAATTAGTACATTGTAATGCTGGTACTTAAAGGGTGAAAACCCTACCAGCCAATTAAGTGAGTTTTCTTGGAATAGAAGAAAGAGAGATAGAGAATAGCGGCACCAAGATCAGCCACCCTCTCCCAACCATCTTCTATCCATTAATCAAGAGTATTTTCTCTATTAGATTGTTGTCTTTTTGTAAATGATATAAGAGCATAGGGGCTGTTTGAGTCATAGAAGATCAAGATCTTGATTGTATTGTGGAGCTTCAAGTGAAGAAGACTCGAGGCCAGATATGAAGTGAAGAAGTCCACAAAATTTCTGATTTCTGGTAAGTATTTGATTCTAACTTGATTGATGATGATGGAAGGAAGGTTGAAGGAGGAATCTCAAGTTATTGTGTTTGGCAAGCAGAAAATCAAACCCTTCCAAATTATGAATATTCGATTGGGAGGTAGAAACTATGATTGACAAGATCAATCGAATTGGTATCGAAATAAGAGGGAAATTATCGATAATCAAAACAAACCAGATCAGATCGAGTGAAGAAAGTTCAGAATTTGAGAGATCGACAAAGCATGATGCACTAGTCAGTTCATGGTTGATTCAATCAATGAATCCCTCCATTAGCAAAACCTTCATTTACATGGATTCAGCTATAAAAATTTGGTATGGAGTAGAGGAAGCATATTCAAGACAAAGGAATATAGCTAAAGAATATGAGATTCTTGAAAATATAAGGAAATATCGCCAAGGGAACATACCTATCAACGAGTATTATGGAGTACTACATGGGCTTTGGAATGAACAAAGATATATTCTGGAAAATAAGTGCAACTACTGTATAAAAGAGAGAACAACAAATGGTGAAATTCGAAAAGTGTTTGATCTTATGTGGGGATATCTCCTGAATAAGAATTAATTAAGTTAAATATTCTGAGCAAAGATGAACTTCCCTCAGTGAAAACAATATACTCTCTCTTGGTAAGAGATGAAGATCGAAGAAATTTAGAGAAGGAAGAGCAATTAAAAACCGTAAAATTTGCATTATCAATTATGAGACATGAAGAGATTCATTTAGAGGTAGAGGAAGAGGACGAACTCATAATTATGATAATAAGAACAAACTGCAGTGTACTCATTGTGGGAAAAGGTGAGACTCGCGAACATTGCTGGGAGATTATAGGCAGGCCAATTGAATACAAGGATTATGGTAGTCACGTGGCAGCCACAACCGAAAAGAAGAATGAATTGAGTTCTATAGATGAAATATAAAGAAGAAACTTGCAAAAATAAAAGGAAGATTGTGTAAACAACCCTAAACTTCTTCACCAAAGACTTAATTAAATCTTCCTACTTCTTATAGCATGAGTGGTAACCCCTTTCTTAAAAATTTTGCATGCTCTAATTTTTAGATTATAGACTCTAGTGCTACCAATCATATGGTAGGTGATAAAGACTAATTTTATAAAGTATGAAGTTACTTCCATACCTCAGTATGTGAAAGTAGCAAAGGACTCCTTGGTTCCAATGGAAGGAAAGGGAGTAATTCAAACAATCGATCTTAGGCTTAATTCAGTTAGGCTTAATCCAATGATCTATATTCCTAAATTCCCATTAAATTTACTCTCGGTGAACTCTTTGATTAGAGACATGAATTGTTCAATAACTTTTCTCCTTTTGGTTGTGGTTTTCAGGATATGAGGATGGGAAGAACCTTCAGACTTGGTAAGCTAATGAATGAACTATACATACTCTCTGGACATCAAATCTCATTACAGAGAAAAGTATTAGTAGCCATTATTGTAGAAGAAGAAATGAGAATTTGGCATAGTCGGTTAGGACATCTATCTGTGTCGAAACTTCGAGAGTTAGTTCCTTTTGTAATCCCAAGGGATTCAATCTTTCAATGTGATCTATGTCATAGGGCTAAACATCATAGAGCTTCTTTTCCATGTAGGGAGTCTAAATCGTCATTTCCTTTGGAGTTGATACACTTTGATGTATGGGGTCCATGTTTCATACTCTCACTTGGGAACTTCAAATATTTTGTGACTTTAATTGATGACTATTCGAGACTCACCTTTGATAATCTCATAAAATCTAAGTCTGAAGTGTCTTTGATTTTTCCTATAGTTCATGGTCTCTTTAAGACTCACTTTGGACATACCATTAAGATTCTTAGATCTGAAAATGGTGGTGAGTTTGTTAATTCTCAGTTGCAATCATATCTTTAAACCCATGATATACTACATCAGACTTCGTGCGTCTATACTCCACAACAAAATGAAGTTAATGAATGAAAAAATCAAAATATCTTAGAAATTACAAGAATTTTGCTTCTAGAACATAATGTACCTAAATCTTTTTGGCCTGAAGTTGTGCTTATACCTGTATATCTCGTAAATAGACTTCCTTTTGTGATACTCTCTGCAAAATCTTTATTCAAATTGATCAAACCAGAAGCTAATCCATTCCATATCATTCCATGAGTTTTGGTTGTGTTTGCTATGTTCATGTTCATAATCTATTTCGAGATAAGTTTGATCCCATGACACTTAAATGTGTTTTTATTGGTTATTCTTGTGAAAAGAAATAATACGTTTGCTATGATCCAAAATCTCATAGGAGGTATATTTCAATGGATGTAACCTTTTTTGAATCTACTTCCAAAACAACAACAACAACAACAACTAAGCCTTTTCTCATACTAGACGGGGTCAGCTACATGGATTCTTTGTTTCCACAGATCCCTATCGTGTGCCATATTAGCAGTTAACTCGCAATAAGCTAGATCATTCTTTATTGTTTCTTTCCAGCACTTTTGTGGTCGTCCTCTAGCTCTTTTAATACTTTCTAAATTTAGTTTTTCATACCTTCTTACAAGTTCTTCTTTTGATCTTCTTTCTATATGTCAAAACCATCTTAAACGATATTCTCTCATTTTATCCTCTATTGGTGCCACTCCTAATTTGTTTCTAATAACCTCATTATGTATACGGTCTTTTCTTGTATGACCACTCATCCATCTCAACATCTTCATTTATGTCACAGACATGTTTATGATTAACTGCCCAACACGCAGAACCATAAAACATAGCAGGCCTAATTGTTGCTCTATAATATTTACCTTTTAACTTTAATGGTATCTTCGTATCACAAAGAATACTTGATGCTCCTCTCTATTTTAACCAACCAGCATTAATTCTTCCATCACTCTTAAAAATTGACCCTAGGTATTTAAAACTTATGTTTCAGGAGATGCAATGTGTGCCAATTTTAATTTCTATGTCCTCTGAGATAACCAAATGATCAAACTTACATTCCATATATTCTGTCTTTGTTCTACTAAGTCGGAGGCCTTTGCTTTCTAATGTTTCTCTCCATAGTTCTAATTTTCTAATAACTTTTTCCTTAGACTCCTCCACTAATACAATATCATATGCAAATAACATACACCAAGGTACTTCATCTTGAATATGTGTTGTTAACTCATCAATCACTATTATAAATAAGTATGGACTTAAAGTTGATCCTTGATGTAACCGAATATTAACTTCAAAGAAGTCTGTCATTCCTTCATGAGTCCTCACACATGTTTTTGCACCATCATACATGTCTCTTATAAGGTTAATGTATGTCAATGGGATACCTCTTTTTTCCAAATTTCTCCAAAGAACCTCCCTCGGTACCCTATCATAAGCTTTTTCTAGATCAATAAATATCACGTGAAGGTCTTTCCTTTTTGCTCTAAAATGTTCCATAAGACGTCTCAAAAGGTGAATCGCTTCAACAGTAGATCTGCGTGGCATAAATCCAAATTGGTTCTCCATTGTACTTGATACTTGTCTTAACCTATGTTCGATAATTCTTTCGCATAATTTCATAGTATGACTCATTAACTTGATACTTCGATAATTCGCATAATTTTGAATGTCTCCCTTGTTCTTATATATGGGTATAAGTGTACTCGCTCTCCATTCCTCGGGCATCTTTTGGTTTTTCCATATTTCATTAAATAGTCTTGTGAGTCAAGTGATTCTTATGTCTCATAGTATTTTTCAAACTTCTATAGGAATATTATCTGGTCCTACCGATTTACCACCCTTCATATGTTTAAGAGCCTCTTTGACTTCATTCTTTTGAATACGTCGGTAGAAATTATGGTTTATATACTTTTCTGATTTGGCTAACTCTCCTAAGCTAATACTAACATCTTTATTTTCATTAAAAAGCTTATAAAAATAGTTTTTCCATCTATTTCTTATATCATCATTTGCCACTAGAATTTTTTCATCCTCGTCTTTTATGCATCTAACACAATTAAGATCTTTAGTTTTCTTATCTCTAGCCCTAGCTATCCTAAAAATATCTCTTTCACCCTCTTTTGAGTTGAGTTTTTTATATAAATCCTCCCAATTTTTCACTTTTGCTTCACTCATGGCCTTTTTCGCTTCCTTCTTTGCTTTCTTACAAGCCTCTAAAGTTTCACTAGTTTTCTTAGCATAGTGTAATTTGTAGCATGCCCTCTTTGCCTTGATTTTATTTTGCACTACTTCACTCCACCACAAGCTTCTTTTTGTGCTGGTACACCTCCTTTAGATACACATAACACATCTTTCGCCACTTTCCTAATATGTATAGCCATATTGTTCCACATATCACAGGGTGTACCAACATAATTCCAAACATCTCCTTGAAGGACTTTCTGGTTAAATATATCTTCTTTCTCGCTTTTGAGGTTCCGCCATTTAGTCCGAATAGCTCGATGCACTCTTTTCTTCTTTGTCCATTTTTTATTTGTAAATCCATAACTAAAAGTCGATATTGGGTGGTTAAGCTTTCTCCTGGAATTATCTTGCAATCTTTACAACACACTCTATCTTTTTTTCTACAAATAAAGTAATCAATTTGTGTGTGTGATACACAAATTTCGAATATGGAAGAGCCGGTTCTTCCAATGAATATTACAAGTGAAGAAATGGATGAAGACTAAGCTCTCGTAGAAGGAGAGAGGAAGATAGTCATGCCGAATCCGATGGACACCATGGACCAAGGGAGAGAACCTTCCTAAGAAGTGTTGAAATTTTAGAAGAAAAAGGCAGTGATGATTTGGATGTTCCCATCGTTCTTCGGAAAGGAAAAATGTTGTGTGGTAATTACCTAATTTCTCAATTTATCTCTTATGATCAATTATCATATAGTTATCATAATTTTGTATTAAATTCTGAATTGTATCAAGTTCCTAAGGATTTTTCTTGAAGCACCAAAGCATGAACACTCGGTTGAAGCCATGAAATCTGAACTTCAAGCACTGGAAAAGAATCAGATGTGGGATGTTAGTTATCTACCACTAGGCAAGAAAGCAATAAGTTGTAAGTGGGTGTATATTATCAAGTTCAAGGCAAATGGGACATTGGAAAGATATAAAGCGAAACTAGTAGCTTGCGGTTATAGTGAGTTATATGGGATTGACTATGAGGAGACATTTGGTCCAGTGACAAAGCTCACATGAATACGAGTTATCATTAGTGTGGCTGCCCAAAAAAATTGTATCATGTGGCAGCTAGATATGAAAAACACATTCTTACGGGGAGAGCTCAAAGAATAAATCTATATGGAGCTGCCACCTGATTACCCAAACCAAAGAAGTAAAGTATGTAGATTAAAAAAGACAATTTATGGGCTGAAGCAGTCTCTTAGAGCATGGTTAAAAAAATTCAGCAAGAGTATTTTCAATTTGGGGTATAAAAAGAGTGTGAGTGATCTTACATCATTTTTTAAGAAAGGAGAAAAATTAACATTGTTACTTTAATATGTTGATGATATTATAGTAACAGGAGATAACATCGAGGAAATCCAAAGACTAAAGTGAGAATTCTATCAGTTATTTGACATCAAGGACCTCAAAAAATTATACTACTGAGCATTAAATTACCTTATTGAGGTACTAATATTTGTTTAAATCAAAGAAAATATACTTTGGATATGTTATGAGTGTTAAGATGGAAAATTGTAAGCCAATCTATACTCTCGTGGATGTAAAGTATAAGTTGCAAATAGAGGATGGAGCTGCTAAAGTAGATGCAACTAGATATCAACAATTGGTTGAAAAACTGATATATTTGACTATCACTCGCCCATATATAGCATATGGAGTAAACATAGTAAGTCGGTTTATGCAGTCACCTTTAAAGTACCATATGGATGCAATTTTTCATATACCCGAAAACCACTCTAGGATATGGAGTAATATATAAGGCTAATGGTCACACAAAAATTGAAATCTACACATGTGCTGATTAAGCAAGTTATCTAGAAGATAGAAAATCAACTACTGGATATATAACACTAGTTAGAGGCAACATAGTATCATGGAAAAGTAAGAACAAAACATATTGAAATCAATTGTTATTTTATACAGGAACAACGTGGGTACTAAAGAATTTCAACTTGAACATGTGAAGTCAGATAGTCAATGTGCAAACATTTTAACTAAAGCTCTTAACAAAAATCTATTGCTCAGATTATGTGGCAAGTTGGATGTAACATCTATCTTTCACCCAACTTGAGAGGGAGTGTTGAAAGATGAAGAAGGTCGAAGCATGTAAAGACTCAAAGAAATGATCGTGACTGTCCATGAGTTATACCCATATTTGATATCCAGATTTGCTATTTTAGTTTTCTGTTGTTATGTATATTAAGTTTTGTTTTTAAAGGTAGCTTTAAATAAGCCTCACTAATGGCATACATGTAAATTAGTACATTGTAATGCTGGTACTTAAAAGGGTGAAAACCCTACCAGCCGATTAATGAGTTTTCCTCAAATAGAAGAAAGAGAGATAGAGAATAGGCGACACCAAGTTCAGCCGCCCTCTCCCAGCCATCTTCTATCCATTATTTGCAGTATTTTCTCTATTAGATTGCTGTCTTTTTGTACAATTCCGTGGAATGGCGAGAAGACATAATACTTCACTCTGAGCTGAGGGATCTGGCAAGTGTCACATCATCCTTCAATGCATGTCTTTCAAAAAATCCCATGCTTTATTTGCAAAATAAAATTAGCAACATTATCACAAATTTGTTGGCCACACTGTTCATGAGCCAAAACAAAATTGACATGATTCTTGTTTCCTTCTCTTGTAGTTTCGTCATGTGCTTTTTTGACTTTATTTGCCACATCATCTTCAAGAACCTTAGGGACCCCTTCCTCTGTATTGAACACAAAATGGCTCAACTCAATGGATCTGTCTGCTCCTGTAAATTTTATCCAATTAATTAATTGCTTAAAGATTTGGACTACATTTTGTAGTTGGAAGCTATATGAGCCAAATATTTCCTTAAATTTTTGCACTTTACTGTAGTTCAAAGAACTATGCATACGACAAATTGTGCACATTACTTTTTTTATCTTCCATAAGTAGCGAGGAAAAGGTACTAATCTTCCTATGAAGCTTTGTGAGGAAGTAGGGAAACTATGAGAGTCACCTAAGCATGTGCCACAATGACTACTAAAAATGCGTTAAGGGTTCCATGGATACCAAGGGAACACCAAAGTTCAAACAAATGCTTGCTGAAGATCTGAATGATTTTTGTGTGCAGAGCCACTGTGCGTGGATATAAGAGTGAGCTACTATAGTCTTCCAGTGTTCATGAAAGTATGGCCAAAGAGACTAAAAATGACTCTTATATGGCATACCCTGTAATCAAATCCAATGGACCCAAATGAACTACAAACAGGTCTCCAACGAGACCCCAAATTTGCAAGAAATGGCATGAGTGATCTTTATAATGGGTATGATCCTCTATTTGTAGAAGAAAAGTAAAAGCGAGGTACAAGTGAAGTAAATATGTGTGTGTGTGTGAGAGAGAGAGAGAGAGTTGAGCTAACCGTTGAAAATTCCACCAGCACTTTACCAAAATAAAGTAGAATAAACAGAAAACATTAAACAGACATGCATAAAATCACAACAATGAAGAGAAATATGAAAATAATCTAAAACTTAGAAAAAGATTTCCCTAGACAAACATTACTAAGATAACAAAGTATATAGATTTCAACAGTAAGATGATATTTCCATTTTTGTTTCCCAAAATTACTGACAAATGGCCTGCTTGGTCACCACATGCTTTCAGTATTTCCTTGAGTTTTTATATCAAATTGAAGGACAAGAAATGTAGGCATGGTTTGATAAATTGCATAACACGTGAGAGTTTCCTTTTCTGTACTTGTTTCTGAACTCTGTTCTCATTTTTGTGTGAGTTAATTTTCTGTCAAGCATGCCCCATTATAAATTGCAAACAATATCTTATTTGAGGACTTAAAGTTGAAAAACAGATCCTTGCAGTAGAAACTTTAGAGATCATGTCTTCTTTTTGAGATTTGGATTTTGGAGGAACTTATCCATCATATAACAGTTGCATATAGTATCAAATATACATTGGATAGTTGTCAATTAGTTTATTGTTGCTAAGATGGATCTCATTGCTTGCAGGATGGGGCACTATGGCCATCTGAAGTTGAAGAATTATTCTCAACTGCTCCTGAGAAGTTAGTTTCCGTTTATCTCTTTTGGTGTAAGACTGCAACTTTTGTCTATCTGTGTGGTTCATATACTTTATATGCAAAAAATGACAGGTGCTTTCACTTTATATTATGATAGATAATATATATTGGTTAGTGGTATTTTTTGTTACATCTCGCCCATAGACCCTAAGCCATTTGTGTCAAGATCAAGGAAGTAAAGTCCATGTCAAATTCCACTTCAACATTGTAAGCTTCACGGCTGTAAGTCAAAGCCAAGCTTGTAAGCTCATGGAAGCCATGACCAAGGCAAAACATGGTGCAAACTAAGTCCTAGAGTCATAGCTTGTGGTCAAGAAGCATAAACATCGCTTGATTAACACAAGATAAAGCTTGGGATCTTATCTATAAGTGAACCTAAGGTCTCATCTGGATTTACCTTATTTGGAAAGTTTTTTGGCACCAAGGTTGTATTTGATGGGAAAGATGGTCCAAGATGCATGAGAAGTCCCTAAGGGTGTGTTTGGTTCACGATACTAGGCCTTTGGTAATGGAACTACAATTCCAGGTCCATATGGGATTAGAACCTATGGAACCATGGTTCCACGTTTGATTTGTACTTAGAAGTGACACTCGGAACCATGGTTCCACGTTTGATTTGCTCTTGTACCTGGTACTCTAGTTCCAACTTCCAACAATTAGTTTCACATTTGATAAATATCATTCACACACACACACACACACACACATATATATATATCGACTGATCAACTATTTCAATTAGAATTAAAAACAACAATTGTAATTACAAACATAATATCCATATGTTTAATTGGTCAACAATTTTTTCTTTTGTATTCCTTTAAGTCTCTCCTTGTCCGAAGGCAATTACAGGTGTTAGGCATTTAGTGTTATCCGTATCGTATGATGAAGTATGATACGTATTATATTGTGGGGCTCTATGATACGATAGAGGGTAGTGTATCATGTCACGTAACTTATCGAGATGTATCTTGTGATACAACCTGTATTACACCCATTCTAAAGTAGAAAAAATAAACATATTTTTTAACATATCAAGGTTATCAACATACAATATTTTTCAAAATAGTGCTAGTTCAAAATATTTCTCAGTCCAAACGCGCAACAAAAATAAACTCTGAAAACATAATGAACTTAAGTACATCTTACAAGCAGAATACTAATTTTCAACATGCGTGCTTGTTTTCATAATTCTATCTGCTTAAATGTTGTCTCCTAACAAAGGAGAGCTTTTATATAACATATTCAACTTAATTTATAATTTTGATATTAAGTAATACATGCAATTTAGACTACGTTACACATCAGCTGGTGCAAAAAAGAAAAAAAGAGCAGGCTAGACAACTGAGTGTAAATCATCATGCACAAAGGTCATCATAAGGCGCTTTGAGGCTCAACTAATCCATGTAAAACTTGAACCAGTATTCTTTGTACAATTACATGTTAGAGTTAAATCAGAATGCTATTCAACGGTTCAAGCATGAAATTCTAAATTAAGATCATGAAAATTAAGAGATAGAAAAAAATGACAAACCTAAAACCCGAGCTCAATAGATAATAGATCAACCACATGAATACAAAATAGATTTAACCTGAATCAATCATGGTCTAAATTATATGAATTCTTTGCAATTGCATAATTTTCCTATTTTTTTGGATTTTCCCATTTTTTTAATACTAAAATATGAGACGGGCGATACAATATGATACATATCATATCGTGGACCAAAACGATAAACAATACGATATGCGTTGAACAACACTATTTACCTTAAGAAAAAAGAATACACTCCAAAATGATGTTCGCAATTGTCTCACATACAATCTTTTTGTACTTCTCTTTTCTAGAAATCCTTCCAAAAAGTATCAACCAATTGCTTGAAGAGTTCAACTGCATCCCCTCCAAGACCATGAATGCCATAGCTTGAGATCATTGCATCAAACACCCCCTAGAGGAGTTGAGAGGGTCCAATGGCTCACATCAATTTTTTGGGGAGCAAGAAATTGATGGACAAACCTCGTTGCTTGTATGACCCTGCAGCAGAGCAAAGCTTTAGAGTCATGCAAGTCATGACCAAGGTCAAAGATGGTGCCAACCAATTCACGGAGTCAATAAGATAGGCTCTAGAAGCATAACGATGGTTCAACTAATGCAAGAGGAAAGGCTCTAGAAGCATAACGATGGTTCAACTAATGCAAGAGGAAGCTCGAGAGCTCATCTATAAGTAAACTTAGAGTCTCATGAGAACTTTCTTACTTTGTAAAGTTTTGAAACCAAAGTTGGAGACATGGATTTGATGGGGAAAATGGTCCAAGGTGAGGATCCAGGAGAAGTCTCTAGAGAAGTTGAGAAGGTCCAATGGGTCACATAAGCTCTTTGGGGAGCCAGAAGTTTATGGATGACCTCACTGCTTATATGGATAATGGAACTAAAAATACCTCTCTTGTACATCTAATTGGATCTATGGAATAAAGTCGCCTTTCTCTTCCCGAGTCTCCTCTACAATTGCATAGGTTTATCTAGATTGGGCTATGGGAGAGTCATCTCTCTTGGATTTGGGTTACCTAAGGGTACTCATACTCCTGACTAGATTGGGTTAGGTTAGAAAAACCTTTCTCTTCTCTAGATACCTCACGTTTCATTCACATCCTTTCTCCATTCAATTCCACATACCTACATTTACTCATCTCTCTAAATGCCTTCCAGGTAAAATTGACCCTTATACAATTCAGCCCCCTTTCCATCCTTAAGTTGATGTGGAGTATGTCTTGACTGATCTTCTATATTGTCCTCATAAGTCATAACAGCTGTGACCTACTCTACCGAAGAGAAATGCTCACTTCGCTTAGCTGATCTACCTCACATTACCCCTTTTTTCTCACCTCAGGTCTGACCATTCACTCCAAAAGATTAGATAATCCTCAGCAATACCATTGACCTAAGTTGACCTACTTGCAGAAAAACCGCATGGTAGCACTTGGATCACTCCCGATCAGTTCAAACATCATACTTGCTTGGGATTGGGCAGGAGAAGATGTTTTGGCAGTTGTCTCTGTTTCTGATAAACCAACGGGTTTAGTTTGTTTCTAAATTCTTTACATTTTTGTAAGTCAATTACAAAAGTATAGCTAGGGTCTAACAGGTTTGAGTTAACTTTTCTAAGAAAGGTCAAGGTTCAGACCGACATTGTTGGAATAGGATTGAAATTCATAGCATTTGGAGTGGTTGCTGATAAACAATATAATTTGATTCAGAAACCAGAGTTAAAACACAAGCGATTGACATTCTCCTTCTCGTGGGTCTATCTGAGACTAAAATTGAGATCTCTCCACTTAGAGATTGGAAACCTTTTCTTAGTTCTTATGAAAAAGCTTCTTGGTCTCCTTATGAAAGCTTGCTACATGATATCACTGGAAGAATGTCAAACGCAGTAGGGAACTCAATTTATGGCTGCCTGTTAAGCTTGGACGCAAGCTGCCCTTTGACACAAAATCTAGAGTAGCACATGTCATAAATTGGATGATAATGCAAACCAGGCATCTGCATGGCCAAAATTCTTGAAAACCCTCAAATTGCGAGAAAATTTGCAATCATGTACTTGTACCAGTGAAGTGTCTCGACAGGCAGAATTGTTCTCTCTCTCTCTCTCTCTCTCTTTGAGTAGAGGTCTGACAAATGGGGGAAGTCCTTTCTAGGGACTTTCTTTTGTATTAGCAGAAAATGGAACTGAGTCACAAAATCTTGTCCCTAGACCCCCCAAGTTCCCAACAGAGGTCGAATTGATGTGACTCTTATCACGGTAGTGGGTAGCTTGGAATCCAAGAGAGTACCCTCAATAAAATTCCATTTGGGATGATCATAAGATTTTCCAGATCAACTTTGATCGCCATCCAAGCTGCTTTTCCTTTCCATATATATATATATATGTATATCTACACAATTACTTGTACAAATTTCTTCATTGTAAAACTTCATTACTGTCAGCTTCTGTGATACTTGATTTGCAACATTACCTTAGAGTAATTTACTGACATGTGGTTGTGGTTATCATCCTTCATCGTTTCTTCTAACCAGCATATGAGGAAAATTGAACTTAAGGTAAATTTAATAGTTTAGGTCAGTTATTTAATAGATAAAAAGTAGACTAGTTTTGGTAAAAGTATTAATCAACAACAACAACAACAACAACTAAGCCTTTTCCCATACTAGACGGGGTCGTGGTAAAAGTATTAATAAATTATTAAATAAAAACATTTAATGTAAATGCACAACAATATTTAAAAATTAATATATTAGTTTCGAATTAGTTAATTAATAAATATATGATAGACTGATGGTTGATGAAATTTGTGGGAATGAGGTCTACCATCATCAGTTCTTTTCAACAATCATCACATTTATTTGTTTTGTTCGTTTTGCTTGTAGTTCATGGCTTTTCTCCATGTTGCAGCCCCTGGAATGTTGGTATGTACAAAGATTCTGCAGAAAGGAATGCAGTTGGTGGTTTAACACTAAATGGCTTCTTGTCACAGGTGTGGTTGGTATTCTAGTGCCACGCTTGCTATGTAATTGTCTATTCTACCACAAAGTGAGCCTAGGAAAAGCTAAAAATGGATCCTCTCTACTTGAGGGATCTTGCAAGTGTTCACCAAAATTGGAGGACTTAATTTTCTATGGGTTACTCTTTCATGGTTTGAGTTTTATGATTCATCTTTCGCAGTGCTATGTTCGGTCATATTGGTAAATGTGTTTTGAGTTGATTTGCAAAATGAGTTGCTTGATTTTATTGTACATGGGCATAGTACTTGCTTTGAAAAGATGGTTAATATTGCTAAAACAGGTCTTGTCTAGCTACTCAATCTCATACTATTTCATTTTCCTGGTTATTTGTTTAGACACTGGAAGCTTATGATACAACAAAACAAGGCTTTCTTTTTACTTCACCATGCACTGTCGGTTAACCCATTATGTGAACTGAAAGTTTGTAGTCGTGTCAAAGGAATTGAAGAGATTTTTGAAATAACCTAGTTTGTATTGTATTGGAGAGTTTCACTGTCTGTATATTATACATGTGATGGTGGATTCACGTCTCTTTGGTTGATAGTACCCCTTTCTTTGTTTTCCTTACTACATGCCTGCATGTTTTTGAAGAATTATGTATGATCTTCATTTGCAGTGGGCACTGATGACTTTAATGGACCCTGTTACTAGCCTGGCCAATTTGATATATATTGGATATGCTGGTGATCCATCATCATCATTTCGTGTGACACGGAGAAGGCGAATAGATCGAAAGAAGCAGCAGTCACAAAGAAACGTTTTCCAGTGTTTCGTTTTTGGCCCTGAAAGTTCTGGCAAATCTTCCTTGCTGAATGCATTTGTTGGGAGGTACTATAGCATTTGATTTAATTCCCTGGCTACATAAGTATTGGTTGACTTATCCTTTGAAATGCTGAAGATTAGCAACTCCCAACTTATCCATCTTTTCTCACTTGCCTATTTATGATTGACATTTCTCGTGATCAATGTAAATATTTCAACTGCAGGCCGTTTTCAGAGAAAAATACACAGACTGTTGAACCACAATTCGCTGCTAACATTGTTCAGTATGGGGTGAGTTCATTAATTTCAAACTCTATTGCTTTTGATACCTTTGTTTAGAATTAGGCATGATATTTTCACGTTGCTTGCAAGAATTTGAATTTGAAACTTGTTTAGGTTTTGCAGGTGATCTTGTGAATTTGACTGCAATTTTATATGGTGCAGTCTTGTCTGATGTTTGTGTTCCCTATGTTGTTTAAACTGCTACCGTAAATAAATTCCTGATAAGTGTTTTGCTTGAGTTCATGCAACCTGTATAATTTAGATGACGTTGTACTATGTCCTGGTCTAGACCTGGCTTAGAGTAATTGTTGTTCAATGTCCTTTTGAACTATATTACAAGAGGATGCTACTTTTGAACCTGTTCTAATGCCCCCTTTCAAAACTGGAGCCACCATGAAGAGAAAAGGGAAATTCAATAATTTCCCTGTTGAATTGCACTTGATTCGCTAATTCTGCTACCATATAATTTTGATCCTGAAGAATTACAAAAGATAGTCACTACATCCTGCTCACTGATTTAGAGATGCACAAATTGTCAAATACCATTTGCTTGTGATGATCCACTTTATATTGTATACTCGTACTGGCATAAATGATGGTACTGGTGCTGGTGTTCTTGAGAATGCAACTCGATGGGAGTGATAAGGATTCTCCAAAGCATTGGGAGGACAACAATAGGTTTCTCTGAGCTCTAACTTCTCTCCTCTAGGATCTTTGCTATCACTTCTTACTAGGAGACAGCATTTCTGCACGGATGGATAAGAAACAAAGAGCTATTCCAGTATAAAGAGATTGATATATATATAAAACATCCGCATAAGCATTTCTTCAAATTGAAATAATGAAATTGAGAAATGAAGAAACAGTGCGTTGAGGTGCATTTTTTATACCATTAATGCATCGACGCACCAGGGACCTTTTGGGCTTAGTATTTTCTTTCCTCACCTGAGTCTGGATTGCAATGATAGGTCAAAAGGCAATCATCCCCATAATTGCACAGCAGTACAAACGACTTATTGCAAGGGCTATCCTACGTTACCTTAGCTAAGCGTTTTCCCACATTACCTTACCTTTCCTGAACCTTTTCCTGCACTAGGTCGAGTTGGTTAGAGGGTGCAACATGATGACTTTTTGGGAGGTCACCATCCTACTGCCATTCTTGCCCAAGTTGTTTAATTTTGAAGTTTGAATAGGATCTGGTGTGCAAAAATGGCACCCCTTAAGACCCGACAAAATCTTCCCCTGGTTGTCTTCTACGGAACGTTATTGTCCTCCTATATCCGGTCTTGGACTGGCCTTGGAAGGGTGATCTTCTTATGTGACCAGAGTTGACTTGGGGTGGAGCCTGGATCTTTACCTCGTGTGTGTGGGGGTGGGTGGGTGGGGTTGCTCTTTACTTTTTCAAGATGGAAATATACAGTGTACACTGAGGACAGTAAACAAAGACAGTAGTTTCAAGAAAGCAGCACAAAAAAACTGGAAGAACGGAAAAAAGAATATTCAACATAAGCAACAAAAAGCACAATTACACATAAATTTTTTAAAACAACTCAAAAGAGACTAAATAAGTCAAACACGTTAAGGATTAAGAGAGTTTCTTACAGAATTAAGTCTGAAGAGAGTCTTTCTTAGAAGGTTCTGTGTTTTGAGTGACTTTCATGGAAGTGTATCAGATAAGCATCTATTGAAATAAATAAGTGCTGGATAAAAAAAAATCCAATAAGAGGGAAAGCTATTGAAGCCTATGTACGGCATGGTGAATGTGCTGACAAACTGCACAGTTGATATATTTTCCTTTGTATCATGCATGAAAGCTAGGTGAGATTTGTCTTGTGCAGGATAGCTATGGCGTCCTAACTGTTGTGCGTGTCTAATAAAAGAACAGGCAGGTTCTCTGCTGTATATATGAACAGATTGTTCTGCAAAGAGACACTACAGTGCATATGTTCTTTCAATAATTATATGGTCTGTCTATAAGGGTGTATACACTGGCTTTTTGTGCATGTCTGCTACTCTGGGGCATTGATTTATAGATAGGGTCAACCGTGTTGCTCCTGGTAGTTATTGAATCACACCCTCCCCTCAATATGAAAAGAAAGTATTTGATGTTAAATATTGTTTTTTGTGTCTGGCAATAGTTTATTCATCTCATATGTTTGCAAAACTACAGTTACTCAGTTTTGGGTCATTGAAACGTGGTATTTACCTTTGAATCCAAAGGCACATCCTTTTTCCTTCTGCGCAAATGAAAAGTACACTGAGAGCATACCTAATTTCTGGATACGAACTCATCTAGCCGTTCAGGGTCTTTTTCCATGTTTTTCTGTCATTTACGGCTATAATGTATGCTGTGCCTTTTAGTTAGCTGTCTCTTGTGAATTACAGAAAGATGTAAGTCTTCAGATTGGAGATATGACGCAAAATTTGGAGACAGATGTTCTTTTGTAATTCTCCTAACTTTTTTTCCTGAAGGCAACCAAAAAGACTCTTGTGTTACGTGAGATACCCACAGATGGAGTGAGGAGCCTCCTGTCAGATAAGGACTCTTTGGCAGCATGTGATGTGGCCGTGTTCATTTATGACAGGTACTTGGCCTGTGTTGTTCATGAACTCTTTTGCCTCTCCTTCAAGTAGCTGGCAGTCAAGATATTTGGCCTTGATCATTCTTCACATGGCATATTTGCGAGTTTTAAGCTAATTACTCAGGGTGTAGTCTGTTTTATCTCTTCTTTTTCCTTTTATTGCCTGTGACATTTCATTTGTTCATGTAAACAAACTTATAACACTGTGTCCTATTGGATGGTCATGTAAATATTCGTCAATGAACGAAGGTTGATATTGCACGAATCAAGTTCACCAAGTCGCCAAGGGTCAAATGGCATTCAATCACGAATGCCGATCTTCAAGAATAACCAACGAGAGCGGAAGCACATACAAGACAAGTCAAAAACAGTGCTAGACTGCATACTTTATTTATGAATTGATGGAGTATTTATAGACAACATTAGGTGTGAAAATAAGCAACAAGAAGGGAGAAGAAGTGAGCTAGTGCTGGCCGGCCAGCACTAGCCGTTAACGATAGTGGCCATGGCCCTGGCCCTGCCTCAAGCTGGGGTTGCATGGGGCCCTATTACATTAACACCCCCCTCAAACTTATGGGGTATACAACGGAAGTTTGTCGAACATAAATCAAATACAACTCAATTTTCAACGAACTTGTTACAAAAATTTCTACAAAATTAGTTTCCAAGTTGCTACAGCTTCCTTTGAAACAACTCCAAATCATCTTTCCATAATCAATGTGTCAACTTATTTGTCATCCTGCATGAAAATCAACGAAGTATCAATACATACATTTGCTTAATCTTAATGAAATCACAAAGACAATGTACAATATCTAATCCAGAGAGTAAACTAAAAAATGAGTCAAAATAAGTTCATGAAGTTGATTTTCTCAAGAAACTCATTTGAAAGAAAACATTGATATCATTCAAATAGGATTGTGTATAATAACTAGATTCATAAATCAATACAAACTTGTGATATTGTAAGGGGACCTTGGTATATCAAACAAGCATTTTAAGGTTATGCTCAAAACCCAAGTTTTAAGGACAAACTTGAACCCAAACAAGCTTTTTAAGGCAAAGTTCAAAACCCACAAAGTCAAACAAGCTTTAAGGCTAAGCTCAAACCCGAGTTTTAAGGAAAAACTCGAACCCAAACAAGCTTTTTAAGGCAAAGCTTAAAACCTTCAAGTCAAACATAGAATTCCCAAGGCCCTTAAATATCCTTTAAACTCAAGAGTGATTCTATGGTTCCAAAAGTAAGATAATCCATTTGAATGATCAAAATAAGTCAAAGGAATCAACTTCATGCTTTTCAAAAGGTCTCACAATGTTTGTTAAAACCATAACATCAAGATAACTATAAGTCTTTTTCAATATTGATTACTCTCCAACCAAAAGGCCAACAACATGGAACATCTTAATCACAAGGCCAACAAACGGAGATCATAATCTTATAAGAAAAACAACCTTAAAGTTAACAGGATCACAAATCTTCAAATAATGATTTGTTAAATCACTTCTATCACATACAAGTTAATCAAGATAACTATAAGTCTTTTTCAATATTGATTACTCTCCAACCAAAAGGCCAACAACATGGAACATTTTAATCACAAAGATTTCCAACAAAAGGCCAACAAATGGAGATCATAATCTCGTGAAAAAGCAACCTTAAAGTTATCAAGATCACAAATCTTCAAATAAGTGCATCTTCAATTTTCAATTAATTTCCAATCAAAGGCTAAAAATATGAATCTTAGTCATACAAGTACATTCAACTCATTGTTAACAAACATTTTTCCAAGTGTCTCAAATAACAATAAGTATATCTTCAAGCATTAATTGATTTCCAACAAAAGGCCACCAACATGAAGCACCTTAATCACAAAGGTCTTCAACAAAAGGCCAACAACATGGATCTCATTTACACAAGAAGATACTTCTTATCGTTTTCCAACAAATACATTTTCGAACTTATCAATAGTAAAGTTTGAAATCGTAACAAATTTTCAAATAACAATAAGTGTATCTTAAAATATCAATTAATTTCCAACAAAAGGCCACCAACATGAAGCACCTTAATCACAATGATCTTCAACAAAAGGCCAATAACATGGATCTCAATTATACAAGAAGATACCCCTTATTGTTTTCCAACAAATACATTTTCAAACTTATCAATAGTCAAGCTTGAAATCATTCAAATATCACAACACATTTTTCTTCTAAACATGCCAACAAACAGTTTTGATTTAACTCTGTAACTACATAATTGAGATTGCACATAACCAAGTTGGAAGGAACACACATGGATGGGCTCAAGTCTGAATACCATGCACAGCGGAATCAGGTCGAATAGCCAAATCTATCCATTTAACTCAACAAGGCAAATACTGTACAAACATGCAATAATGCTAAGTGCAGTAGAGAAAATTCATGTTTCCACGAGAAGAGAATGCAGTAAACCACTAAAATGTTCCAATAATCAAACTGAACCCATGTTTCTTGCCAATAAGTTAATATAAAACACATAGAGCTTAATATTACCAGATCAAGGAAAAGGTGGTTCCTACAAACGAGATGACAAAAAGACACATTAATATCATTGGGATGTTGCATATCCCTACCATCACCACATACGACTAGAAAAAGAAGCTCAGTTCCTAAAATACCAGAATATTTGAACATCATCATTGGGATCAATTTTACTATCCAAAATAAATCGAACTCAACCAATCCTTAAAGCAACCAACATCACAAAAAGTATAAGACTCACATAATTCACATGACAAACCCAAAATGGTAGTCAATATCTTTACAAGTAAACAAGCCAAACAAGATCCACATATAAAGAAGCAACTATTAGCTAAGTATCCAATCTCTATTCAACCAATTTTTCAAGAACAAAAAGGCAAAGCTATTACAACTCCTATCAAGTCACTTAAGTGCCAAAACCCAAACGAAATTACAGAATGGAAACCAACACCCATAAAACGAGAAAACCTTAAATTTGAGTATTGTCATAGATTTAACAAATCAAAAATTTAGCCAACAAAAGATCATCTAGACGAACCTAAGCACTAAATCTAAACACAAAAGTTTTGCAATTTTTAAAATAAGAAGTCATGCTAAAATTATGAAAGAAACAATACCAAAACCACAGAAATTGATCGTGAAAACCAACAAAGAACAATTAGCATTTTAGATGTCATGTAAGGTTTCTGAGTAAAAAATACAAATGCAACTATCCAAACAATCAAAATAGAGCAAATTTCTAAAAAAAGCCAATGCAACATGAACAAGCTAACAAACTTATTAAAAACATGGATCATTAATTAATACTAAACAAAAATATCAAACTTACTAGCCTAACTCATATCCTTTTAAGTCATAACAAAAACTAAGTTTTCAAAATATCGAACATGGCCAAAAACTTATTTTAGAGTCGTTCATTAAAATCACAAGATCAAATTCAAAAACACAAAAAGTATATATACAAAAACCACAAGCATGTATTACTAATAAAAGTTATATTTTCATAAAAAACACATTCAACATTATCCAAAGTCAAGAAATGCGTGGAAGAATTTATAAGTGAACACATCTAAACAAAGTTTATACTAGCAAGATTTAAGAGAAGACAAAATTTCTAAGAAATTCTAAAATTCCAATGAACACAATGTAATCAATTGAGAACTTCACTATTTTCTTTCAATTTTCAAAAAAAACATATTTTCTAAAGTTACCTTGAACTTCACAATGTCAAAAAACAAGAATCGTAGATTTTCCAAAGTTGACACACTTCCCAATGGACTCATTTCCTTCAATCCGATGCTCTAATACCATGTAAATATTCGTCAATGAACGAAGGTTGATATTGCACGAATCAAGTTCACCAAGTCGCCAAGGGTCAAATGGCATTTAATCACGAATGTCGATCTTCAAGAATAACCAACGAGAGCGGAAGCACATACAAGACAAGTCAAAAAGCAGTGCTGGACTGCATACTTTATTTATGAAATGATGGAGTATTTATAGACAACATGAGGTGTGAAAATAAGCAACAAGAAGGGAGAAGAAGTGAGCTAGTGCTGGCCGGCCAGCACTAGCCGTTGGGACAGCTCTTGGGGCTCCCAACGATAGTGGCCAAGGCCCTGGTGGCCCTGGCCCTGCCTCAAGCTGGGACTGCACGGGCCCTAGTGGCCTGTACCCCTATTACATTAAACGGTCACTGGGGTATCCATGGGTTTAGACTCTCGGTGCACATCTACATAAACATGCAACTCTCTCTCTCTCTCTCTCTCTCTCTCTCGTAGTTTGTTGGCGGTCATGTCACTTGCATTTCTATAACTAGTTCAGTCCTGAAAATTGAGTAAATTCCTTCAAGGGAATTACAGCTATATTTGTATTTGAATCAACATCACCATTCATGATGTCAAGCTTATATTGGCTCGGTGTGTTGTATCTTGACGGACCATTTCGGTGTCCTGGTAGGGTATTTCCATGAGATTCCTTCTGCAATGAAAGAGGAGAAGGTTTTAGGTCTTGCTTTTGGGGAATGCAAGTGAGTTTTCTTTGTAACAGTTTCTATATTTTGAATCACTGAGTCAGCCTACTGTCCTACTAGAACAACAACTAAACGTGTTTTAAATGCTAATTTTTGTGTTAGGTTCCAAGTATTTTTGTTTCCTCACATGTATGGTAAATATTTTAGTCAATAAAATACATGTGTGCAAGTGACAACAAATTAATCTTTTCTATGAGAAATTTTCCTTGGAATGTGGCCACTTGATGTTCTACATCTGGGATGTTAGGCCCAGACATGCGATGTAGTCTGGCAAGCACACCCACAAAGCAAGTTGCTATTATTCCAGGGGAAATTGTTCTCAGAGACTATCTCCTCAACTACTTGGACAACCTAGTCACGGCAACCGCATTCTTCACATCTTTTGGGGCAACCTAGTGTTGGTAACCGCATTCTTCATATTTTTTGGGGCAGGGGTGCAAATGTTGTATTGGTACAGCAAAAATCACTGATTAAATTAATAAACAACTTCAAATTTCTTGTTTGCGCCATTATAATCTATTGTGTTTCAATGTACTCTTATAGTTCTGTTGAAAGTTCGTGGAAGCGAGTGAATGACCTGCTTGTCAAGGTTGCTAGTTTTGGGGAACAGAACGGCATTGAGATTCCTTCTCTTATTGTTGCTGCCAAGGATGATCTAGATCATTATCCAACATCTCTACCAGACTCGACAAGAGTATGTCTTTTAGCCATGGGCAACATTAACTTTTGACAAATATTAAAACCGCCATCATTTTTTTACAGTGAATTTGCGATCACTAGATCATTTTCATGTTTTAACAAAATTATCTTATTTTTCTCCAAATTTTTATTTAGGATGTTGATACTAATTTCGTGAACTCTCACCTTCACTTTCTCTTCCCTTCTTCACAAGCACTCAGCAGAAATAGTACGGAACTGTAATTCTTATGTCATTGTTACTTAAGCATGGCACAATTTGGCAGTAGATTGAGCTATCCTTGACAACTTCCTCGTGCCCCCTTGAGCACTCTTTGAAGCAGCTATGAACATGAGTAGATAGATTGGAGCTTGTAGAGAATAGATTATTTCAAGGTTTTCTATCGTAAGGCTTCTAATGTGCTAATCAACTATGATCTCTATACTTCCTCAAAGCACTCAATCAGTCGTCCCTTAAAGCCCTTTTTTGAGACACTTCCTTTTACTACCCAAGGAAAATCCATCCCCGGTGAGAGGAATGCTAAGTTCTGTGATGATTTCTGTTTAAATTCAGCTTCTACTGCATTCAGCTAGTTGTATGTCACATGACTTGTTAGACAATTTATAATGCTTATTAAATGCTCGGTCGACATACTGGGGACCAGTTAATTTTTCTGCCTTACTTTACCGAGTGGTTTTTGCAAATGCATATATCCGACTGTCATTCTGGCTATCAAAAGAAGACAACGCTGTGGGCATATAATGTTCTGTTTTGAAGTTGTTTTCAGAATCACATTCCATGTATATTCCTCCTTCAGACTCGTGAATGAATGTTTCATGCCGACAGTATCTTTCAGTGTTTTTCATTGTCCTGGCTTAATGAATGTAATATTTGTAGGCAAGCCAAGACATCGGTATAGAAGCACCTATAACAATCAGCGTGAAAAGAGATATCAACAATCTGTTCAAGAAAATCATTAATGCTGCCCAAAACCCGCATTTGAGTATTCCTGAGACTGAAGGTGGCCGAAACCGTAAGCTGTATCGCAGGATTATGAACTGCTCCCTCATGTTTGTTTCAGGTACTTGTTTCTCTACTCTTTTAAGTCTTTTGTGTTATTTCTTACTGAATTGTTAATCATAAAATAGATTTTTCTGCTAAATCATACAGGTGGGTATAATAAAAATATATTTCTTCCTGAATTGTTAATCATAAAATAGACTTTTCTGCTAAATCATATGGGTGGGTACAATTAAAAGTACAAAAATTATGTGGGCCGGGCATCTCAGGTTGTAGTTATGTTTTCAGAGTAGGATGTTTGACCCTCTGCCGGCAGGTCAGATGTTTAATTGCTGACGATCCTTTTTAGTTGTAACTGGTAGGGGTCTTCCTAAACCCATCTTTCTTGTTGAAAAAAGTATCTAACAGTTGGCACATCTTGACTTAATCAATGTTGTAAAAAGCGTATCGGTGTGTGTATCACACTGGGCACCGATACGCCTCTATCGTACCGTATAGAGGCGTATCGGTGCGATAGGGGCATAAGTCTTTCTTGGTCTATTAATGAGTATATTGGGAATTACTGAAATTTTGTGTTTGGCACAGTGTTATAAAAATCATATCGTATGAGATACGAGCATATCAATATCTGAGCCGATACAATTCAGGTACTTGTATCTAAAAATGTATTTATTGCACCGTATCACGATATGAGTCTTGCCTTGTATCGTACGATGCGATGTAAGTTTTAAAATTTATATTTAAAAAAAATAGTTTAGGTATGTTTTGATACTTCTAGATGAGCTTCTTTGGCTGTTCTTGCATATTATATCTTCTCTTGGAGACCAACTCCTTTCTCTCTAAAAATCTCATATATATTCAACATTTATTAATAGTCACTAATCCTAAGTTTGAAAGTGAGGCTCAAGAGTGATGTATGCATGTGATTTAGGTTGTTTTGACATTGAATCTGTCGTCTTGGTATATATTTTTCAATTTTTTAAAATTTGTTTACAATAACAACAACAACTAAGCCTTTTCCCATACTAGACGGGGTTGGCTACATGGATTCTTTCTTTTCACATAGCCCTATCATGTGTCATGTCAGCAGTTAACTCACAATAAGCTAGATTATTCTTTATTGTTTCTTTTCAACACTTTTGTGATCGTCCTCTACCTCTTTTAATACTTTCAAAATCTAGTTTTTCATACATTCTTACAGGTTCTTCTTTTGATCTTCTTTCTATATATCCAAACCACCTTAAACGATATTCTCTCATTTTATCCTCTACTAGTGCCACACATAATTTATTTCTAATAACCTCAATATATATACGGTCTTTTCTTGTATGACCACTCATCCATCTCAACATCTTCATTTCTGTCACAGACATCTTTTGTACATATTGATGATTAAACTCCCCAACACTCAGAACCATAAAACATGGAAGGTCTAATTGTTGCTCTATAATATTTACCTTTTAACTTTAATGGTATCTTCTTATCACAAAGAATACTTGATGCTCCTCTCTATTTTAACCAACCAACATTAATTTTATGCATAACATCTCCATCAATTCTTCTCACAGTGAAAAATTGACCCTAGGTATTTAGAACTTTCCTTTTGGAGGATGCAATGTGTGCCAATTTTAATTTCTGTCTTCTGAAGTAACCAAATGATCAAACTTACATTCCATATATTCTGTCTTTGTTCTACCAAGTCGGAAGCCTTTACTTTATAATGTTTTTCTCTATCCAATTTTCTATTAACTTTTTCCTTAGACTCCTCCACTAACACAATGTCATATGCAAATAACATACACCAAGGTACTTCATCTTGAATATGTTTTGTTAATTCATCAATCACTATTATAAATAAATATGGACTTAAAGTTGATCCATGATGAAATCCAATATTAACCTCAAAGAAGTCTGTCATTTTTTCATGAATCCTCACATGTTTTTGCACCATCGTACATGTCTCTTATAAGGTTTATGTATGTTAATGGGATACCTCTTTTTTTCAAGGTTCTCTAAAGAACCTCCCTCGGTATCTTATCGTTACACCTGTATTATATCATATCATACGGTACAATACAGGTGTAACGATGTCCCATACAACATGGGAACCGATACGATATTTACAACATTGGTTTGACACCAATTCTCTACTAGTGAAAACAGAAATTCACATGAGCAACAGGATGCATTTGTTGCTGACACCATGGTAGACACGCATACGAGGTCTTGTCAAGTCAATAGCACCATGAGTTGCCGCCATAATCCATCCATGCATCACTAAAATGCTTGTGGTAATGAATGTTCATGATGATTCTTTTCCTTGTTTCTTCGTGGGACTTGCTGGACAGTGGAAGTAGTTGGTATTGTATACATTGGTTACCTTATTAATGGTGAACAACACTTAATACATATATTAGCACTGGCCTGGTCTTCTCTCTACTAAAAATATCTCACTTAGCCTATGTTCATCTTCCAGTTGGAGTAGCGGTCACTGTGGTTGGGTTGGCTGCATACCGGGCATATGCAGCCCGCAGACATTCATCGGGATAGGTCTCTCTTGGTCATCTCAGAGCAGTTTGCCTTTTCATCATAGTGTGTAGGGGAGATGTGTCCGGGTAACTCTCCTGTCCAGTATTGACATTTGTGTTTGTTTGCCATGTGCATTTGAGTACAGGATGTACAGAGAGCTGCTAGATGCTGTAGAAGCCAGGTGCCTCCTGGCTTGATTACTTTCTTTAGTTCTTCGTTAATTTGTTCTTCTCTTTTAGGTCATGCTATCACCGGATGGCACTAAGAAGGATGCTTTAGACCATCATGTATTTATTTTCGAAGTGTATCCAGCTTTACTTTATATCTGCGGGTGATTTTTCCTAAAAACTGATCAGATTCTTGTGATGCATCACTTAGCCTCACACAGCTCTCTCATCATGCATTTTCGTAAGGAACTTCTTGTTTCAATGAACCACCCTCCATGCTATGATGTTTACGACGCTCGAACCCCGCTATTTGAAACTAACTGAAACGCCCCTGGCTGTTTCGCCTAACCCGCATGGTCATGAAAGAGTCTTCGTCTGTTATTTTCTGATAATTCACTTCTGCTGTCCTTGGAGTCTTTGATTCTTTAGCTCCCTCTTTGCTCCTTGACTTGGATCGACAAACAACTTCTAGAAGTTCTTCTCTATGTAGCCCACCCCTAACATGGAACAAAGAGCAGACCTGCTGGTAGGGCTGGGTAATGAGACGAGCTGCTGAGCTGCTCATGTAGACTCGTGTGCGTTTGAGAGATAGAGAGTCCCCAAGACTGGTTATGCATATTTGAATGGGTTTTACCGGTGGGGAGCAGGTTAGGCAACACCCTACTAGATTTGTGCACGCCAGATATCGAACTCGTGGCCTTCTACTTTTGAATGCCTTTGTAAGTCACCACGTAGCTGCGATAACTGTGGCTCCTTGTGCAGAGAGGTTGGTACTCCACACAGCGCGGACGAATAGTTAGTCCTAATTGGTTATGTAGCCAACTGGTTTTTACCTAAGATGATGCAGAACACGTTCTAGGGTGCCTGGATGATTCGACCATTTTATGCTTCTCAAAATGCCAACCACGCCGACATCCGGGCTCTTCCAGTGAGCGGGAGTGAAAGGAGTTGTGTATGAATTTTGTATGGGCAGCTTTTGTTTCCAATTTAACCTCTCAAATCCCCCCAACATCCTTCTGTTATGATGGAAGTCAAATGTCTGAAATTGAGCAACTGTGATTACTGTGTCAGGTGAAACCCAAGTATTTTCTTGTCATAGAGAATAAGAAGACATGGTTTGGTGAAGATTCTTTGAAATTCTCGTGATGGCATTTCTAGGAATTTTTCGTGTCAATGGTGGTGTCGCAAAACTAATCTTTCCCAGTTCGATTGGAACCACAGGTGGATTTTATAATCGTCAAGATCAATCACGAGGGAGAGGGAGGTTTAGGACCTTGAGTTGCTTCATCTCTAAAGGAGACCAACTGTTCTCTTGCATACTTCCATACTCAATTCCTTTGATCTTTTGCCTGCTTTTAAATGTAACTAAATGTTGGAAAACAACATAGTTTAAAAGCACCATAATTAATGGAGTTAGCTATAACTCAAATGTATTGATAAGAAAAACTATGCACTGTTAATGGTCTCTCTCTCTCTCACTCTCATGCAGCACATGCCTGGTCACTTAAAAGGAATGATTATGGGGGACATGCTTTAAGAACAAGTGATGTATCATGGCATTCATGCTTGCTTTTAAAACAGTCGCATAATATTTCATGCCTGAGTATGAATTAATCCTGTGGAAAAAAAAATATATATATATATACACACACACACACACACACGAGTCATCTGAAGCCTGATACTTAACCACCAGGGAACCTAACTCCCAACCTGCATTGGAGGAGTTAGAGAGCACTGCTAGTTCAGCTAACGCTCTGTGTGCAACTTGAATATATTTACAATTTCCTTACAAGACAGAATTTATCTACTTCAGGGTCACACATGAGTTCCACAAATCTAGGTTTGGACGTAGAGGTCTCATCTATTCAACAGGTCCGAACCCCTGAATTTTTCTCTCGTAGAAAAAGAATGGATCATAAAACTAATTGGGGAATGGATTGAACCTGATTATGATCCAGTTTCCAGCTGAAAACTTCACAAATATAAGCTTGTCAGGAATGGGTTGGGCCTCACAAATGTCTCACTGGCTAGAGGATGAAGGCACAAGTTGAAGGACTCGAGTTTGGCACGCTGCATGCATCTGGCTTCGACCTCCCCATTACAGCAAAGAAGAAAAGGGATTTGGCCCATCAACGAGGTCATGTCTACTCCAAAAGATCATGAAAGGCAAGGCATTAATATGCAGAGTTGCAACCTGTTTATCCTTTTCCAGAAAAAAAAAATCCTTTTTTTCTTTTGGGAGAAAAAACTTGGTGCAATATTTGGGCCCAAGCCTCAGCCTAACACATGGACACACGGATGGACTCTCGGGAAATCAAACTCGCCACCATCGAGTGGGCGTCCGAGAGCCTAGTTTGCCTGTTTCCTTCATTTTGAGAGGAGAAAATATTAATGTAAGATGTGGGCCTAAATTAGAGGCTTTGGGTCCACTAGGGTTTGCCACATATTTAAAAGCTTTCCATACAGAATGCCATATGAAAAGCTGGCACTCTCCACCTACTACATTGCCCTATAAGAAAGTATATTTGGGCATCAATTTGCTATATAGTATATACCCATTTCTCAACCATAATACCAATTAGAGGATATAGTTATCTTTAGGTTTATAAGAATAAGAACTTAAGGGAATAATTAGAAAAAAAGTTGGTGCCCAACTTAGATTTATTTGCCCAAGTTTTATTAAGGTGCATTCATAACAATGCTTTAGATGCCATCAAAACTCTGAAGTTAACTGTGCTTGGGCTAGCAGGAATGGTGACCTGTTGCAAGTCTTTGTATTCTTCTCCTCTTAATTTTAGCACGATAGCTCACCCTGCTAGGAAGTTGACTCACAAGTTAGATGTCACGAGTTCAATACCGGGGGCATGCATCTGGCTTCGGCCTCTCAATTGTACCAAAAGACCCACTGATAGAACGAAATCATGGAATATTATAGTGAAAAACAATATCAAAATTTTTGGGATGCTGATCTAGGCCCTCTCTCTATCTTATTGTGACTAAATCTTTTCCCAAGCTTGGTGTGGTTGGCTAGATGTTGTAGGTTGTAACGATGAGAACTAAATCATGTTAAGCATTAGTGGTGTTCCTCATGCAAGCATGCATAACTTTGGAGTTCTTCAAATTCATCGTAATGGTTAAAGTGATCCTTTTTTGGTAGACTTCTCCATGGAAAAAATCTAGAGTCTTTTTGCTTTTTTTTATTATAAGAGATGCACTCTTTAGGAGTTGAACTCCTACCACACATACTCATATAGATGCATCCTTTACGAGTTGAACTCCCACCCTCCGCAACAGCGCTAGAGCATCCTGCCGTTAAGCTAACGGTTTTGGTGTGAAACTCTTAGTCTTATTTGTGGGATCTACCTAACCATGATCACCTTTGAAAAGAGAAAAAAAAGAACAATCTAGAAAAAGTATGTAATGAACAACATTAGCATTTACTTGCTCAACCAAAAGGGGGCAATTTACTTTTTAATGCAAAACAAGGATTTAAAAATGTTAATAAAAATGAAATGGACTTTCATAAGAGGAATCTAATAAATAGCATCCTTCCCTTTTTACCCTGTTTCGTGTTGAATTGGGCATACCAAAAGTCTTTAATACCCTTGAGAATGACTGAAAACAATGACCAGTTCCTTGTAAATCACATTGTATTTCATATTGAGTCAAAAGGACACAAATGTCAATAAAACGAGGCAGCGTTTGCTTATGGCTTCAACAAACTCTTAGTTGACCAGAACAGTTCTGAAAATTTAAAAAATTCAAGGGGTTAATCGGATAATCGAAAATTGTGGCAAACGTGAGATACTCTTGAAATCGAGGACTATTTATATAAAACGTACTTCCATCCCTTTACTTGTTTGAAGCTTACCCGTCACGACATTCTGTTTTATTACAGGATAAATATCATAAAATTTAGGTCATTGATAGAAAGAATAGGGATAAAGTAGTACATATTGCGAACAATTTACCCTCCGCATCATCTTTTTTTTCTTTACGGACTCGAAAGTTTCATCCAATAGCGTTTACTCCAGAGGGTTCATACGAACTCCTACAAAACCTCGGTCACGCCATATCCCCTTCCCAGCTCTGTTGGTTGCGCTCTCTCCTCTGCGACGATGGCTACGGCGTTAGGGTTTCGTTGTCTTGCCCTCATCGTCCTGATCTCCCTCTCTACCGTCTACTCTGAGGTCTTCTTCGAGGAGAGGTTTGATGGTACGTTCCTCTCGATCGGTTTGTCTCCGTGCATTTCTTTCCTCTCGAACTTCTTCGACGTCGTCATCGTCGCCTTCTTAGGCGAGTGTTCGGTTCGGAAACACTAGATCACAGCATTCGATATGTTATCGTGATATATGTCATTCGGATCTCGCCTTTTTTTCTTTGCTCTGTGAGGAACAACTGAATTGTTCGGTGCACGGACGTGCTTTTCCGTTTAGGTATTGCTTCGTGCGTGGATCTGGTGTTCTCCTGCGAAATGTTGTTTCCTTGCTTCGATCTGGTGCTTCTTGGCACTGGATGTCGCCATTTTGCTCTTCAACGAGATCGCGGACTGATTACGCTTTCATTATGTGTTGTGTAAATAAAGGCGCGGAGTGCAATTTTTTGGGTCTTCTCGTCTTGAACTGCGTTTTCTTGGGTTGTTGTTTCTCTTTGGTATGTTTTTAGGGCATCTCAGCGTCATTTTATCTATATGAAGATCTTGACTTTGCTACTTGTACTATACAACAACAACAACAACTAAGCCTTTTCCCATACTAGACGGGGTCGGCTACATGGATTCTTTGTTTCCACAGCTAGATCATTCTTTATTGTTTCTTTCCAACACTTTTGTGGTCGTCCTCTACCTCTTTTAATACTTTCCAAATTTAGTTTTTCTAACCTTCTTACATTTTATCTTCTTTCTATATGTCCAAACCATCTTAAACGATGTTCTCTCATTTTATCCTCTATTGGTGCCACTCCTAATTTGTTTCTAATAACCTCATTATGTATACGGTCTTTTTTTATGACCACTCATCCATCTCAACATCTTCAGTTCTGTCACAGACATCTTTTGTACATGTTGATGACCCAACACTCAGAACCATAAAACATAGCAGGCCTAATTGCTGCTCTATAATATTTACCTTTTAACTTTAATGGTATCTTGTACTATAATGCTATTTAAATGCTACTTGTACTATAATGCTATTGTAGTATAATGCTATTTAAATGCTGCGACTGCTATTTCTGAAACTTGGATCAGTAATCTCAGATTGATTCTGAAGTTTTCACCCTTTTTCTTTTTCTGTTGCTATTTCGTTCTATGTGTACTTGACACTGATGCTACCTGTCTATATGAAGTGATTGGAGAGAAGCGTGTTTGTTACGTTTGTTGGAGTCCGTAGCACTCCTGTTATAACCAACGGCGATGGGGCTTTATTTCTGCGTGTAATCTATTGTCTGGTGTAATTTCGTGGATTACTAAGGTGGATGTTGAATTATATGAATCGGAAAGTTCAGAATGTTTTTATCAAATAATGTGATCTAGCTGTTACATAATGTAGTCGGTGATCTGGCATTATAGTGTTCTGTAACTAATGTCATATATTCGATTAACATATAACTTGAGCTATGTGTATCGTGTACAGAACTCTGATTAATACGTGGTAAATGTCAGAAGTGCTTAATGTGATTCTGTGAAGTTCTTGAGTTGATTTCCATTCTTATATACTTTATCTGTTGTCACTTTCCTTTTTAGGATTTAACGATTAAGATCGTGCAATCTTTTGGGGAACAATGTAAAAGCTTATTTTCTCTATATAGTACATAATACGGATTGATGCATGCTTACCTAGTAAAACTGAAAAGAAAGAAAAAGAAAAGATCTTTGTGAGTAGAACGGAAAACATGTTTTGGGAACCTCTTAAAGTTCTCACAAAACTTTAAGCAAAACGGTTTTCTTAAGATTATGTTTTCAGAAAAGCATGAATTTCCTCAATCCATATATAATGTATCTATATGTATATGTATATGAGTTTAAGCAAAATCCTCAAAATATACGCCAATTGGGAGAAACAAGGAGCTTCCGTAATATAGCAAAAAAGGGCTAAAACTTGGAGTGATTTATCTTCTCCTGTAAAAGTGTGGTATCTATAGCCTACCCAAAATCCAAAATCTGAGGGGTAACAATGCCTAGTGGGATCAGGTTATTTTTCATTTGATGAACTATGGTTTCACAAGTCATTTATATGGTATCTGTTGATTGTTGATTCATTATTTTCATTTATTAGGTTATGCCTAGTTGCAAGTTTGGTTTGAAAATGCTTAGTTACTTCTATTCATCTTAAAAAAAGAACTTGTTAATCCATGATGTTTGCTCACTTGTTATTGCAATTATGTAGATGGGTGGGAGCAGCGATGGGTTAAATCAGACTGGAAAAGGGATGAGAATATGGCAGGTGAATGGAATCACACCTCTGGAAAGTGGAGCGGTAATCCAAACGACAAAGGTACTCTTCTGTCATAATCTCTTTCATTATCTATTCAGGGATTCCTTTCTACGTAATGTTGCTGTAAACTATTCCACAGGTATCCAGACAAGTGAAGATTACAGATTCTATGCCATATCTGCTGAGATCCCCGAATTCAGCAACAAGGGTAAGACATTGGTCTTCCAGTTTTCCGTCAAGCACGAACAAAAGCTTGATTGTGGTGGTGGATATATGAAATTGCTCAGTGGTGAGGTTGATCAGAAGAAATTCGGTGGTGAGACACCTTACAGGTGAGATAACTCCCAACTAAGCTGTATCTCGTTTATTTCTTGACTAAAGTATTGGTATAATTCTTTTACATTATTATTGACTGTACATGGTGGCAATTTGCAGCATTATGTTCGGCCCTGATATCTGTGGCTACAGCACCAAGAAGGTTCACGCCATTCTCACACACAACGGAAAGAACCATCTTATAAAGAAAGATGTCCCCTGTGAGACTGACCAGTTGACGCACGTTTACACATTCATCATTCGGCCTGATGCCACCTACAGTATTCTTATTGATAACACAGAGAAGCAATCTGGGACCCTCCATTCAGATTGGGATATCCTACCACCAAAGAAAATTAAGGATCCTGAGGCCAAAAAAGTGGGCTAGCTAAACTCATATCCGATGCCATTTTTTGGAATCTAGGTTTGGTTTCTTAAATTCAAATTTATTGTATTTGCAGCCTGAGGATTGGGATGACAAGGAATACATTCCAGATCCCGAAGATAAGAAGCCTGAGGTATGTTGTACATCTCTCTGGACAAATGTGGCGTGATAATATTCCGTGATGAATTTGGGCTGTCTAGTGATTCTCTTTTAACTTTTCTTCACATTCTGGGGAATATTGTTTGCTTACAATCTTTTACTCATCAACTTAACACAAAACTGACCTTGTCTTCCTGCTTGTTAAGGGATACGATGACATCCTCGCTGAGATTCCAGATCCTGATGCCAAGAAGGTATGATTGATAACCTAAACCATACAGCTTGGGCTTCACATGATTGATTTTTGAAGGGTGACTTGCATTTCAAGCAGTTGATGCATTGATTTTTAGCTAATTTTTCTTTTCTTTTCTTTGCAGCCCGAGGACTGGGATGACGAGGAAGATGGTGAATGGACTGCCCCGACTATTCCAAACCCTGAATTCAAGGGACCATGGAAGCCGAAGGTCGGTTTAACGCTGCACTACTGATTTGAGTCGCATTGTTTGTCATGGCTGTGTTTGACACAAGAGAAAAATAAGCAAATTATTTCAAATTTTTTATTCATGGGCAGCTCAATGATCATCTTTTGAATTGGATTGTCTAAGGCTGATAATCCATTTCAAAACCATGGGCAAGCAGAACTGCCGTCAAGTCTAATATTTGAACAATTTTTTTCCTTCTGCCAGAAAATCAAGAACCCCAACTACCAGGGGAAGTGGAAGCACCCAATGATTGACAACCCAGGTATAGTCCGGTTGTCTACATGTTCACAATTCGTTCAGGACTTGGTCCTACAATCGTACGTGACAGCTCATGCTAACTCGTCTTAATGGACAGAATACAAGGATGACCCAGAGCTCTACGTGTTCCCCAATTTGAAATATGTTGCTCTTGAGTTGTGGCAGGTATCTCCTGAACTCCTAAATCCTTTTTGGTTCATTTGTAACTTTCTAGCATCAGTGAATGCCTTCACCACCAAAAGGGCAGTCACTTTTTTGGTGTAATGATAGGTATCCTCATTATTAATGCTTCTGGTCTCAGGTGAAATCTGGATCCCTGTTCGACAATGTACTAGTCACTGATGATCCTGAGTACGCGAAGAAGTTTGCGGAAGAAACTTGGGGAAAGCTGAAAGACGTGAGTGTATCCTTTTCCTGTCACTGTTCTGTTAGTGATCTTTTTCTTTACGTTCTTGTTAATGTTTTTCTTTTGATATATCCAGGCTGAGAAAGCAGCATTCGATGAGGCAGAGAAGAAAGAAGAGGAGGTATGATGTCTTACCTACTTCTGGAGTTTTCTGATTCTCTCTTATTATTATTGTTAGCGCTTGCCTACAAATTCCGTTTCACCTTTACGGTTTCCCTGCCTCACCAATACAGCTCATTAAAGGCCAATATTTATCGTTGCTTACACTGTAACCGTGGAGCCACTCGCTATCAACATGATAGGCGCCAACCTTTTGCCGTCATTTAGTTTCTGATTAAGCTTCCAAGGATGGGGAAGAATCAGTCCGATCCCTCTTTCCTTGCGGAGTTATGGATGCTAAGCTTTTGATTAAAGAAACTCGATCTGAATGAATGGAGAGTTTTGGATATGCTCACGATTCGCATTTTGCTCTCACGTTTCTTTTCCTTTTGCCAGGAATCCAAGAGCGAGCCCGATGATGACTCTGACGTGAGTTGTTTTGTTTATTAAAAATTACATTTCAGAATATTGCTTTTCATGTTCATAAAGAAAAACTTCTCCATATTCAGTCTTCTCACATACTCCTCTTGACAGGACGAGAAAGACGCCACCGACGATGCTGATGAGGCGGAGTCCGAGGAGGAAACCGAAGACGTGAAACATGTAATATTTATTGTCATCTCCCTTGGCATTTTGACTCTCTTAAAGGTTAATCAAAGCCCTTCAACCTGGCTTTGCATATTATCTGATGGGTTTTTCTTTTGTGTTTCAGGATGAGCTATAGAGGCACGTGATTTTGACTACGGCAGTGATTCATTGTCTCCCTTTTGGTAGAAGTCCTTTTGATCACATGTTTCCCGGAACATGTTTTATGTTTAGATTCACGAACTTTCTTAGAGCCTAGCTTCTGAGCGCCTGCCCCAAAATAGTTGCTCTCGGAACTTGAATTTGTAGACGGTTAACTCTCTAGCCCGCTTTTTGGGCTCACATTAAATTTGATAGAAATAAGTAATGATTCTGCTTCCTTTTCTATTTGCTTTTGCATATCACAATATTTTTATAATTGGGTTTCTTTGCATAGATGAGCGTCTGCCCATCTCTGTGTGCCGGCCCTAACCCAGTCTGGCAACTACATAAGCCAGTCACTCGATATTTTTTGGTGTTACATACATAGTTAACACATTAGGTATAATTAGCAGCTGTCATCATCTGTATTAAGGTCATCATCAATAGTTACTGATCAAGATCGATTTTTCACGATATCGTCAATAAGATAACCTTTGTTGTCGTTCAGAAACTTTTTTCGTAACGAAAGTATTATAAGAATATCACTCAGTATTTGACAAAATATTATTCTGTTGTCATTTTTATCTGCTGTGTGCGCGTGCGACCACCAAAGATAACCATCTGCCTTCAGTAGTGAATCAGAAATGCCTTCGGTGATCCCCGTCAATTTTCAAGGTGGCTTGCATATGAACGCCTCTGGCTTGATTCTTGATTCTGATGAATTACCGTGTGGGTGCCACGCACTCGCAATTTACTTGAGCCCCGTGGGAAATATTTTTCGCTGGGAATTTTAGGTGGACCTAGCTCATGCAAGCTCCTTTACTGGACAATGATCGTGTGAAATCGAATCCCACTGATTTGCAAGATATGATCTTTGCTTGCTACATATCATGGCGATCATGTGCAGGTTTCTGGAGGTTATGCAGTTCTTTCTTCCTTGGGGGAATTTACTCCGTCATAGCCTCTGAAAACTTTTCCTTATGGCAATTCTGGGTAACGATGGATCAACACTGTATTTGAATCTTTTCTTATCAAGGGAAAGCTAGTGATCGTCAGAGAGTTGCCAGATGAGCAAACGCTTGGCATACACACTTCTCAGAATCTTAGATTCAGTTACCTTCGAACTTTGAACTTTCAATAGAATTTGCTTCCTCTTTTTGACATCGTGAAACGCATGACAATGACGTGATCCAGAATTTGTTTCCTTTTTTGAGATGATGAAATGCACAACAATGTGTTATCTGGAAATAGAAGGGGTCCTGTATTTTGACTCTCGGAGTTGGACATATTACTCATGTAGAATGGGACTGTTTGCTTGCTGAAGCCAAGTCTTGATTGAGCTGCTAGGTTGGGTCCAGAGGCACTAAACTTCCAGGTCAAAGGATAACTGAAACGGAACCGCACTTTGTTGCCTTGTGTGTGTAGTTTCTGCGTGTTACTGTGTATTGGGGCTGTGAGTTCAATAGTATAACCACTAGGCAAGGGGCAAGTCTTTAGTACAACTCATTGTTTAAGCAAGACCCCACAGGTGCAGCCAGAATTCAAGCGAGTTAAACTGGGTTTAATTTAGATATGAAGGCACTTTTAACATGAATGGACCACCTACAGGAAATAGAGATGGTTCTATCTCTATGCGTTAAGAAGCCATCAGACCCCTGCTTGGGAAATTCCACGACATACCAGCCGGAGAATTCGGAAATGCAAACAGACCATCAGGTGAATCCATTAGCTGTTTCGAGGCTAGGGGGGTCCGACTTAAAATAATCTTCGAATTGAATCCTGAGTTCGATACTCAGGATGTACAACTCCTGTAGGTGTGTCCAACTAACCCCAGCTTGTCGATAAAAACAAGTTAAGAATTCCTGAACACGCACACACCGAATCACAGAGTATAAATTAGAAGCAGCATTTGCAACAAAAGACTCGATAATTGCATTAATTTGCCGTATAGTTTATGAAAAATAGAATGACTTCAAGTATATGAAATAAAAACTCAGTCACACGTCGACTTCCAAAAGATCCCTATGATGTACAACGATGGAAGTCCTGATAGGTGCTAGTCGAACGGTACAAATCAAAACTTTAGATTTTCTGAGCAATTAAGCACAGAAATCAGTCTAATAAAAGGAAAATAAACCACATAAGATGTAATTTAATTAACCACAAAGGCAGCAAAAGATCCACCTGCTCAATCCTTGACAGGAATTCACGATCAATAGTTTGACCCTCCACAGGGTTAGGAGATCACCAAACGCACTTGGTCATGAGCTGGATTTTCCAAATATCTACAACAATAAGAGAAAAAGCATATTGTCATCAGATGGTCATTAAACCTCAAGAAGCTCTGTGAACGAGATATTACCCCAGCCAAGAAGTCCTTGGAGAGCTTTGGCCCGGTCTTTGTTGCCTTGTCAGAAACAGGCGGCATTTGAGAAAATTGGCGCACAATCTTTATTTCTTGGCTTTTATCTCCATTATCTGAAGCGCTGGAACCTACAAGGATCTGCTTCTGAAAAATTGCAGATCATGACATGAAATTAAACACTGGAAATATATTACAATACAAAAAAGTATGCTGATGCTGGTGATAGATGGCGCAGATCTGAATTAATAAGTTAGCTTCCCACATATAAATAATTAAATTCACTTTCATAAAGTTTTGAATATGAACAGCTTCTTGTCACAAGGCTTCCAGTAGAAAACAACAGAAAACCGTCTAGAGAAAAAGTATGCAAGAACAGCCGCATCTATAAACGCTTGTTACTTTAATCTTGATCTTCATAAAACCATCGGTGGACTCATTTACACTAGTTTAGGAAACTGATAAGTGGAGACCAAAGGGCATGGCTCACAGGTTATGGGGTCAGGTCTATTACTGAGAATTGCGATGATGGAGTGATTAAACAAAAACCTCCTGCTCAACACCCCTTCCGTACAATTCTGGATCCTTGCTTCCCATATTCAAGCTTCTAGGATTTTGTCCCCCGTATCCTGTGCATTGTCTAATGGAAATCCAGTTTGGAGGTGCAAGAAGCTGGAAAAAAATGAAGAGGACAAAGAAGACTGATTGAAAGGAAAAAATAAAGCATGATCTTGCTCTTTGGGAGATAGATGCGGGTATAACTCAAGGAGTGAAGGAAAAAGTCTAGGTTAGTTGTGTGGTTTCATTGCAATCTCCTTCTTCAGCATCATGTACGCAAAAAACAGTTGAACACCTTTGAGTTGGGATGGATAAGAGCTTTGGAAGTGGGGAGGGGACATATTGAACAACTTGAGTGATCCCCAAGCTGACTTTTTTTATTTATCGACTATGAACTAAACTATTGGGAATCAACAGCCAACATTTAACTAGTTGAAGAGTAACAAAGCAACACTGGAAACCTGCTGACCTTATTCAAACGTTCTTGCATATCACTAAAGAACAGGATTGATCAATCTCTATCCAATGACCAAATAAATGCGTGATCGGAAACTATAAATCCTCAATACTGGAAAGCGTTAGCTAACAATAGCTAGTTTGAAGAGCAAGAAAAGATCCTTACTAAACCAGATTACCTTATTGGCACGTTCTTGCATGGCACTAACAGCACGAGATTGATCAATCTTTGCAAGGTAAAAGTCACGTTCCTTCTTGGCAGCAGATATCTCTACGACTAGCTTCTGCTCTCTCTCAGCATGCTTTCTAGCTGTGCATTAAATAATTTTTTGTAGGCATTAGCAAGGGACAGGATCAGTCATTGATGAGAGCCTTAGCAACATCAAGGGAAACAAGTAAATCAACTGAATATGCTTTACCTTGCTCATCTGTAAGGTGGTCCCATTTAAATCCTCTCAAATATTTAATACTCCAAAGGTCATAGTAGAATCTGGAGCGCTTCTTCCCACCTAAGAACAAAAGGTAATTCAGTCTTCTGACAACATTTATTGTCATGGAAAGAACTTTAGAGCTCAACCAACAACTGGGAAACCACAGCGAACATGCACAAAATGAAACCCATAAGCAAGAATAATGATTGTCGCAGAGAAGAAATATACAAAATAACTTTTGTCATAAATTACTATGTGCGATGCAGTCAACTTTAAGCATCTAAAAGGTGTCATATAAATATGATCATGAATGAATATATAGCTAATGTATATAACAATTTTCTAAATCTCTATAGGGATGGGAAACAAAAATACCATTCAAATGAACATGATTACATTAAAACCCCATCAAATTCCTCATCTGAAGAACTCCTAAGATATGCCAGCTTAAGACTAGGATGCACAGTTTTCCCTGGAATTGTATTTCTACAAGAAAGAATCGTCCACACACTCCTGTTACTTCAACTACAGAGCATAGACAGTATGAGGCACTGGCTCTTAATCTTTTTCCTTTTGCTGCAACAGTAGCTCATTGGTAAGCTCAATAATCACAGGATTATAAACAACTCCCAGTACCCCTGCCAAAGGATTTACCAATTAAATCCTAAAATAACTATCTTGATCTAGACAAAGTCTAACAATGAAAAAAGATACTGCGTTTTCCTTCTCAGTACATAAATATATTGTTCCTCATTTTGCAAGAAACCTGATGAAGCATATGAAAGAGCAAATCTACTAGAAACGATTTTATTGCAACAATCTGTAAACTTACAAATTCATAAGTGTTATTTCATCAACTGGAGTGAATTAGAGGCGTTTCTAATCAACAACAAAAAATTGAAGGTAGACACTGACAAAAAAGATAAGATTTCAAGATACTGATACACGAAGCATCAGATATGATACATTTCTCAAAGGCACGCATCACTTCCCTATATTGATTGGCATTACCATTACTACGCACTGCAATATACTGGAACAAACACGATTAAGCAATCATAACATACAAAATTGCCAAGCTGATGATTGGATGTCATATAAGTTTCACTTTCTGTTGAAAATTAAAACAATTGTTGTCAAAAGACGATAAAAGATTCATATGCATACCTATCTGTTCACCATTTAGAGTCTGTACCACTCTCTTTGCCACACTTTTCTTTGCAAATTCAACCCACCTAAGAAACAATATACGCACATAAAAAAGAGCTCGTAATCAATTAACACTAGTCTGATTCGGAAGGATAACACAAAATATTGCTCATAGACTAAATTGAGGAGTAATAAAGAACGTCAATCAGCATTTGCAGTGACATGTTGCAAAAGTATGGCACACACCCTTCAGAAAATTGTCGACCTCGATGACCACCAGCACTCTTGCGACGCACTTGGGAAGTTGGGTCTGTCCAGAAAATCAAAGAGACACTACGATTAAGGACCACTTACTGTTGAAAAGCAAAGTTAGACAGAATTGTTAGTGGAAACAAACTAGGCAAATATGTGAAGTGGCACACCTTCCGGCACGAGGTATATCCGCAGGACCTCACCATGCTTGGAAAGTATCTGCCGGAGCTTGAGTGGATCCATCTGAGGGGGAACGCGACTCAAGTAACAGACACCCCGTTTGCTCGTGACGTCTAATTCTCTAAGCAAACGCTTCTTTCTTTTCTCCTTTGCTAGTCTTGCCTTCTCTTCCTTGGTTGGTGAATTCAACATCTCGCTTGCTTCCATGATGCTTCGATTTGTCTGTACTTCACCGTCCTTCTCCATTTTGTCAATCTAACTCAGCTATCGATTCTCAAAGTATTAGGGACGTGGTTCTGAAAGCAAAGAATCAAAGCGGGAAACCAGAAGAGAGAGAGAGAGATGATCGTCGGGCTGCCCTAGAAATACAGTGAATTTGGGCGATGCCGGGGTCGGGTCGATTGAAGAACCAATCTGAACTAAAAATCCGACAAATAAAACTACATTAGGGGGGTTTACGTGGTTCGAGTTATAAACTTCCAAGGCCGCTTCTCTTCTTCTCCAAATTCAGGCGAGCCGGCTCAACGCTTCAAAATTCACAGAAAACTGTCCTTTTCCCTCTCTCTCTCTCTCTCACACACACACACACAGAGCTGCCTTCCAAAAATTAGGTAACAAGGGTGGGTGTCAATGTTTTCAATATTTGCTATGTCGCCTCTTGTATCTTTCTTCAGCCGGTCACCTCGCCTCGGCGCAAGACCGGAAGATCTTTCTTTTTCGACATTAAATGTTAATGTATCACAAAAAGTCACGACTAAGAATCCATGTAGCTGGTCTCACTTATGGTGCTGAAGGACTTTGTTATGGTTGGTTTTATTGGATCTCCAGAAAATGTATGATGAGCAGCCCATACATTATGTATGGTTTTCTTACCAGCGTGTGGATTTATATTCTCAAATTGGAGCTAGATCCATACCCAAAACCCAAGATTACTTCATGCTAAATGGGGTCAACTACATGGATTCTTAATCAATGTTGTGTCGATCCATATCCAAAACTAAGACTATCTCATGCTAAATGGGGTAAACTACATGGATTCTTAATCAATATTGTACTCGATCTTGCTTTAAATTGGCATTTAATAATGCTCTTAATTGGTAATATCAAATACTTTATGCATTTTATCCCGATATTTTTTATCCCAAACCAAGTTTCTATGTAATGAAGCTTGCTCAAAGCAAGCATCTTGAACCAGTTTATTGCTTCTTAGACAACCCAGATGGCTTCTGAAAGTATTGAAAGGTCTACTATGGAAATCAAACCCTCAATGCCTCCACAGTGATAGCTGGATGGCAGGTCCAGTGCGAGCAAATGCATTGGCAGCAAATGGTTCAAATTAGATCGCCTTGACACTGGTTCTGGTGTGCAGTAGCTTCATGTGGAGGGCGCGCATGCACACAGATTCAGAATATTTGTGTTAGGTGCTTGGAACCGGAGTATGTACAGGTAAACATGTCTAGTTCCGGGTAGACAGGAACCGTAGGAAACACACATTTATTTGTGGCAAGGAGTTTTAGAAAAAATATCTAAAATATAGTTAGCGAATGTTTGAAATCATTAGTTCCAGTTTCGGTTTCAGATTGGTTTCCAAAGACCATAAATTATAACTGAACCGAGAGTCCCCGGTTCTGGTTACCGCTGGTTCAACAGGGAATTCGGTTCGGAACTGGTGATGTTTAAGTATAGATTTGTTTGGATATAGGGCTTGATCTAGGTTGACAGGTATCATGTGGATACGGATACCGGTGGTCAAATCAAATCAAATCAAATCAAATTTTTGGGGTTCACCACATGGATTCTTAGTTATCATGGAGCTAGATCCTAGGCCATAGTATCCTTAAACTCCATAAAGAAAGATCATGGTTCACCGTGTTTGTTGTGGACTTTCTTCTATCCCTTTTAAACTATTGGAGCTCCATAAGATCAGCTCTTTGCATCTCTTTCATTGTCCTCTCGTACGATAACTTCATTATGAATACAGTCTTTTATTACGAATACAGTCTTTTCAGTTTACGGAGTTAACCATGAAAAAATGACAAAATTTTGATCTTATAAGAAAAAATAAACTATAAAAACCATAATGAGCTCTACATATTAGTTGGGTCCTACCCGTCCAACCAAAAGAACTGGTAGATCTGGCATCTGCCAGCGTACCCTGAATGTAACAAATCACACTAACTCCCCTAGTTTTGGGCATAAAGTCTGTATTCTGTTTAGTTCTCTTTAAGAATTATGTGAATGCGAGATCTGAGGCATTTGGTGTTTTGAAAGCAGTAGATGCCTTGAAATTTGAAACTGATTACATTTTAATCCCCGGTCTGCTCAGAACCGGAAACCGCAACCGAACCAGCTTCTGTTAGGGTTTGTATCCCCAATTCTGGTGATGGTTTCAATTAGTTAAGAAAAAGAAAACCCAAATGTCTTTCAGTACATAATTTTGCATGGATATCTTTAATGTTCAATATTTGAGATCAAGAATACATATTCGAATTACTTTACACTAAATGCAAGGTACAAAAATACAATTTACTTCAAATCTCTATTACTAATCTCAAAAGTTGGAAAGTAAAAATATTTAAGTAAAATTATTATTGAAAGACATTGTATATTTAACACTACATGTCTCTCTCTATATATAAACTGAATGGGTCCTTGGTTCAATTACGATTATGGGTCTACTTGACCCGGTTCCGTAACAGCCGAGTCTAATTTAACCAAGGTCCTTCGAACACCTAAGTGGAGTCGGCTAGAGGGTGCAACACATGGATCTCTTAGAAACCTTCCATCCTCATTTGTGCTGTTGTCCATATATTAGAGTTAGAAACCTGACCACTCCCCATTGTTAGATTTAATGGTGTTCCGGTTGTACTCCATTAATATATTAAATATATTTATGCAAGTTAAATAACTAAGAGCTAGCTGTAGTCTACCGTACTTAAAATAACTAAGTACCTCCTCCTCTTCTCCGCATGCCCAATTGGATTTTTAGATCAAACCCGCAGAAGGACTCCATCGATGATTGGCAAGAGTACCGGAGATGGGGCCTATCTATATATAAATGTTTAAATCAGGAAATAAAGAAAAAGGAAATTCAAAGTGCCACCAGATTCTCATTGAACTCTTCAAAGATGCAGAAGTTGACGCATTGAATCGCCTCATATACATGAAGACCTCCAGCCATGTGATTTTGATATAAAATACGACCCAAAGTGGGTCTCAGTCCACAACAGCTCAGAAGCAGCTCCATCCTCGTGGGAACACTAGACTTGTGTTCAACGCGCTTTCTATTTGAAAGCTTTCCTCCTTGTCTTTGAGCAAATGAAGAAGTGTTGCTTTAATTTTGCTGTGTGATATCACTGCACCAGATCTCTGCGCTACCATCTTTGTTATCAACATGCATTAGACTCCACGATGCAGCAGCTGCTGCTGCTCTATATCATAGTTCCCTTGGTCGACAAAATCATCATGATCTTCATCCTCATCGTCATCGTCGTCAATAGCATCATCATCCTCGTCGTAGTTTTCAGTGTGAAAACCATCATACTGAATGGGAATGATAGTATTATTGGCATTGAGAAAGGGAACTGAACTTTTACACCAAAGAAACGAAACTAAAGAATAAGTTTATATACATATGTGTGTGTGTGGCTATGGAGAAACCGATCTGTATGCAAACCAAAATAAATCACACTGGACCGTTTGATTATCATAGATCAATGATCCAGATTGGCAAAGTGAAAAGTTACTTTTGCTTTTTAAAGGAGAAATAATAACAAAAGCAAAGATGCTATTTGATCTGGACTCTTATGTATGAATCTTAGTATCAGTTTCCATGCACTCACAAACAATTTTGTCATGTATGCCTTCATGTGAGAGAAGGAATTCGGGTCCATGGGGATGAACCAATTATGCCAAATTTCAGTAAATTTTTTATTTAGATTTCATTCGGTTTAGCCACTTCTTTGAAATATACAAGTAAAACAAATTCAGCCAAAAAATCGAAAAAATTAGTACAGAACCAAGACAGCAGCAAGTAGACCTAATGATTCAAATAGGATGGCAGCAAATATATCTAAAGATTCATTACAGAAAAGATTCAGCCACTCATGGCAACAGTGCCTGAAAGGGTATTGATGCCTATTAACTGAATTATTCTTTGGTTAAATGCCTCACCAACCATATGAATTATGACACCTAATTTGGCAAAAACAAAACGATGTGCCATCTAATGAAAACCATACAAGATTCCTAATGGGTTAAGGGGAATCTCTATACTGAACCAAGATAGCAGCAAGTAGACCTAATGATTCAAATGGGGGGGGGGGGGAGGCTTAAGGAGTTTTTTCTCTTAATAGTTATAAGCACTTAACGACGTGCCATCTAATGAAAACCTACTTCTTTGTTTAAACACTCATGTCAATAATATCTAAGTAATCTTATTTACTTAAGGAGTATAGCCAATCATACATTTCGCAGTGGGCCAAACCAAGCCTTGTCCTACATGTCTCGAGGTTCAAACCGAAACCAAGCTGTATTGCGTGCTAGGTGTGCAGAATCCATGGTAACAAGCTGGAGAAAAAAGAAAGTTACCTGCAAGTTCTCTTGCTGCCGGCGGTGAATCGCGGAGATCGCATGAGCCATTATGTAGAAGGGAAGTAAGATTCCACTAGCCCTTAGAAGAAAGAGCTGGAGGAAGAAAAAACCAATGAGAACTGCGGAGAACTCTTTGTACTGAAAATAAATTTCAGATCTGTGTCCAATTTGGGTGTAGCAGAGAACCCAAAAACACTCAGATCCTATAAGAAAAAATATAAACCACAACCAGACCATATTTGGAGGCACTGTGCTTCTTAATGTGGCGACTTTGAAACTTGAGGGTTATTTATCAAAAGAAATCGAATTTTTTTGAGTTTGGTTTAAATTTTCATGAAACCATATCTGGCTTTTGCACCGGTATTCTTGGAATACAAAGAGATCCATCTCGTTACCTTCTTTAGGGGTGTTTGATTGCAAGGCCAGCACTACGAGCTCAAAACAATGGCCAGGAAATTTGACTGTAAAACCTATATTTTACAGTTCAATAGGGTTGAGACAACCATGCTTTGCCCCTCTTAACACCATGAAATACATACTTCGTTCCCCTAACACTACTTTTCAATACGTTACTCGCAATGACCCATTTTAGGACAAGCTTACTCAAAATAGGAAATTTTCTTGAATATGCCATTATACATGGATAAATACAAGTATTTTGTGGACTTGAAATACAAAAATACTTCATCCGAAAAAATTCCAAATCCGCCAGCGATGAGAGAGGTAGGTTTGTACAACCCCTCTTGTTTGATTCCGAGGCCTGGCCTGAGACTACAGAACCAGAAAGAAAATGCTGTGCACTAACTAATTGAGTGAGGGAGCCAACGGCCCAAAAATGCGTGCTTTGTTTGATACAGCTTCAATTATTTCTATGATAATTAGTTTGTACTGTTCTCGCATAAAGATCTACAGTTCATACATAATTAAAGGGTTTCTTCTTTTGGTACCAAAACCCAAACCCTAAGAGGTTCGAGTGCATCTTATTTCCGGGTCAAACCCGACCCGAAACGACAACCTACAGTGGCAATATGTAACTGATGCCAGAAGAAGGCATACAAACTGTCACAATGATTTAGGTACCCACATCATTTTTTCCTAAACTACCCTCCATAAGTATATCCACATGCACATAATCATTTTATCCTTAGGAGTTAATGTCATGTTATATGCTCACATCGGCATTTCTTTCGCATCCAAAAGAAAGAAAGGCACAAGCACTAGCTTGCTGAACAGTGACTCGAATCCCCGGGTCCAGCTAGCTTCCAGCTAGAAAAGGTGAAACTAAAACTTTAACCAAAGAAAAACATTGAAGGTATACAGCGTAAGCACTTCAGCAAAAATGCGCTTCAGTAAACTGCCACGTGTAAAGTCAAAGGTGCTAACTTCATATACGTGGCAATCAAGGAATGTTGGCTTCTTTTTCGAGTTCTAACTACACTAGGCTTCTCGAATTATGCAATAATGCAATATGCTTTTTCTGACGATATTTTTCTTAAGAAAAGGGTAAAATGCAATGCCGGTTCTCTCAGAAGCCAACACCGAGACAAACTATTGACTCGGTTTCGTGTCACACCGGTCCCAGTCACCAGAATCCAATTGGGGGCAAAGATGAACCGAACTAGAGAGAGAGAGAGAGGAGGAGACTTACGGTGAAGAGCGTAAAAACATACTGATCTTTTTCATCTCTCAACAGAACAAGAACGTGATGAATGAGCAGGATGACGGTAAACTACATTAAAAAAACAAACCACAATCGTAAAAATCAAAACCGAAAAGCGTTTATCAATTATAGAGAATAAGACGGACAGATTGGTTACCGTTAGCGCCACGGACCTACAGCAAGTTGAAAGAGAGCTCTCTCTGTAATTGCTCTCCAGAAAATCTCCATCTGCCGCAACTATTGCAATCAATCCCGGATTTTCAAGCTCCCGGTCTATGGAACTATGAATCTCACCCCTGACAGATTCAGATTTTTCATTCATTCATTCATATCGTGAATTCCAAATCCAACTCTAATCCTAAATCTCTATTTGAACCATCCCTTCATAGAACCACCAAAAGCAGATAGAGCTGAGAGATTATACGAACCTGATAAACAAAGGCGCCTGTCCAAAGGCTTCCGTTTTAGCAGGTGCTGTATACCCAGGTTCAAATTTCTGCAAGTTTTCAAACCTCAGATATCAGAAAATCATTCCCAAACACAAAAAGAGAATCCCCAAAGCCCAAAACCCACAAAAACAATCCATGGCTCCATAACGTGTGAAGAAGAGAGCAACACCAAGACTCATACCTGCAGGCAAATCTCACAAACAGTGTTCCCTTTTTCATTACACCATCTCTGTATGCATTTCCTGTGAGCATACTGCCAAGAAAACCAAACTCTACCAATCAAAACTTGAACTTTTCCATGGAAAACTTTTCTCAATAAACAAAAACCCATAACAAATCATAGCTTGAGGGAGGCATAAACCAAACCCCACCAATCAACTCGAGTTTTTCCAAGGAAAACTTTTCTCAGGAAACAAAAGGCTACAAGGAACGATACCTTGAGAGTGCCAGAACAAGCACAAGGGCTCTCCATGTTCCCGGGGTCTTCATCTTCCTCTTCATGACAAATCCTACACTGAGGTACCGAAGGATTGCACTCGTCCACCGTCAACACGACATGATCCCTCATTGTTTTCCCCTCGTCTATTGCTTCCTCGTTTCGCTTTGCTTTATGGACGTTATCATCGATCCTTGTAGGCCTTTTATATATTGCCTTCGCAGTTTGCTCTAACCCCCAGTTTGGACTTTAGAATTTTTCAAAGTCTATCTGGTAGTCGCTTGGTTAAGGACAATAAAGACCTGCTATCATAAAAAAACTCACAATTTTCTCCTCTATTCCTCTAAAATTCTAATGTTAATTTGATTAAAAACAGTTTGTAAAATTGTGACCTAATACAAGACTAATCAAGGGCAACTCGACTTGGTTGTTCGTCGAGTCGGTGCAGCCTAGAAGGGCGGCGGAGCGGTCGGTGAGAGAAAACAAACGATGTAAACAAGTCCATGATCACAGTACCAACCAACATCTTAAATGCTAATCTTGTACTCTAAGATGTTTTATAGTTTGAGTGATCTTCACTTGAATGGGTGAATTGAATTTGGACAGAGAGTCAAAAACTTCAGATCATAGACTTGGTTCCGATGGGCTGGCTTGTGAACTTGACTTGGTTTGGTTCTAGTTGGGAAACAAATAATGAACCCATCTGTCTTTCCAAGTTGGTTGGGGCATGTGAGTCAGAGGAGAAAGGTCGAACCCAGTGGATTTAGCCGACTAACCAAGTTAAAATGTAGCCATTTTTGAACCAACAGATTGACAAACTTGGCACCTTACTGATTGATTCAGCACATAGTTTGTGTGTTAACCTTGGAGTTAAGGTTCTTAATGAGTAGTAGCTGGGTTAACGGCATTATTGTCAGAATTCAATTTTAAATTGAATTAGTTTTGAAAACGTTTTAGACAATAATGGAGAAATGGTAGAGCAGGTAAATAAGCCCGACGAGCCGGAGACAAGCTGTGTTCATGGCTGATAGCTCATTCGAACCGAGCTGAACACGAACCGAACATGAGCCTAGTTAGAGAAGCTGACATGAGTTTCTGGTTAAAGTTAAGCTAATTTTCATTTACATTTCTCATAACTAAATGAGCTTGTATGAGTTGGGCACAAATTGTACAGCTTGTGACAGGTTCGCTTTGATCATGAGGCTGACATGAACAAATTCATCATGAGCTGAACCGAGCAAAACCACACGCAGCTCGGTTAGTTGACCAGCCCTACCAAATTGGGTCATGTTAGATTGCCAAAGAAAAAGAAAAGCCAACAACTAAGAATTTCAAGTTTTTTTTGTTTGAGAAAATTATGAGCTAGTATCTGCCACCTTTTCATTCGAACTTGATTTGAATCCGTCCAGGGGGTTCAATTTGACTTGTGGGAACATTGGTTATTATTGGTTCTTACAATATTTTGGATCATCATCAAAATTGACCTAAATCCAAAAATTTACATGACTGTTTCCAAAGAAGGGAGAGAACCTGGAAATGTCTTTTACGATTTTATAATATTTTCTTGTGTTTATAAACACTTGTAATCCTATTTTCTTGATTTTGTAATATTTAACTTGCAGTTTAATTCGTGGATTCTTCAAACTTCTTGATCCGATTTCAGCAAGCTTTTTTGGATCTAACTAATCCTTTGAACCATGTTTGGATTAAGGAACCGATCTATCTCGGAGTTTTGACAATGGACGTGGTCTAAATCCTTGGCCTGAGGGAGGGCAAGGAAAATTCTTATTTGCATTTTGAGGCTCGAGGGTTCTCAAAGGCGTGTGGGGGCCACAAGACGTTTTGAATTTTGAACCGGGGCTCTCGATTCAGTGGGGCCCATGATCCATTTTGTGTGAGCTTTCCTCCTTTGCTTTCCCAACGGCTGACTTAATGCTTATCCCTTTCCTTCTCATTCTTATAGAAAAATACTTATAAATAAGAAAAATACTTATAAATAAAGCAAAGCTTAAATGAATGTTCATTGATGTATGACTGCTTTCTTCGTTTAAATCTCATGGAAACCGGTGGCCATTAAAATTATGCTCCCAAAATCATTGTTCTGACAGTAGGAGTGTGATTTCGTGTTTCGGGTTAACCTGAATATGCCCCTTGAGTGTGTGTATGCACCCTCCAGGAGTCGAACTCCCCACCAACAGTAATGGTGCTACAGCATACTGCTATTGAGCTAACGCTCTGGTGCATGCCCGTGTTTTCATACCACTTGGATGGACACTGACATGAGACACGATTGTGCTGGATATTGTATTGTCAACAGTTTCGTGTTGTTTCAGGTTGTATTTGTGTCGGGGTGTTGTATTGCCAGAAATTTCTTGATTCGAGCTGTCATATCATGTCAAAACAAGTAGGCCGATAACGGTTCGCTGTATTTATCGTGTCACCTGGTGTGAACAGCAACACGGACTTTAGGGTGTGTATGTACCTAACGATCTAAAGAACCTTAAAGGCGAAGTTCGTGAGTTCGATACACGAGCTTAAATATCGATACAGGTCCACCCCGCTTGACAATAGAAAACTCTGCTTTGAATTATTAAGAGTCCATCTTCGATGATCCAAACACAGTGGTTTTACTTCAGCAGTCAAAGGGTGGGGTGTCAAAACCTTTTAGAAATTGCCAATCAAATCTAGATCCAAATCCAAACCCAGATCACTTTAGGTTAAGTTAAGCACGAACCCAAAACAAATGTCATTTGGTTGTGTCCAATAAATGAGAACGGGGCTCGTACGAGCCAACTCCCTTCTAAGTTGTCCATTCAAGTTCTTATTATAAAGAAGAAGATTCCTGAATTCTGGATCCATATTTGTGAGGGATTTCGGCCATCTAGGGCCTGTTTGCACCATGAAGAACCGCATTTCTTGTTCCAATTCCAATTGGAGTGCAAACATGGAACGATACAGAACCCGTATTTCCAAAAAAAAATTTGAAAAATGAGTCATACCTCCAGGGATGCAGCTCTTTCCCCCAGGTTTGCATCACCCTTACACCTCGAGATCCTCGACCAATGCCCACTTCCACTTACAATTCGAGGACGAAATTCTCAGCACCAAAGAACTTTGTGTCCCAGTCCACAGAGTTCCAGGCCTGAAAGTCCCAAGAGCTTCACAAAGTTCTATGACCCAAACGAGCCCTTAGGAACTAATATCTCCAAAAAATAGTTGCATCCTTACATTAACCATGATCAAGCCTTTTCCCGTATTCACATGAGGTGGGATCGTCTAAACCGTATTGTATGAGGGCTTCTTAAGAAGGTCATGATCCTAGTATTATTCTCACCCAGACATACTTGACTTCGGAGTTCTGATAGAATCTGGTGTACAAAGTTTTTGGCGGTCGACGGCGTAAAGCAACCATCCTCCTAATGCCTTTTTTATAAAAGAAAACGATATATTTCACCTCCTCCTACATCCAAATTTCTTGGGTTTTTATCGAGTTCCTCACAACTCGATCTTTTTTTTCTCCCTCACTTTGGTGTTAGGGTTTCAACGGTCATGGCCAGGTTCAAATTTCAGTCTATTTGAGCATCATTGTTGAACTGGAAGAACAAGAACCGATTGGGGTCTCACGATACATCGGATTTTTTATCCAAACCCGGCATATTGTTTCCAAATTCAGATCCTTGAAGTAAGATCTCCGGGGCAATCAAAACCAAAATTTGATATTTATCTTCGTAATAGTATATTTGTATTTTGGATGAATTCATATTGGACCAAGACCTGATGGATTGTGGGAGCAGGCTCAATTTTGGTTTTGGTTTTGGGTCTTAGACCTGGTGCATTATGCAACCTTTTAACAGGAAAATTTAGTATTGACACATCTGGTAGACTGTCGTAGTCAAGCCTTATTCATTCTCCATTCGTGAAGGTTGGATGCACAAAATCTGCATTTAGATTCAACATGACCCATTCTCTGCACCAGTCTACCTATCTTCGACACGAACATGGAATGGCAAGAAACTCCAAACACAACCCAAAAATTGAAATCTTTGGCAATATAACATTTGACCCGAGAACCCGACATGCTCACAAGCCAAAAATCCATGTCCACATTAACAGCAACAAAGCAGTTTTCTCTTGGGGTTAACACGATTCTGAAGATAGTGCTGAATTAGATAGACATGGGTGTGCAACCATAATATGTACACCTTTATAAACATGATAGACTCATTAAGATCATTTAAGCTCTCCTCCATGAATTTCACAAGAGATTGATCACATCTTGCTTCAGATCATTTTGGTCACTTTCTAGTTCATAAATACAATATTGAACTTGATTTTTGTTTCCCAAATTATAACCATTTCTTCGTAACATTGTGAAGCAGCATACTTCTCTAAGCAAAATAGCTATAACTATATATATAACATGATAAGGACACTCATTTATGCTTAAACATCTTTAATGATCTCAATTATTAGATCATTGAGATTAACGGTTGAGTTTAAATTTAGAAAACAAAAACTATAATATTTGTATAGTGTATTTGGTACTATTTTGCTTAAAGATCTCAATGATTAAAGATCTTTCAGTACATATAATATCGATAAGTGTGTACATAGATTATGGTCTCTCTCTCTCTCTCTCTCTCTCTCTCTCTCTATATATATATATATATATATATATATATATATATATGTATGTATATATAACCATTTATTTTGCTGTACAATATGCGAGGGGCATGACGATTTTAAACTAAGAGATCTTTAGAGTGTATGTTTAATTTTGTTACAACATGCAGCTGAAACCTAACACACGTGCATATCAAACTCGCCATGCATCGATATAATATATTATTGTTTGTTTCATCTTTGGAAGAAAATTAGACACCTATGGGAAAGAGAGTAACATTATCTTTGTCAAAATAGGTGAAATTAAAAAAAAAGCCCAAAGATCCACAAAGAGCAATAGCTCACCTGGTTAGAGAGTTGGCTCACAAGTTGGAGGTCATGATTTTGAACCTCATGGCATCTATTTGGCTTTGCCTCCCCATTGTACCAAAACAAAAGTGCCCATAAATAAAACAAGTTGGGGGAATGCCGAAGCTTTAAACCATCTAGGTCTGGTTCAGTGGTATATTTTAAGAAAATACATTTAAATTTTAAATAAAACTTTTTATAAACAAATGAAATTAAATTAGGTACTTTTCGTGTTCATAAATGTTATTTAGAGAGAGAAACAAGCACACCCAAAGGATGGCCAAGAAAATATCGTAGATGATGAGCAATGAAGATATACACGACCAAGAATGCCGAAAGGAATGCTTATTTAATAGAGTTTTGTCAACCACCAAGTAGAAAAAAGAGAGTTTTCCTTTTGCTTCCTGCAAATGATATTACATTGACCACAAAATAACCTTTATGTTGAAGGTTTCGAGTTCGATTCCTGCGACGTAAGCTTTGTCTAATTACTCTAATCTGCAGTCTATCTAAAGTTTAATTATTTTAAGAAAATTAGTCTTATAATTGAGAATTCTTCGACGCATCCGGGTCGTGTGCTATGTTGGATGGGTCAATGCGGGGTGAATGAGGCTAGGGTCATGAAGGCCCTTGATTGTATGTCTCTAATAAAGGAAGAGAGGGAGAACCTGATATATGGTAGTAGGCTTAGGTGTTAGAATATCCAAACAAATCTTAATCATTTATTTTACATTGATGGATGATTGCAATTTAAATTTAAAAAGCAAAAGATATACTGCAAAAACTATACCTTTAAGTTTTACTTTTCGAATTTAAATTTTATTTAAGATGGATGGTTAATACTTGTTTGGATATAATAGCACTTAAGTGCCCTAGCACATATATATATATATATATATTGGTATATGCTCACTCCAATACATGATTTAATCTCGTCAAAGATCTCTATCATTTGATTGAAGTGATAACGGTAAAAATAATTGAGGAAGATTAAGCACAACGAGGATTGAGCATGGACTAAGCCCTATATATATAACACAAAAACACACACAAATGAATAAGAGGATCAAATTCAGCAGAAAATATTATGTTCTTTATCTTTCTCTAACTTCATTAGTTATGATGGATAATCCAGTTTGAAAGGATGTGAATTAGGATAGATCCACAGTTTGAATCCAAAAACAGATCCGATGGGTTAGATCTAGATCCAATTGATTCAGAATAAACAATTCTGCGGTGGAGAGTTGTATCGACTTACACCCTCAGTCAGGTTTCGCTTCTTCTTCCGAGTCAGAGACTGTGCGTGGCTCCAATCGTAACGAATTGACTAAATTCAGATATTTTTCAACTAGTTGGATTTCATCACGTAGAGGCCTTTTCTCTTATCCTTTTTAAAAATTAGCCTTATCCCTAAACACTTCAGTGGTACCCACAATATTTTTTCAGTATTAATATATTTTGTTCTCTATCCCTTTAACTGTTATAATTGTATTATTTGCACAACTACACACACACACACACATATATATATATATATATTTGTATATGTATAGGAAGACAACATAATTCATTCATGCTTTAATCTTCTTAAAAGATCTCAATCATTTTTATTTTTATGATCAACTATTGAGATCTTTGAAGCAAAAGACAAATAATATCATTGCTTTAAAATTTAAATTTCAACCGTCGATCTCATTCATCAAATGGTTGAGATCTTTGAGAATCTTTAACCATGAATATGTACTCATGGACTATCTCTCTCTCCCACTATATATATATGTGTGTGTGTGTGTGTGCGCGCGTGTGCGTGTGTATAAAGAGAGTATATGTGGTTGGATCATGCAACCTCTTACATATGCATATTCATAAGAGTCATTTACTTGTGTGAGAGAGTAATGCAATAAGGGTATTCTTTATATTTTTAGAAAACTTTAGATTAGTATCATATAATTTATCAAAAATCTACTTTAATACCCCATATTTGAACCTATGTTTAAAATATTGATTGCCTTCATGGCTAGGAAATGACGTTGTTAGTGTGGGTTTGACTATGAATATTGATGTGACAATGGCATGGTATTGCCTCAATGTTGATGTGATGGAGATGTACGGCACTAAATATTTTGTTTAGTATGTTAAAGTATCATGAAAATCTAATTTAGTATCTTTTGGTATCTTAAAATTCATTCTAGTACTAAATTATTAATATAAATTAATATTTATATAGATAAAAAAGTTTAAAGTAAATTAGTAGTTAATATTTAAAATAGGTTTATTAACGCACATTTTAATTAATAAATCTTCATTATAATGATTAATATATATATATATGAGATTAATTTGTAATAATAACCTTATTTTGGATATTAATTACTAAATAAATTCAATTTTATTTAAATATTGGTTTTTATATTAATTTACATTACTAAAATTAATTTAAAAATAAACCAACCTTAGAAAACATAAAAAATTATATTCTATATTAATATATTTAAAATTAGCTTGTAAGATTTCACCGAGTTTTATCATCAAGCTACAAAAAGTACTCTCATTCTCTATCATTCTTGTGAAAGCCATCCTTGAGTGTTGAAGTCATAACTAAAGGCTTCCATAGTATATTGGGTGTTTTTTCATTTGAACCAATTCTAGTGGTTTTGTAAAGCCGCTCATGAGGAGGGACGACTAAGGTGATGGATGATATGAAGGAGAACCACGGGGATGGTTGCAATGAGGGAAAACATTATCGAGGTAGGGATGATGGCTGAACCAAGGGAATAGAGGATATGGTGGCTCTTGGCAGAGATCGATGGTGAAGATGGTGGCTGTAGGGGCGGCTAAGATGAAACCATGGTGAGGAATGACAACTATTAAAGGCCACTAACAAGGGATGTTAAGGTATGTTTAGTTCGTGGTTATAGGAGAATTGAACCTCGACTTTTAGTACTTGCAGTTCAAAGAACCGGTTATTAGTGTAGAACTGTAGTTGAGTCAAAAACATGGGTACTAGAAGGGAGGTGGACCGCAATAACTTGACCCCAAGCGCCTTCTTCACGGTTTTACTCGTGACTTAAACACGAAACCATGGTTCTTGAAAACTGTAATTATAGTACGAAAGACTTGTTTTCACGAATCAAACATATACTTAAGGTTTAAGAAAAATAGAGCTCTTGATTGAGACGGACAACATATACATACATGTATATACATACACACACACACACACATATATATATACCCCGTTTCTGTTCTATATCTGCTCTGTTACTCATCAAGAATTAGGAAAAGAGAACACAAACACGCACCCACTCCTCATCTCTAACAAAAATGTACTTAAATCATATATATATATATATATATATATATATATATATATATATATATATATATATATATATATATATATATATATATATATATAAAAGAGACTGTTACACGGTACCACACTTGAGTGCCATGATTGGAATTTGAATTTGAAAAATAAAAAGTTTTGTATACGAACATTTTACTTCTAAATTTAAATTTCAATCATCCATCAAAATGATTAAAAATTATTTAAATATAACTTAAGTATATAGGTATATTTTATATATATATATATATATATATATATATATATATATATATATATATATATGAGAGAGAGAACCCGGTATATGTTAGCATATTTTGGTACTAACATTTAAACAAATATCAACCATTTATAGTTGATGATTAAAGTTTGAAAATAAAAATAGAAAAGTACATGCATACTTTTTGTAAGTATAGTTTATTTACATGTATATATTTTGTTTTTTAAATTGAAATTGAAATTTCAGTCTTTCATCAACGATGGTAAAATGATTGAAAATACGCTAAGTTCTTTGTCTCTTTATATATGAAAAATCAGGAGTTGCTAAATTTAGGATTTGTAACATTCATACAATTGGAGGAACGATACAAATAGAGTCATCCATTAAGATTAACACAAGAATCAATATCATATTTAATGAGTAAATTAAATGGGGGATAAGGATCTCCACCATTCGATTAATAAGATTAAGACGGTGACCACAATCTCTAGTACGAAAGAGTGTCTAGTATCTCTTCTCTCTCTCTCTCTCTCTCTCTCTATATATATATATATATATATATATATATATATATATATATATATATATGAAAAAGATCGTAATAGTCACGTATCACATGTCCTTTTCTTAGTATTCATGTGATCGAGCCAAGATTGTACAGGAACTAACTCTCTTACGTTTGGAGGGCATGATCGAAAGGGTAATCCCGTACTTTGAAGGGGAGCCAGTTGTAGCTGCGGCGTTCAGGCAATCAGTGGGACTAGCAAAAACCGCTGGCGGTATAGCCGAAACCGTAAAATTTCCAACTTCCCGCACCGCTATAAAAGCTTCCCACTGTGAAATGCGCTTTCCGATAGCCGCTGTAGCAGTGGGTCTCGCAGTCCGGTTCACTGGCGGATTCCGGTGGTGGATTTCTTTTCCCATCAATGGATGTCGTCGGGCTAAGGGAGCGTCGGATCGTGGTGGCTGTGGACGAGAGCGATCAGAGCGCGTACGCACTCTCGTGGTGCCTGCAGCATCTCGTCCGCGACTCGGATAGCGGAATTTCCAAAGATACCGTTGTTCTCGTGTACGCCACGCCCTCGCGGAGCGCCTACACCGCGGTCGACGGATCAGGTAATTTCTGCATTTGAGTCGGGACAAGACGGCATACGTCTTTAGCGTCGGTGCTGAGTGGGGTTCGCTAAGTCGGATCTCCTGATCCGATTCAGTATCTTAAATTTGCAGGCTCGGTCTGAATCCCATTAAGATAAAGTCGGTAGTAATTAGGGGAGTTCACGGTTCAGTTTGATTCGGTTCTAAGCTCAAACTCAAATCGCTAGCAGTTTTTGGTATTTTGAGAACCGAATTGGCATGATCAGAGTCGAACTGAACCACACTGGTGTTGGTTTCGGGTCTAAGATAACACGGGTACCTATTTTCATGCATTATTCGTAGACCTTCACCGTGTTGATTTCGGGTCCAAGATAACATGGGTCCATTATCTCGGTGAGCATTTCAGGAGAATATGTATTTTCCACGGACGTGGTTGATTGCATGGAGAAATACAGCGCAGAATTGGCTTCTTCGGTCATGGAGAAGGTCACTGCAATTTGTGAAGGACTAAAGCATGTGAGTTGTTTCTTTTCCTCAATATGCATACAGATAGAACGCTTGCAATGCGAAGTTATATTTTCTGGATTTAACTGGTGTAGTAGGCCCGCGGATCGCAGTTCTGCATTCTGGGTTGTGTTCGTGTTGTGTTATTTCATGTTGTGTCAAAAGCAGTTTTCTGTTTTGGTTTATATTAATCTCATGTCGTTGCATGTTCGTGTCAAAAACAGTATAACAAAATACAATCTAGTTTGTTCTCGTGTCACACTGGGTGGACACGGACACGGGCTTTTCTGGTCGTGTTCGTGCTGAGCTTTTGTGTTGTCCCCTATTGCTCCTCTTGATTCATCTTGTGAACCACATCTGACTCGGTTTATATTGTTTAAACAGACGACAAAAGGACATTCTCTGCTTGTGAGAGCTTGCCGAATTTGATCAGTTGTAGATTGATATTGTGATTACCAAAACTATAAGCTTGTTTAGTGGCGGATCTACATTGAGTCGAGGTGGGGCAGATCATTCAGTGGCGGATCTACATTGGGCTAAAATAGGACATCCGCTCCACCCGAAATTTCAAAAGTCATGTTCAAGCCTATATGGGAAAAGTGTTGGAAAGAAACAATAAAGAATGATCTAGCTTATTGTGAGTTAACTGCTAACATGGTACATGATAGGCTATGTGGAAACAAAGAATCCATATAGCCGACCCCGTCTAGTATGGGAATCCATATAGCCAACCCCGTCTAGTATGGGAAAAGGCTTAGTTGTTGTTGTTGTAGTACGTTCAAGCCTATAGCTCAGGCTTAGATCCATGGGCTATAATATATAGTTCACCCCATCCTAAACCATTCGAGGAGCTATTCTCTTCACCCTAATAGATCCGTCGCTAAGCTCATTCATCGAGCTACATATAGCAATTATAAAATTTTAAATCCTAACACATGCATCCTCTGAGAATCGAACTCTCCACCAGTGTCAACAACACTAGAGCGTCGTTAAGCTAATGCTCTCATTGCATTTATACATATTTTTATGGCAACCGACTGGGTTCGGAGGACCTTATGAGGTTATATAAAAAAAATTCAAAAGTTTTTTTTTAATCTTTAAATCTTATGCTTTTGATGTGTTATTTATTAGAAAACACTGCAAATTGTAAGCATTATATATTGGGCAGGTGAAAGTTGTAACTAAGATTGAGAGTGGAGATCCAAGGGACGTGATATGTGAGACGGTGGAGAAGGTTGGGGCAGACATTTTGGTCATGGGAAGCCATGGCTATGGACTTCTAGGCAGGTGGGTTGAACTCGTTTACTAAATGCTCTTTTTGGACATTTCAAAGGTCTGCTTGTGTATGAATCATGTTGATTGGATCGAATATATCTGTTGTTCGATCCAACTATAATCCGATCAAACAGATTCAGTATTCGAAAACCATATCAGATTTCATAATCTGCTTAGGAATTGGATTCTTCTTATTTGGGTATATGTAATGCCGTAATGGATATATCCAATTTGTTAATTTACTAAACCAATACCCAATTTCATATTTGCAATATTGACTCAACCTGTGCAACCCTGGTCCAACCCGACCCGATTAGGTTCGGGTTTGGGTATGGGATGTATGCGGATAAGGTGCCCCAACCCATATACATGCATATGGGTCATTCTTACCCGGTACCTAGAGATGTCAAAATGGGCTTGGCTCAGGGATCGAGTTTGAAATGTCTGGTCCATTTTTGAAACAGGAATGTATGGACATCTCTACCTGTACCTCTCCCGTTAACTGTTGGGGAAAAGAGAACTCCTACCCGCTCCGTTAAGGTTCGGGTCAGGCCTTGGTATAGGTATACCCATCCCTGACCTGCTGTGTTGGCATCACTAGAACTGGAAGTTTTGAAAAGCCTAAAGCTCAATTGGTACTTTTGAAAACTTAATTTTTTGTTTTATTTACATTTATTGAACTTTATATAACTTTCTACCTTACAGTTCGCTTGCTTCCCATAGCTTCCTTTAAGTTTTTCCAATTTGGTTGGTTTGGGGGATTAATTGATTATATATATATATAATCAAGCTGCACGAAGCACCTTTTTTTTTTGGAGAAAGGCGAGCGAGATTAGGCTGATCCCTACGAGTTATTTATCAAAAGTTAAAGCCACCACCGCCTCGGTTGTAAACATTAAATATATATGTATATGTATATAAAATATATAGATATATGTGTGTGTTCTATGTGCTAACACGCAGACATTACAAACATATATCCACATATATATCTTATATATTTGATTAGATATATTTTGTATAAGTATACCTTTAAGGTCTACAAGACCGACTTTACCGAATCAGTTTCATTGAATTACATTTATGCAATTATTTTATCAGTTTAAACATTTTTTTTTAAAATGTGCTACTTGATGGTGGGGGTGGGTTTTGGCATTTTTTTAAAACATTGAATTACATTTACCGCTGGCAGTTCAACAATTATTTATGCAATTACAAACATATATCCACATATATCCACGGGTCTAAGTGATAACCCGTGGGGCAGAAGCAGGGAGGGGTCTAAGTGATGGTGGGGGAAAATCCGCCCAGCGCCGCCCACTGCCATCCCTACTCCGCCTAACCCTAGCTTGCGAGTAAAAAATAGAAACATCTTCATATAACACCGTTTGGGTGTTGGCTTGATTCTTATGAGTTGTTGATGTTTGCAGGGTACTTTTAGGGAGCGTGAGCAACCACTGTGCACAAAATGCGAATTGCCCTGTTTTAATTGTGAAGAGACCCGGTGCTTAGTGTTGACGCTGCTTTTGAAGTGTTGGAACTCCTCCTATCTACAACCGTTTTCTAGACAGGTCGGATCCAAGTGTATAATTTAAATTCTCTCCTTGAATGAGCATACATTGCTTCATAGGTTGGACAAATGTTATAAAAAATCGTATCGTACGATATGATATGTAATACATGTGGAATCAATATGATTTAAGTATTTATATCATAAAATGTATTATCCCATCATATCAGGGTATGTCGTATGATACGTTATGTGATACAGTATAAGTTTCAAAAATTATATTTAAAAAACATTTTTTAAATGTGTTTAGATCCTCTTTAGGTATGCTTCTTTGGCTCCTCTTGCATGTCTATCCTTCCTCTCCTCAAGACCAACTTTTTTTTTCTTCTAAAAATCTAATATGTATTCAATATTCATTAATAGTAAATATTAAGTTTGAAAATGAAGCTCGAGAGTGGTGTATGCATGTGATTTAGTTTGTTTTGAGGCTGAATCCATTGTCTCTTCGTATGATACCTATTGTAAGATTTTTTATGATTTTAAATTTTTTAATATTAAAAAATAATTTAATCATATATCTTATTGTATATGATATAGTACAAACATATCGAGTGTAATATGGTTGTCATTTTATATGTAGCCAATCTTCTTTCTCTCTCTCTCTCTCTCTCTATATATATATATATATATATGTATAGTGAGTGTAATATGGTTGTCATTTTATATGTTTATTCATCCTGTTATTCATCCTTGAATATCTTAATCATTTATTTAAATTGAACTCAAAAGTATAAAACAAGAATATAACAATGCTAGACTATATATATATATATATATATATATATATATATATACATCTATATTTAAAGAACCCACAAAAATTAAAAAAACCACAAGAAACTCGTTATAGCCTTTCGATATTTGGAACTAACCGTTAAGGTGATAAACAACAAGCATTAAATGCTACATATATAAAAATTATTTACTTTTTTATTTAAATCTTCACAATCAACCAAGTCAATCAAACGATCGAGATGAAAAGTTTGTTGTGATTCTTCATTTATGGGTTTTCTCGTGGTTCTTTAAACGTATATATCTATACCTATATATTTATATATATGTGTGTGTGTGTGTATGTGAGAGGGGGAGAGTTGATGTTTGTGTGTGCATGCATGTTTATGTGTATGTGTGTGTGCACGCGTAGAGGGAGATGGTGGGTAATTTTAAACTAAAATATCTGTAATATATAGTGGGGGAAAGTTATGAAGCTTGTTGATCCGTCCGCCAGGTTGTTTCCATTTATTTCGCTGTTATTGCTGTCAATGTCAATCACATAAGTACTCTTTTTGATGTTGATACTCAGATAAGGTCTACGCCACATTGGCACGAAAGGATTCCCCCACCTGACCCACATAAAAATATATGACTTGAATTTTATTTTCTATAAAATGGGTCATGAAGGGTCTTTTATTAATAAATGTTTCTTCCTTGTTAAAGAATAAAAGGTTATCCTTGTTTACCCCATGTAATACATTATTTATTTAAAATATTAAAATGTTTTTCAAATTAACACAAATTATAATATAATAATAATACGTGTTATAGCTATTCTGGGGCAAGTTGATGTTCCAGCTTCTAGTCAAGAGAGAGGAGACGATGAACTTGTAATATAAATCAAATCCACCACATTCTGGATTTGATTCATGGATTCGGTTTAGTGAAAAATGAAGCCCGAAGTAGGAAACGGAAGGGGCACGATTCTTATGCTTGTTTTGATGCCCAGATCCCACTTCGTGGTCTAGAGATGAAGAGAATCGTGCACGAAATCGGATCCATTACCAGGTCTGTGATTTGAATTTCTAGTGTTGGAGTTCCCTAGATCTGACATTGGAATTTGATCTAATAAGAGAATCAGGTCGGATCTGTGTTCAAGAGCTAGAAAATGGTGAACTGTTTGTGATTTCATGATCTTGTCACAAACAGGTCAACTTGAATCATGACGTGTTATTTTGGGTGGATACTACGAGGAACTTGTGTCGAAACGTTTCATGAGCATGAAATACAAGTGTGCCTCACTCGAAAACAATTCATAATTCACTACTACCTATAATGTACATTAATGAAAAAATAATATAAGGATTATATAAGCCTTGGGTATCAATTTGGAGATGATGGTTCCTCGGCTTTTCCACTCCCAACTTAGTAATTTATAAGTTTCAATCCTGCAGACGACCCTCCAAAACTGTTAAATCACTCGAAAGAACAAGTTTCTAATGAGGTTATTAGAAACAAATTAGGAGTGGCACTAATAGAGGATAAAATGAGAGAATATCGTTTAAGATGGTTTGGACCAATAGAAAGAAGATCATATTAAAAACTAGATTTTGAAAGTACTTGACCACAAAAGTATTGGAAAGAAATTATAAAGAATGATATAGCTTATTGCAAGTTAAGTGCTAACATTATAGGGCTATGTAGGGTCATGTGGAAACAAAGAATCCGCGTAGCCGACCCCGTCTAGTATGGGAAAAGGCTTTAGTTGTTGTTTTTGTTCTTGATATCGTGTACCGGCCATCTATGCTCATTTTCCATATGGTGCGGATCGAAGATTCAGTATTGCACACGACCTGCCCCCCTTCCTTTATGCGTGTGCCTCGCTCTTTTCCAAGTTATCATTTAAACAATAGATCGTATCTTAATCAGAAATCCAGACGCTGAGATCTAGGTCATATGGTGGTTTTCAGATTCTACGCCTTTTTCTGTGTGTGTGTGTGCGTGTGTGCAGCAGTATCACACCTACAGTTTGAAGGGTCCAAAACTAAAGCTAAGCAGCATAAACTATTAATCTTTAGCTTTTGGCCAAAACCATTATTATCATTTAAAATCAAACGACTAATTTTCTAATAAGATTCAATATAAGTATCAATTAGCTGAATTAATTGGGCCTGAGATTCGCAACAACGACGTGATCAGGGATGTCAATGGGTTGGATCCTAGTAAAACCACATTGGACCCAATGAGATTCGATTTGCGCATATGAAAGGGATTTGGGTACCACATCCCAACCATTAAACTGATTATCCAAAATCGAAATCAAATTCTTTCTTCTGATTATTCATTCGATGTTTGCGAGAATCCAAAGACACGTCTCAAGGTTGGTAATGCACTTCATTTCTAGGGACTCTTTTCTTGGTGGAACTGGTACTTTGGGTGTCGATTCCATGATTAAGGCAAACGAAGAGCTTAACATATCAAAAGTCCTGGTTCCATGAATAGTCGCATCCCTTTTATTTGGGTCACCTATTCACATCTCCTACCAAATTCTAAACTTGGTGGTACTATTTCCCATGACAACCAAAACACAAACTTTTAGGAGACTGTGGAACTATGTATCTCATGGAGTTCCAATATTAAAAGTTCTATGAATTTCATAAAATTTCACGAAACAAGCAGTCTTAAGAGTGACTTTGATATACGTTTTTAAAGGAATTAACTTTAATGTTAATACTTTATAATTTTAAGTTTCGTTGTGTATCAAACATAAAATGTCTTGCTAGTGTAGAATCACATATCCAATTTAAGTAAAAAATCGTGACACCAATGGACCGCAAAAATTGAACCTATGGGATCTGTATGAAAATTTAAGCACTTCCTTCACTTTAATTCCGTTATTTCGCTTTGTATGAAAACTCAAGCACTCAATACTCCTCACGAATCAAATACGAAACTATGTTTTATAAAAAAAACATCATAAAAAACTAAGTGCTCTGCTCGACATATAACAATCATGATTTAGTAAATATGTATCCGTTATTTGAATTAAAAGTAAAATAAGGGATCAACGGTGAAAGAAGACAAGAATCTTGTCCTTTAAGTGAGTCATGCATATCCCAACCCATAAGGAAACGGCGGGTTCTCTAAAACCACGACCCAAAACCGGTGGTACTCTCAGAAGACCAGAAACCAACCATACCACCCGGCTTATGCGACCCTATAAAATCCTTCAGCGAGAGGCACTCGTCGGTTTTCTTCTTGATCCCGCAAGATTTCTGGTTTTCCACCTTCCTAATTGACTACCATATTTGTTTTTCGATGGCCGGAGATTCGAAGGAGCGAAAGATCATGGTTGCGGTCGATGAGAGCGAGGAGAGTAAGTACGCGCTATCTTGGTGCCTAGAAAATCTGGTCCCTGACGAGGAGTCGCCAAAATCCACGACTACTCTCGTTCTCTTGTACGCCCGCCCGCCTCCACCCGCTTACACCGCCCTCGACGGCAGGGGTACGTAGCTATCATTCTTCGGAACTCGATGGCTTTATTGTCATTTCATTAATGTCCCGATTCCATCTTCTACATTTCGGACTCTTAGCGTCGGATTCCGGTGACTTTATTTACTCATTATCTGAAATTCTAGTTTTCCGTAATAATCGAGGAAATGCTCGAATCTGTTGGAATTCAAATCCTGAATTTCAATAGCACGCAAGCCTGCTGATTTCATAATTCCGCTATATCGCTGCAATTTCAGAACTCCCTATTGCGTGTTTTTTTGAACTGTGTTTGGATTCACCGGTTTATCCTGATAATTTGAAATCCAGTACAATGCATGGTAGTGGAGTATCATAACTTATCCAGGTTTTGCTTTTCTGATAGAAAAGAGAATCTTAAAAGAAGTGGTTGGAGTTTAGGAGCTTGAAATGCCTTTGCTATTATGTACAGTGTAACCTTCAATGTTATCCGGGGTCTTCCTCCTATAGAGAAGCGAATCTAAATGAAGTATTTGGGTTTAGGAACTTGGGATGCCTTTACACAATGTAACATCTCAACTTATCCCGGTTTTCTGGATAACTTGGTGTTTTGCATGAGAGCAGTAACACGGAAGACCTGGAAAAGGGGGTTAAATTTTCTTTTATCTGGAAATAAAAGATCGAAATAAGAGGCTGATGTTTGGTCCTCTCACTGTTTTAGAATTTGCAGAGTCTCTGCGCAACTTGGCCAGGAGCTCAGGTAGCTATATGAATAACGAAAGTGCCCTTCTCGTCTGAGAAACCGGTAGAGGCTGCTGTTGAATTGTGTGTCTGATGATTGTATTGTTTATTTTGATAATGTCAGGGATATTTTCGCCGGAGATGGCCGGAATTCTAGAGCGACACGGAAACGAAGTGGCAGCCTCAGTGATGAACAACGCCAAAGCTTTGTGCAGAAACCTTTGCCATGTATGTTTTTCTTTTTCTTCGTGTTTCCAAATTCTTGCTCTTCCTTCTGCCACCATGGGTCTCTCTAGACGTGGCCGGTTTCACCGGAACCGAAGCGGCCCCCTTCGGTTTCGAGTCCTTTCCAGCTTGGTTCCTGTTCCAGTGAGGGTGGGATTTTGGGGTTGGAACCAAAATATCGTATGGAACCGCGGTCTCAGTTCCTTTCTTGATAGATGTTCCGGTTCTGGTACTATGGGTGCTATCATTAGTGCGCCAGATCCCTATCAGAACTCAAGCTTGTAATTGGAGTACGTACTCGTAATTGAAGTTTGTTTTGGCTAGAATAATACTAAAATGGGTGATACTTCAAAAGATCATTGCATCCTCTTCTCGACCCCATTTAGTGTGAGAAAGGCTTTATTAATGTTAAGGTTTCCTGAATTCGTTTCCATTACTAGTCTATTAGAACTCTTTTCTCTTTGAAAGAAGTATATCAATGTAAGATTTACTATCTTTAGTGGGATGACTGACTTTGAAGGGCTTCAACTTTCAAGGAGTTGTGGTTTGTGATTTTGGAGTTGTTGAATTGCACCCTAGCCAAATGATTTCTTCGTTTCGAATCTGGTCTGAGACTTTGTTGCATTGTAGCTAGTTTGCATTCCATGACGTCCCAACCCCCAAAAGGAAAGAGGTGCATGGGTCTAAAATAAACATTTTGTGGATCTTTTACCATGAATTTTTAAGGCTCCGTCGAGTTATGCCTTGCAAAACAAGTCTACACTGCTACCTTCCTGTTGGTGTGCTCATGTTAGGTTTTCATGTACATTAGACACTCATTTAGCACCAATGCTTGTGCGGATTGGCCTCAGGACACCTATGGTGTAGTCATTTTATTGTTAGAGCCCTCTTTATGGTAAAATGACTTGACACCTTGAATAGCTTAGGCTCTTCTTTTTTGGCCTTTAAAGTGTTGGAAGGAAACACTAAATATGATTTTATGGTTTTGGAATTAAAGTGATAAACATGAGATGGTATAAGAGAACGACGACAACTAAGAATCAAGCTAAGCGAGCCACTCGGGTTCGTTTTGGTTTTCAGATCTTCCAATTCATAGATGTGGATCTCAGACCTATGAATGGAGGTATCACCTACCATCAGGCCTTTTGTAAGTCTAATTTGTTGGTTGTCATTTCTTGTTAAACTGAAATGAAGAAGCGTACCTCCATTTAAGACCAGTTTTTAAAACAATCACTTAGAGAAACTTCACTCGAGAGGGCCGTCTATATTAGTAGACTGTAGACCCTTTGCAAAGAGGTTAGGAGCTGACCTCTGTTCTATACCTGGGCTCGGAATTATGAGCAGAACTCTAGTTTGTCGGAGTTGAACTGTGACCACGTACTGTCTGATGGAGGTTTCATCTGGCCACGTAAAACATTTGACCTGAATGTGGGCGATGATCATTATTTGATTTCATTCTGTGAATTGGTTGGGCATGATTTTTGTGGTCAGGTGAGGGTGGAAGGAATTGTGGAGCGTGGAGATGCGAGGGATGTTATATGTGAAATGGTTGACAGAGTTGGTGTTGACATCTTGGTCGTTGGCAGCCATGGCTATGGAACAATCAAGAGGTACTTGTTTCCATCTGTTTTCATCTTTCTCTCTTCTGAGAATGCGGACACACATTAGTGGAAGTATTTCATGTTCTGTGAGATATGGTTTACCACCATGACGGTCATGTGTGTATGTATTTGTGTCTGCATTATGCTTATTATACTTTGTGATCTTGACATGCACATACATCGACTCCGTGTGTGTGCGTGTGTACATGCACACGCATGCCGTTTCTTCTCTTGCTTATTTAGTACTTTTGTGATGGTCTTGTTGAGAATGCTTTTGGTTTCAATTATGAATATGTTTGCTGTGGCGATTGCAGGGCTTTCCTGGGGAGTGTTAGTGATCATTGTGCCCAAAGTGCAAAGTGCCCGGTCCTGATTGTGAAGCGCCCAAAAGAACAAATCTAGATCTCTTCCACTTTGTACTTTGACAAGTTGTTGTTGAGAGATTGAGAGCGTTATGTAATATATTTGTCCATTGAGAGCGTTATGTAAGTGGAATTCGGAGTCGGCTTGATATGTCTTGTTGTTGATCATGTTTCTTAGAGATAATCTTGTTGTGCTTTTCTTTTCATCGATATTCGATCTATTTTCAGTTTCGTTACTTGTGATGGTTCGAGCCTTCGAAGATGAGAGCAATCGGAGCCATTGTTTGGTAAATGGCTCGACTTGGTTATGGTCCTCCGACTTTCGGGGAAGGTTTGGTTTTGGTACTTGGTGGTAGAGTTAGTGTCACAAGAATTGAATTGACAAGCACACTTGAGTCTAGTACGAAGCTCGATCGAGTGATCTATGCTTACATAAATGCAATAGATGATGGCATGTGGGCATGTTAGAGGATGTTGACCTTCGTGATCGTGGAATTATTTACAAGGTCCAGGCGACTCTAAGCCTAGTCGAGGGTAAATACTCGTCAAAGTATCTTAATAGATTCCTCATGAAGCCTAAAAGTTATGAGGCACTCAAAAGAAAACTAATCCTATTAAGAATGAATATGTTGAATGTGATTAATCTTATGATCCCAGTATCTCTTATCCTTATAGATCTGCAGAGGTGATTGTAGAGGAGTCCTTTCATTTCTATCGATTTCTTTTTTTGATGGTGTTTTTTCCTTAATTCTCTTAAAAACTCGTTATTTGCTGTTTTAATGACCACATAGCTTGTGCGACTACATGGTCCACGTAGACTTTTCGCGTTAATCAAACAACAACAACAACTAAGCTTTTTCTCATACTAGACGGGTCGACTACATGGATTCTTTGTTTCCATATAGCTCTATTATGTGTTATGTTATGTGTTAACTCACAATAAGCTAGATCATTTTTATTGTTTCTTTCCAAAACTTTTGTGGTCGTACTCTATCTCTTTTAATACTTTCAAAATCTAGTTTTTCATACCTTCTTACTAGATGGGGTCGACTACACTTTTTGCGTTAATGGAACTAAACAAATGGGCTTGGATCTAAATGAACACTAATGGGTCTTATATTCGACTCGGAGTGGTTTGGGTGCGGATTCCTAGATTTGTAGGGTTTTATGGGCCGAAGAGTTAGTTGGACCCGATCCTTGAGAAATGCAAAAAACCAAGTAATCTCAAGATCGATTAATCCTAATCTCGCTGATAAAATTGGAGACAAAGAGTCGTTACTATTGAGTTTCTAGATGAAATTGGTGGAGGAAATCGTAAACTCGTGAGATTTTACTTTCTAAGATCGTGATTTTAACTATTAAAACAAAAGACAACTTAGGTAAATTCAGGAGAACGTTAAAATTGGGAAGAAAAATTAAACGGCCAAGTGCCAAGTCCGACTCCAATTTCGTTTGGTTCTGGAACCGAACTTCCCGTTTCAGCGGGTTCTATGGGTAGTTCGGGTCTGGTTTAACCTGTGGGGAACGACTAGCGAGCAGACAGGGAAGGACATTTACGAAATATCCAGTGACAGCGATGGACTTTTACGTCCTTTCGGGTCATGAGAAAGAGGTGGCGAGTAGATCACCCAACTTGGATAACTCCGCCACCATTCGGCGGAGAAACCGAGGGGACTGACTACGAGCTCCAACTGTGGGGAGCTTCATTAACCACCCTAACCATTCAGTAAACCACGAAACTACCATCACTACGGCGGGGTAACGCCACTCATACCTCATTCTGAATCGTATCTTGAAATCTCAACCGTTCATCTTGTGATGGAAGTTGCCGTTTAAGCTAGATACAAAAATTTATCAACCGTTGATCACGAAGATGAACGGTCACAGCGTACTCTTGAGTATCATCTGAAAGGATCTCCTTCTAACATCCACTCCCTCCTCCTCATTCTCGCCCTCTCTTTAAAATCTCGCTCGCTCTCAGCCTCACTACCACTCTCTCTCTCTCTCCCTCTCTCGTGACGGACTCTGTTTCTCTCTCCGGTCGCGGCTAGTTTTTATCTTTGAACCTCCCGCTCCCTTTCTGAGGCGACGAGAGAAATGTACGCGTCTATCGCTCTATCATCCTCCTCTTCTTCCCTCTTCTCCGTCAGAGCTGATTTTGATCCTCGATCTCGCCGTGGCGGCGTCACGCTACCCATCGATCTCCGTTTTTGTGGTCTCCGGAGAGAAATCAGTGGATTTTACTCCTCTCCTCGCTCTAGAACGCTCAAAGTCGCGAGGGGTGGCGTGGATACAGCGGTTAAGGCATCCGCCTCGCAGAATGGAGGTGCGGTGAAAGGATTCGACTACGATCTGATCATTATCGGCGCCGGAGTGGGCGGACACGGTGCGGCAATCCATGCCGTCGAGAAGGTGGGGATTTCTTTGAGGATTTCTGTTTGTTTCGCTCGTTTTCTATGCATGTGCTCTTGAATCTGGTTTTGTTGGACTGAAATTGTTGATGGATATTTCGGAGAGGTCTCGGATCAGTTTTTTTTTTTTGAGAAATTTGCGATGGATCAGCATCGCCTTTTCGAGTGACTTCTGTAGACATAACCTTTTCTAACACACTAGAGTTGCGAATCTCTTGAACTATTTGGATGCTGGAATATAATAGGAAGACTTCATCGATTCTTTCAATTTGGAAACTAGAATGAGTGAATGAGGCCTGCTATTATAATTGGATTCTTTGGTCTGTTGATAGTAAAGCTGAAGTGAGAAGTTAGAAAATACTTTATCACCTATGAAACAGTATGTATATTACTTCTGTTCTTATAACATATGCGTTGAAAATGCGCCCTCTGTTATAATTTAGTGTCAAAGATTCTATTTTGATGCAGTAGAGTTCTCATATAGAGGATTGTATTAATCACAGGGTTTGAAAACCGCCATAATTGAGGGTGACGTGGTCGGAGGAACTTGTGTGAACCGAGGCTGCGTTCCATCTAAGGCTCTTCTTGCTGTCAGCGGTCGGATGCGAGAGTTTCAGAGTCCACATCATTTGAAGTGTCTAGGTCTTCAGGTAATTGATCACGCAAATTTGTGTATGTTTCGCATGCTCTTGGTGCAAAATATACATTGTTTGTTACTCATATCAAGAATACAAGTGTTCTTAGCTTTCTTCTGGATGCCTGGTCCATGTTAGTCCATTGTCTTACTTTTTCATGACCTCTGGTTAAGTCCACTAGTTGATGTTTGATTATCTACAGCATGCATATCTTAGAACCATTTGTTGATTATCTGCATTTTACATACCGAAAAACCATTTTTTTTCTTGCATCTTCACGATTCTTTTGTGCTTAACTTTTGGGTGGAGATTCTCCTGTTTAATCTGCCCGATCCTTTACGCTCTGTGGTGTTCTGTATGCATATCTTCGAACCATTTTCATGAAGCTTCATTAACGTTTCCATGCTCTATGCTTCTAAAGGTCTCTTCCCCAGGTTATGATAGGCAAGCTGTAGCTGATCATGCAAACAATCTTGCTTCAACGATACGTGGTAATTTGACAAATTCCTTGAAAGCTATGGGGGTCGACATCCTGACAGGTGTTGGGTCCATTGTGGTAAGTGAAAGATGCTGTTTATACTCAATACTTCTTTTAGACAAAAAGCTTGCATAACTCTAGCAATTAATAATCTCCAGTTGACCACTTAAAGGAGTATTTGACTCGGCGACGTCATGGTCAACGTGTGCAAGAATGAGCCTTATGTTTATCTCAGTGATATTCAACTGAGGGCTGACCTTGTACGATTGGTATTAGTTGCAGATGTCTCATCAATCAACAAGTAAAAATAATCAGTCCAATGCTCATAAAATACATATATAGGTTACTTTAAGTTAGCTGAACCGATTCAAGTTGGAAATCATTATAGGTAAAGGAGTTTCTTTTGATATGGCTAAGTCGGAATACTAGTAAATCAGAACTGTAGTGTTCAAGTTCCCTTGATAACTGGACCATGACGATATGTTCAAAGGACATACTTTGTGTGATTCAGTCTCTCTCGTGATTGTTCAATATGAGAATTTTTTCATTTGCCTCGTTTGGTTCCTTATGGCCTTTGTTCAAAGATATTTTCACTTTTGATGTGAAATATCCTTATCTCTTTTTGATCTTTTTCTAGGAAAGTGTCCTTAATATCGGTGTATTCTGAACATAAGCTGACTTTGGACCTAATTCAATTATATATGTTAACCATATAAAAATAAATTTGGGGTAGATCAATCTCTTGCTATGAAAGGTTTTTACACACCTTTCATATCAATTGTTACCTGTGTAATAAGAAGCTTGCATTTGGGGATCCTTCCTGCATTCCTGCTTTCATATACTTTTCATCTTTATTCCTGTTAGATTCATCAACATCTTCATCAAGCAATGCTAGTAACCCTTGTAAGTTGCAATGGCAGCCAAAACACCTGACAAGATAAGCACCTATCCTAACTAGAAAAGTCACGTGTTTCCTTTTTTCTTTTGATCACAGATACATTGTGCTTTTTATGTTGATGTCGTCATTTTCTTCAGTTGCAATGAAGCTGATATCGACAGGATGATTTTTCTGACTTCTAATCTATATGCTATTGATATTTCCTCTTGTATTCTAATTTATCAAGAAAACACATGTCAGGGCCCACAAAAGGTGAAATATGGAAAAGTTGGTTTCCCTGACACGACAATAACAGCGAAGGACATAATTATTGCAACTGGTTCTGTTCCATTTGTTCCTAATGGCATTGAGATTGATGGTAAGTTTGTCTCCTAGCATGAGGTTTTGTATAACATACTCCCCATTTCCTTTTCTGGTTTCATTGTTGTGGTTCAAATTTCAAAGCAAATATGTGTCTGCAAAAGTATATGCTTCTCTTGCCTGAAGTGGCAAATAAAAGCTTATGCATTTTAACAATATATTAAACCAATCCCTTCTGGACTTCATGCTGATGTCGGCATGCCTAAATGATATTATTTTTAATATGGCTGCTAGAAATACATTTTACCGTTTCTTGAGATAGGACTGCTAAGAAATGAACTATCAGACATGGATAACATGGTGAATATTGCTGCTGAATCTTCTGAACTTCTTGCAATATGTCCTTTCCAAATTGTTCATTCTTTGTAATTTCTTGTCATGCTGCTGAAACTTCTGAACTTATTGCCTATTCTTCATGGCCTACAAAAATTTATCTTTCTTTCTTGTGTGTATCCGTTCTTGAAGCATTAGTACCCAATCTTGAGAAATTAATTTGCTAAATTCGAAATTATTCCTGGGACTATGGTTCTTTAGCCATAGGTAATAACATCTTGTGTATTGAGTTAACATGCTAAGAGTCTGATACTGAACCCTTACGTCGGTAACTTAAACAAAAGATACATTTCACATCCTGGTTAGGTTGTGAGTTATTGTTATATCAGTCTTGAAGAATTTAACCGTTCCTTTTCTTACTCTGTTGGGGCTAAAGGAGGTATTTAATTTCGGTGGTTGTTTCAGGGAAGACTGTATTTACTAGTGATCATGCCCTAAAGCTGGAGTGGGTCCCTGACTGGATCGCTATTGTAGGAAGTGGCTATATTGGTCTTGAATTCAGTGACGTTTACACAGCCCTTGGCAGTGAGGTAATAATGGATATATTTATTGATATAATTATGTTTCATGATTTACTAGCAAGCATGATTATATTCATCCACATCCTTTATGATTCAGTTTACTTGGAAGAACTATATTATTAAGTTGTTTGTGCTTGTACTTATGTAGTGTTGAAATTGCAGTGCGCTACTGAAATTTTTGTCCAGTTCTCTAACTTCTGCTGGTTTTAGAATACTTTCTCGTTGTTAACTGATGCTACACTAGTTTTTGCTCTATAGGTTACTTTCATTGAAGCCCTTGATCAACTTATGCCTGCATTTGATCCTGATATAAGAAAGCTTGCTCAAAGAGTATTGATCAATACAAGGAAAATTGACTATTACACTGGCATGTTTGTTAAGAAGGTACTCAGCTGTTTCTTTAGATTGGTAGTCAAGCTGGGATTTGGCAAGATAGCACATCTTAATTTAACTAATGAAGCAAGTCGTAATTTTACAAGATTCCGTTGATATGTTTTGGTTTCCTATCATAGATTACTCCTGCAAAAGATGGCAAGCCAGTCACCATCGAGCTTATTGATGCCAAGACAAAGGAACCAAAAGATACTTTAGAGGTAATTCTCGTTGTGATTCATCTCTTCTTTGGGTCCACTTGAAGACTCCAGATGAAAAGATAAGGATCTTGTAAAGTCGGTCAAGGACCAACTAGTATCATTTCAAGCCAGGTCAACAGTTGAGTTTCACATCAATTCCTGATTAGTATAGAGTACAGCACAAACCTATTCTAATTGGGTCGTCATCATTATCAAGCCCTGTCCAGGTACATGAGGTTGCTCTTTTATCTCCTGAGTTCTATTATTGCTTCTTGTCTCTTCGGTGCACTTGGACTATTTTGTTGTACAAAATTTGCACACTTGCAAGGAATTTTGTATTTTGTGTCAGTTACGTGTTTGGGAAGGTTTCCGCTCTCTTAGTAATTGCATTTTCAATACATGCATTTTACTATGTTCATTAGTGTTAGCTCTAGCCAAATTTTATCTGGTTAGGCAAGATATCATGGTCATGGGAGGTCAATGAAAATTCACATTCTCAATCTAGTGCAGTTCACTTTGCATATAGCAACCTCCTTGGGAAGAGAGAGATGTTTCATGTTTAGCTGTTTGCAGGTAGATGCAGCACTAATTGCAACTGGCAGAGCTCCTTTCACAAGAGGTCTTGGATTAGAAAATGTAAGTCAATAAGCGTAGATTTGTATGGTGCACAAAAGGATGGTGGAATAAAGCACTGTTTGCTTGAATTTGATGATGTTGCAGATTAATGTGGTAACACAACGTGGATTTGTTCCTGTTGATGAGCACATGCGAGTGACTGATCAAGATGGAAATCTGGTATGCGATAAACGTGCCCTTCTTGTGTTCTTTCTTCTAGCTCATATCTGGGGGATGCAGAGCTTTCCAAATAAATCCAGTTATCTGAGACAAGGCAGTTGGATTTGTTGTGCTGATGGGTTGATTGTACTAATACTATTAACCAAATTTTGTTTTGGTTGCCTTGTCATGCATAGGTTCCTCATTTGTATTGTATCGGAGATGCAAATGGGAAGCTAATGCTTGCTCATGCTGCTAGTGCCCAAGGGATCTCAGGTGCCTGCTGTTGCTTTTGTATCTTGTTCAAGTATCGGCTGTTAATTCCCTATTAACAGTCCCCATTTCTAAACAATTGCTTGCAGTTATTGAGCAAATTCGTGGAAAGGATAACACTCTCAACCATCTGAGCATTCCAGCTGCTTGCTTCACCCATCCAGAGATCAGCATGGTTGGTTTAACAGAGGTATATAGAGATTCTCCTAGGCTTCCCATTGATTATGTTTTAAGACATGATCAGTGACAATCAAGCTGCCAAAGTGGGATAATGCCAATGATCTCTGTAACTAGATTTTATTTTACCACTTTTGCACATCTTTAGGTTCTTAAAATGTACTCTGTCAGGATGCAAATGTATGTCAGATTTGAGTTAGTGTTAGGATAGTGTAAGGTCAGCTTTAGATTTTCTTATACCTTATTACTTTTTTCTTAAAGCTGTTGACTAGCCTTCGTTAGAGCTAGCCAAACAACTAGTTCGACTACATTAGAGATCTCTAACTGTTTTCATGTGCAATAATTTTGTAATGCTTCCGTTCTCCTGGCCCTTGATTTGTCAACCATTGGTCTTCTATTTTCATCTTCTTTTCATTTTTGATGACGTTAGTGACACGGTGGTTGCTTTAGGTTGAATAAATTAATCCGTCAATTCATATTCATTTTTCTAACTGATAAGTTAATTGATGTTATTTTTTCCCCTATGTCTAGCCAAGTGCAAGAGAGAAAGCTGAGAAAGAAGGGTTTGAAATAAGCGTGGTAAAGACAAGTTTCAAGGCCAACACCAAGGCTCTTGCAGAAAATGAAGGCGAGGGGATCGCGAAGGTGGAGTTTCTTTTTAGCCTCTATGCATTATATAATTCCATTGCATAGTCTATAGAGAAACAACAGTTTTGAATATGAATGCCTCTATATTGGCAATTTGGCATCCATTGGGGAATGACATAACTTGGCATGCATATACCTTATTGTTTTTCCTCACTATTTGCGAAGGATTCAGTTTCTGTTTGTAGCATTTTTATGCGACTAGAAAATCATAAAATGGAACTCATGCATAACTGAAGCTGTTTATTTATCCAGTTCTTGTGTGTGATTCTCTTTCTTATAGATCCCTTTTGGCATCCATCGAAGAGAATATATGCGACATTTAGCCCCATGGTCTTCAAGTCCCTTTCCCCTATAATAGAAGCGAATCACATGTCCCACAACTTCAACCTTGGATATTAACTGTCATTCGCTTGTGATGGCTTTTTGAAAGTTGCATTCATAAGGCAGTTGTAGGCAGTGTTGTCCGTATCGCACCGTATCGTACGATACGGTGCGATACGTATCGTATCGTGGGCCACCACGATACGATACGGGCCCCCGTATCGCAGGTGCGGGCGTATCGCACCGTATCGTGCGATACGGCCCGTATCGCACGATACGGTGCGTATCGCCCGTATCGTACGATACGGTGCGTATCGCCCGTATCGTACGATACGGGCGATACGCCCTGGGACCCTTATAAAGGGTCCCGGGCCGAGGGAAACCCGCGATTTTTCGCGGGTTTCCTCTCTCCTTTTGGGTTCTTCAAGCTCCCTAAGAGTCGGTTTTCGCCTCCTTGGTGTTCAAAGCTCTAAAATCGTGTCCTACGGTGTCCGTCCAAGCCTCCAAACTCGGATTTAGGTATATTTTTAATGTTTTTTTCCTTTTTTTCCTTTATATTTATTGTTTTTTGTGTTATTTCGGGTTTTTTTTTTGAATGACAAAATATGAAGTTATTAAGTGTGTGTATACGATTTTTATTGCATTCATGAAGTGGGAGACACTCGATTTGAGTGTTATTTGAAGATTGGGGGATTTACGAAGTGCTTTTATTTTCAGGTTTTTGTTTGAATTAAAGTACTCCATTGAGATGGCAGGAAGGGGTGGTAGAGACTCTCATTCAAAGTCTGATGATCCGGCATGGCAGTGGGGTATACCAGTTGAGGGTTCAAGGTTAAAAATCAGATGTTTATTTTGTGAAAAGGTGGTTAGTGGTGGAATTTCAAGGTTGAAACACCACCTAGCAGGAACCAGGAAAGAAGTTGCTCCATGCACAGGCAGAGTTAGAAGTGTGCCAGAAGGTATTAAATGGCAATGCTTGCAGATGATTGAGAGCATACAGGAAAGGAGACAACAAAAGGATGATTTCCAGATGTGTGAAGAAGCTGATGATGCTACTGCCACTGGAGTTGGATTCACTGATAGTTTGCCTTCAGATGCTAGAACAGATATTGGTAGTAGCAGTTCGCGAGCACCTAGCAGAGGAAAGAGGGTTGCATCTGAAGACTTTGGAGGTGGCAGAAGAGGAAGTTCAGGAAGGAGTAGAGGAAGAGCTTCTTCTTCTAGCATACATTCGTTCTTTCCTCCTTCCACTACACCTGGTGCTCAGCCAGGAATTCGTGCTGCTATGGCTTCAGAACAACTGCACGATCAAGCAGACCTTGCAGTGGGCAGATGGTTTTATGATACATGCATTCCATTTAATGCAGCAAACAGTTTTCATTTTCAAGCAATGGCAGATGCAATTGCTAACATTGGTCCAGGATACAGGATGCCCTCTTATCAGAAGTTGAGAGGGAAGATATTAGATCAGACCGTGATTGAAGTGCAGCAATACTGTTCGACTTTGAGACAATCGTGGAAGGAAACAGGATGCACTATCATGACAGATGGATGGACCGATAGGCGAGGAAGGACATTGCTAAACTTTCTTGTATATTGTCCTAAAGGACTCATGTTTTTGAGATCTCTAGATATGTCAGAGGAGAGGCACACTGCAGAGATCCTACGAGAGGAATTTGATAAGGTTATACAAGAGGTTGGGCTAGAAAATGTAGTCCAATTGATTACAGATAATACAGCTAACTACAAAGCAGCCGGAAAGGAGTTAGCTGATATTTATGGGACTTTCTACTGGACACCATGTGCAGCCCATTGTTTAGATCTCATCCTCGAGGACATCGGTGAGATGGATGAAATAAAGGCAGCAACTGAGTGTTGCCAAGATATTACAAAATTTATTTACAACCATGCATTTGTTTTATGTATGATGAGGAGATACACAGAAGGTGCAGAGCTTCTTCGCACAGCTGCAACTCGGTTCGCAACAAACTTCTTATCTGTACAGAGTATTGTGAGACAGAAGCAAGCTTTAAAGAGAATGTTCTCCTCAGATGAGTGGCAACAATTTGCAGAGTTGCCACAAAACAGAAGGAACAGAAAGTTAAATGAGATTGCAGAAACGGTTTTTAGAAGTTCATTTTGGAATGCATGTATCAGATTATTGAAAATTACTTGTCCTTTAGTGAAAGTTTTGAGATTGGCTGACAGCGAGGAGAAACCATCTATGGGCTACCTTTATGAATCCATGGACAGGGCAAAAGAAGCAATCAGAAATAACTTTAATGGAAAAAAAAGAGATTATGTGCCCGTGTGGAAAATAATTGATAGTAGATGGAATAAACAATTGCATCAGCCTATTCATGCAGCAGCCTACTATCTAAACCCATCATTGAGGTACTCAGCAACCTTCAAAAGGGACGGTGAGGTTAATCGAGGAATCATTGAATGCATCGACAGATTAGTCCCTGATGAGAGCATAGTAGATGCGATACATCGAGAGATGGAGATATATGATAATGCTCTTCACTTGATGGGTTTGCCTGTTGCAATTCGCAACCGCTCTACGATGCGTCCAGGTACATTGTTTATTTTCATATTTAAGTTCCATCTTACATTACTGTGGATTATTATGTCTCTAATGTTTATATTTTCTTTACAGATGTTTGGTGGAACAGGTTTGGAAGTGATTGTCCAAACCTTAGAGATTTTGCAGTTAGAGTCTTAAGCCAAACCTGTAGTGCAACAGGTTGTGAAAGAAATTGGAGTGTTTTTGAACACATCCATACAAAAAAGCGCAACAGGTTGGAACACAAAAGGCTTAATGATTTGGTTTATATTCGTTGTAACATGCGCCTTCGTGAAAGGTAATGTTGTATTACTTTCAAATTTTCAATTCGATATTATTTAACTTCAGTTTTCAATTGTTAATATTACTTACTAATTGTTTATCTTTGTTTGTGTCGTAGGCAATTAAAAAAAGTAAATAGAGAAGAAAGTCAGTTCGATCCAATAAGTTTGGATAATTTTGATATATTAGAAGATTGGGTTATGGAAGACACTGAAGAAAATGCCCTCCTAACAGAAGAAGACGTTGCCTGGATTAATTTGGAAGGAGCGCAACAACATTATGGAGATGAAGAATTTGATTTTGAAGAAGAAGGTGTGGGCGTGGCTGATGATGATGAGGATCTGCAACAAGGAGAAGATGAAGATTATTTAGTTGATGATCCTGATTACAATTTGTAAAATGTAACATTATATGTAACTGTAGTGTACTGTAAAGTGTAAACTATGTCTGTATTTTATTTTTTGGATTCAAAATATATAAATTTGGATGCAATTGTTCAATGTTGAATGCTCAATCTGTACTAAACTTACATTATATGAATTTAAAGCAATTATCAGATTTTTCCTGATTTTTTCTTGATTTTTTTCGATTTTTTTCGATTTTTTATTAATTTTTAATTATTTTTACATTATTTTAATATTAAAGTACGATACGATACGATACGATACGATACGCCCGTATCGTGGAGCCCAGCGATACACGATACGATACACGTCAGACAACACTGGTTGTAGGTTTATGTAGGTGTCTATCTCAGCTATAACTACATGGTTTACCACCTCCTGTTCTGCTATACCAGTCCTCATCCACCAGTGATTACATTGAATACTCAGCATACTTGCCTAGAAGATTATTTTAGCATCTTTCTTTTTTTTTTTAGGTTAAATTTTCATTTCTGAGTTTACAATCAGGACTTTTTAAGATGGCTCTGATTGTAAAATTTTTGCTAAAAGATCACTCTTCAAATGCGATGTAGATGATATACCGACCAGATACAGGAGAGATTCTTGGAGTTCATATTCTGGGATTGCACGCAGCAGATCTGATCCATGAGGCATCAAATGCAATGGCCATGGGGACACGCATACAGGTACGTTATACAAAATTGTCTCCTTTATCCTGTGGTTCTCGCAATCTAAGAAACATGGCCATAAATTGTTGCTTTAACGACCCAACACATTTCCCAAAAAGAATTGAAGATTATGACATATTATTGTGAAACATCAAAGAAAAAAATTACAAAAGGTTTCTTGAACTTCTTTCTAGGAAATGTTATGCTATATATATATATATATATTTATCATTAATTTCTTTGACATTTTCTTTGAGCTTATGTTGAGTTAACTGCTAGCATGATAGGGCTACATGGAAACAAAGAATCCATGTAGCCGACCCCATCTAGTATGGGAAAAAGCTTAGCTGTTCGGTAGATCAAAGCCTTCTGATAACATCTTATTTTGTGGCTTTCTTTAGACCGAATTCACCTTGTTTGGTATTTTCAAATGACAGCTCTTCTTTTGACATCTACTGATTTAGAACTCTTTTGACTTTGAAAATTGGAAGTGTAACATGTCCAGGTGGCAGTACATCTGAACAGCAACAGCAACAACACAGCTAAGCCTTTTCTCATACTAGATATTAGATGGGGTTAACTACATATATTTTTTGTTTGCTCAATCTTCTGCCATGCTAATAGTCAACTCAACAAGAGCTAGATCATTCTTTATTGTTTCAACACTTTTGTGGTCTTCTTCTTCTACCATTTGTATAATTTAATTTTTTACACCTTTTTATCGGTGCTTCTTTTGGTTGCTTTTCTATGTTGGTTTTCTTTCTATATGTTCAAACCATCTTAAACAAATTGTTCTCGTTTTATGAGGCTGATATCACTCAATTTGTTTGTGATAACCTCCACACCTTTTTATGGGAGCTTCTTTTGGTTGCTTTTCTATTTTGATTGTCCTTCTATATGTTCAAACCGTCTTAAACAATTTTTTCTCGTTTTATCAAGGTGGTATCACTCAATTTATTTCTGATAACCTCATGGTGGATACGGTCTTTCCTTGTGTGACCATACACATCCAACACTATCCAACACTATCTGAGGTGCTAGATGTACTCAGATAGTGTTCATGACATATAATATGCTTCTCCTTACTGAAAAATAAAATAATAAATTCCTTTTCAGGACATAAAATTCGCTGTTCATGCACATCCAACACTATCTGAGGTGCTAGATGAACTCTTCAAAGCTGCCAAGGTCAGTTGCTTTTGAAATTGCAGTTTCTGCATCTTCTGTTCTCTGAATCAGCTCGGACATCGCATGTTTCAAGGACATCGCATGCTGATCACTTAATCAACCCCCTTTTAGGTTCACACAAATACTTCCACCGCAGTGAGCGAACCAGTTGCCGTCTAGTCAGAGACGCCAAATCATTTTTGTAGATTTATCGAGCTCTCTTTGCAAGGTCAGCTAAACTGTGGCCGAGCAGGAATTGAGGCTTGTAGCTTGCGTTGTTGGCTGCCTTTAATTTTGCAGGGAAGAGGGTCAGGTGGGTCTGACTCTTAGGTATGTGTGTATGAGAAGAAACCATGGTTTTAGCCTATCTGTCTTCATGGAGGATGCTTGTCTTTTTTTTCCTCGTAACATTGTTAGTTATAGCATTGGCTTCTCATTGAATAATTTATTGTTTCCAAGATTTGTTTTCCTTTAAATTATTAAATGGGTCTAATTTCTGTATCTTAGTTGCTGAGAAAATACTTCTACCACATGTTTTGATAGCTCAATGATAAGTTTGATGAAGCACATCAATATGGTACTTTTAGTCTAGGATGATTCTTTTCAGTTGTGCTTTAATCCTTATAAACAATGAATGCCTGCATATAACCCTGCCTTTTGCGTGTGAAAACTTGCTTTGAATCTCAAGTTTATAAATGATATGCGCTTGTGCTTGTTAAGAGTGGAGAATACGCCGGAGGGAGCTCCACCATTAAGCTGCGATATGATCGTGGATCCACAAAGAAACGCCTGATGCGAGGCCAAACACAATCACACTGCTTCTAAATACCTTTCTCAACTGTGTTATTTCCTTTTCATTCCATGTGTTGCAGTTTGAGATCGATGATAATATGACGCGACCCGAGCAAAAATGATGCTTTCGGTTGGCATAGTTGCGATTTTGGATTTGAGGCACTGCATCACCTCGTTCGCACCATGCGAACAGGTATTATGTAACAAACGAGTCAGTGACGAACTGTATATGCTCGTTCGTTTACCAGCAATCGAACAACCAATCAAAAGAAATACTAAGTCAGAGTAGTGGACATCTCAGAATCTCTTCAAACTAAACGCTCCATGCACAAGAGAACGCCAAAAGGCACCGCGAAGACCAAATTTTCAACACCAACTGCCTTAAAGCAAACTTGTGAATGGGAATGATCATTGCTAACCTAACCAATAAATTTGAAAACCTTTCCCCTGCCTATCAGTGTACATAAATAGAAATCAGGTGTATTAATCTACCCAAGTCTATACTTTCTTGGTTTCAATTGTAATCAATATGCAGTTACTAATAGTAATATGATTACTGGCGCCATTTGATAAGATGATGAATTTTTGACCAAAAGAAAATGAATAGCCTCGAACATAACTCCAAGCTGAAAAATAGCTTATTTTCAATCACACCATTCATGGATAAAAAATTTATGGATCAAAGGAAGATGAAGAAATTAGACCATCTAAAAGTATCAATATCTGATAGCAAGGAGAAAACCAGAAAGCGGCAAAAAATGCCTCCAATTGTGAATTGTATCAACGCTTACAGACGGAGAAGTCAAAAGAGTTGCCGTCTATACCAGGCATCATAACTAAAGAGACTAACAGGACTACATTTAAAAGCAAATCATAATAAAAGATCGTAGATCTCCGCACCTTCCCAATCCAAACCCTACTCTTCCTCCGTGGCCGATCCACTACCCTGCTTGTTATGCTTCCTTGCGTACCTCTGGTTCCTCAAAAACTTGGGATCCATCTTCACAAAAACAAAAACAAAAAACAAAAGAATTAAATGAAAACCAACTTCACAAAACATCACAAATCAATGGTTTTGTCATATCCATATCCAACGACAAGCATCGTCAACCAAAATTTAAGAGAGAGAGAGAGAGAGAAAGGCGCGCCTACCCCTTTGGTGGAGGTATTCCTGTGCCTTCTGGGCTTCTTGATCCCATTTTTGTGGGCCTTGTACGATTGGTTGTGAGCCGTATGATTCTTCGACTTCGCCATTTCTCTACGCGCAAAAACAAAACGAAACGACCACGGGGATCTTTAGAATAAACAGGAGAGGAAGAACGAAGAAAAACATCGCAACATAATCAACCAAAACAATCTGAATTAGATGAATCGACCGTAGAAGGGGGAAAATTTGACAACGAATCCTTACCAGTAACGACGATGGGCTTCCTCCCTCTAGGGTTTATCTTTGCGCCGAAGAGGGGGAATCACCCACCTGCAGCTTCTTCTGCTCCTTTATATTAGTACACTCAGACCCCTGTAATGACATCAATACCCTTTACCTATATAGAAAAGGACGGTTGTGGGTAAGCCGGGTCCGGGCCCTGGACCCATCAATCAGTTCCGACTAGCTCACCCTGGCTCGCTCAAGCTCGGTCCATGAGTGTTCGAGCAATTTTTTAATCTTTGGGGAAATTGAAGAACCCAATTGCAATAAGAGAACTCAGACCTGTTTGACTTAAGGCTTAGTTGTTTCTTAATGCAATTTTTCTTAAACCATGTTATTAAGCCCAGTTGTGAATTAGCCAGTGACTAACTAAACAACTTGAGCTCATTTCGATTAGCAGTGGCTGATTCAGGTGGTGGTGCGAGGCTTCAAGATAGTGAATATCAAGAAATGGTGGCGAATGAGGATCCCTCGCGGTTGTCTCAAGTGGTGGTGGTGGTGCCTGCTTGTGAGAGAGTGGCCGATGAAAATCCAACTTGAACTGGTCATCAACTAGCGATTTAGCCCTATCTTGATTAAACGAGGGTTGGGCCTGATAACTCCCAAACATATGTAGACATCTATTAAAGGGTTGGATTTAGATCAATTTCAATGTTAGAATAAGAAAGGGGAAGCAAAATAAGATTATAGTATATATTTTTATCTCTTTTATTAAGAAAAATAGACTGGGTACTATTATTATAGCCAAGATGATGAAACAAACAATAACTAAGCCCTTTTTTTCATACTACATGGAGTCGGTTAGGTTGTTTTCATAGACAATTAACTCAACGTAAACTAGATCATTTTTTATTGTTTTTTCTTCTTTCTCTTTTAATATTTTTACAATCTAGTTTTTTTATACTTTCTTATTAAAGCTTCCTTTGGTTGTTCAAATCATCTAAACTATGTTCTCTCATTTTATCATTTATTTCAATTTGTTCCTAATAACCACATTTCATATATAGTTTTTCCTTGTGGTCAAGATTTAAATAAAAAATCTTACCGTCTAATGAGTCTCTATTTCAAGTGTACGATCTCAAATTAGTAAAATCTTATTAGGTCTCATTTGAATCTTAAAAGCCTAACAATCTTACCGTTGTTGGAGCTCAAAATCGAGGAGAACAAATATTGTTTGCACATCATTTTTTTAATATCAAAATTATCCCTAATAACTTTCTTTTTCCTCTCCTACCCAATTCAAGCATTCTCTTTTCTCTACTCCGGTCATTAACATTTTATTTATTTATTTTTGCTGTTAATTCCTTCTTCAAATCCGAACAACACATACTCTTATTAGCCTCATCAAAGAAAAATAAAGAAGAAAAAAAGAACCAACAACAACAAAACTAAATCAATAACAAGAAAAATAATAGTAAGAAGAACAATAAGAATCAACAAATATACGAGTATATTTTTAGGAAATCATACCAAACATGAAGTTGTATGGGAAAAGGCTTTAGTTGTTGTTGTAGTTGTTGTTTTGTATAAGAAACATGAAGTTACGTGGCTGAGCTGCATTTCCTAAGACCCTCAACACAAGCGCGTCTGTCTGTTGGGGAGATGCACAAGTGCTACGTTTCCAATTAGGAAGTAGATGTTTCTCGCTTTGATTTCTGCAGAAAACGAAATCAATAGATCAAATCTATGACATACCTCTAGAAATTACTGAAACAGTTTTCGAATTAGTCTCATTTTCTTTTTTTTCTTCCTTTTAATTTTTCTTTCCTTCTTTTCGGTCATATTCAAAGCATTATGAGACGGTAGATGACTCAATATTATGCATTGAATCGAGACAGCACGAAACCCGGTTCGTTGATGGTACATGGATCCTGTTGAACTCAAACTAACAGTTTGGAACCGCCGGTTCTGATTTATTAGAACTGAGTAAGCATGCATGCTCTTGTTGCCTATGAGGGGAGAACAACAAAATAGGTATTACTATTTCCTCTTCTTCCCCTTTTGCTTGCAAGCTTATTATCAGTTGGACAATATGTACGGCGTTTGAAAGGATAAGCCTCCACGATCAACTTCAGTCCGTCTTACTCAACCATAAAGACTTTGCCCTTGTTTGTTCATAAAAATAAACTCCCAAAGAGTATGATTTCCCTGCCTTTTGTTTGATTTTATTATGTAAATCTTTTCAAACAATTTGCAAATGAGCTTGACAATTAGATAAAATGGCTGGTAGTGCACTGCACATTTGCACTGTGTGGTTATGCACCAAGTACGGATGTTGATGAGGCAGGGTGAGTTTGAGGATCAAAGTCTCCGTTTCTATTCCTCTTTTAGAATCCTATTCTCGTCTCCGTCTACATCCCTACGACGGGAACCAAGAAAACTCACATCCCCATGGTCGTACAGGTCCTCACGGGGATTCATTGGAAAAAAAGATGGCCAAACATGTTGAGTCTCATTTTTATTTATGAAATGAATCCCTAATTTATGCAAAATTTATCTAAACTATAACATATTATTACGGGTGAAATATGAGGAATGACGATGAGTTCAAAAAAGAGATGACACCTTTTTTATTTATTTTATCTCATAGTTTGTTTTTTATATGAACCCATCTTTGTAGAATTAATGGTAAGAGGAGTTGGTGTTGGGTTTGTCGGATGGGGACATGTTATCCCATCCTCGTTTCAATCCCCTCGTAAAGGTTTCCTTGTTCTTCTCATACCTGTTCCCATTTTGGAAATCCGTCCGTTCAAAATGGGTCCCCGTAGGGAGCGAGGAATCCTCTTTCCTTTGGATTGATAGAGATTTGAAAGAGTATTGTTATACTTTATATTTTGCATTTAGTGTACTATCGTTTTTGTTTTATCATTTCAATTGTTTACCTCAAAAGTTGAGTCATAGAAACGTTTATAGAAGATTATGCATCGAAAGACATTATATATTTACCACTACTTCTTGATTAAGTTATTAAAATTTAAAATACAATAAATTATGTAAACCAATTGGATTCACTGTTAAGACTTTACAATTGATTAATAATTCAAACAAGTTTTGTTCTAAATATTATAATCCGACCCAAAATGTGACCCATTTGCACAAAAAGCATATGGTGCGACTGCGGCAGCCCTTTCACAAAGACCATGGCAATGGGTGGGCTGGCACCCCACCCAAGCCCACCCGACCCGTGGGTATTAGGGTCCAAAACCCGTAACCAACTCATAACTACTTTTAACATCTAAAAGCTAAACAAAATACAATAGTTGATATATTATACCAAACTACCTTTTAAAACCATAACAATAAATTTGGATTTAAGGTGACAGAGAAATATGTAGAAAATATTATTTATTATATCCATCATATCCTGGGTTTGGATTGGGCCGGATTTAGCTTGAACCCGACTCCAACCCGCCCCTCCCCGCGTCTCAGGAGTAAAATGCAAGAACGTAAATCTTGATAGGCTTGTTTGAAATACGGATAAGTCAAACGGTTCCCGTACATATCAACAAGTCGAGCGGTTTTCATAAATACTCCGTTTTGCTTCCTTTTTAGTTTCTTCATTGTTGCTGTAATTCTCTCTCTCTCTCTCTCGGCGACTCCCTTCCTTAGATATTTACTCCGTCGCCAGATCTGGTTCATCCGGCCGAGCCTCTGTGATATATCGTCGGAGACTTGTGGATCTCTGAGTAGGATCGTCGTTACACAAAGAATCCAAGATGTTTCTCGTCGATTGGTTTTACGGGGTTCTTGCGTCTTTAGGGTTGTGGAAGAAGGAGGCCAAAATCCTCTTCTTGGGGTTGGATAACGCCGGGAAGACGACACTCCTTCATATGCTGAAGGATGAGGTTAGGGTTTTGACTTCTTTCGTTTTTTATGCAAATTTATCTTTGCTGTTTTTCTTTTGATCTTGCACTTTTCCTTGCGGTTTCATTTTTTGCGTTTCTGATCGAAGAAGTGGAGCTGATCTATGATTTCTTGTTAGTCGTTATCGTTCTTTTTCTTTTGTACCGGCTTGGACTCTCTTGTTTCAATGCTTGATTCATTACGAATAGCGTGTTATATCGGGGCCTAGATTTTTCAACGCAGCATGTTGTAAATCTTCTGTATTTATACTGCGGATCTTATTCTTTTATTCGCCTTCTGTTTAGGTTTTTTGTTCAAGAAGTTCTGTTGGTCTTCAATCCCGAACATTTTCCTGCTAATTATTGACATTTCTTGTTACTTTCTTTTACACTTGGGTTTTGCGAAAAATGGTATTCAAGAAAATCCCATGACAACAAATGAATCAATTATATTATTTATTTGAATCTTCCACGAGTTGAAAACCTTTCTTAAGCTCTTCAAAAGAAATTTTCCAGGATCATATTGATCGCTTTCACTTCTTTTTACTTGTTCACCATCCCCTTTGAACTCATCCGGGTTTTGGTTTTGTAGAGGTTGGTTCAACATCAGCCTACGCAGTATCCAACCTCAGAGGAATTGAGCATTGGGAAAATAAATTTCAAGGCATTTGACCTTGGTGGCCATCAGATTGCTCGGCGGGTCTGGAAAGATTATTACGCGAAGGTGAGTAGCCTTTTGCTTTCATTGAAGTATTTGGTCATATAGACTATTGACCAATGTATATATTTTTCCTGCTTCTGCTGCCCGTCGAGTAGTTGATAGTCTGCTTCATGGGATTGGTATATCCTTGTAGTCTAATATCAGTTCGAGTGACGCTCTTGGCATTTTACATTCTTATTCACAAGATGTCTTTGCTGACTAAATTTAAGCTTAACAGCTCTGATGGAGTATGATCAGGAACAAGCTTAACTGTTTATTATATTGTCTCTGTGTGGGATGTTTCTGTAACTCTATTGTGCATGAAGTCTTAGAGTTCTTCATTACTTTTTGTGTTTGAGGATGTGGTCATCTTCTCACTTCTATGTGACTAGGATATCTTCTGATTAACTTGTTATAAGCCATACATTCTTTTGGGTAAAAAAGGATGATTAAAAATGTATTCACACCAGGAAGATGAGATTGTTGTTTCTCCTATCCTAACATTGATCTCACGAGGGATATTTGGTTGGACATGCATAAATCAAAAGAAAGTGTTACTTTTGTTTGGGTTATATATACTCTAGATTCTAGAAGGACGGAACTCTCAGTTATGTTCATCATGTAAGTTAGGCTTATATGCAGGAAATACTGAAGCAAATTTCATGTTTTAATTGACATTCACTAAGAATTGATGCAAAGCAATGGATATAATACTTATGTACTTTATTTAACACATCAAAATGTGGAATCACTAGGAAATTATGTATACGAATGCCTTTCATAATAAATTCAATGCAACATTGAGTGGTAGGTGGTGTATGTGTTATTGAATGTTGACAAATTATTGATGGATATGAGTTCACATAATTGATGGCATTTCAGATTTTTTTCTAGAAAATGACATTCAGACAAACATATATGCATGTGTAATTTGGTATAGCCAGCTCTTTAAGCCGTTAAAGGTTGAGTTCAATGTTCGGTTTATAATTTTATATCTCTGAAAATAAATCCGATGTGTGACATGCGATACCAGTTGGTAACTTTGGAGAAGACCCATTGTAACAACGAAACCAGGGCAAAATATGCTTGTTACTAGTGGGATATGCCACAAGGGTGTGGGATGTGAGAGCAGGTGTGTGTGTGGGGGGGATGTAGCCATTCCAGAAATCATAGGTGGTGGGGAAAACAACATTATATAAGTATACATTATGCATTATTTAGTTTATTGACAATATATCATAAAATTAAAAGGCAATCTCAACTTTCACAAGTTATTATGCACCAATAAAGTAACAAGCGATCAATATTTCACGCTGCCTCACTATGATGTGGCACTATATTTATACATTTTAGATAAAAGACATCTAAAATAGTAGTGTTCAGCAGCGTGCAACCCTCAAGCCAGTTGCCTGCTGCATCTCTCCCCTCCCTTGTAATTTATGTCTTTCTAGCTGGATAGAAGTGTTCGTGGCTTCTAGATGAGTCGATAACAGTCAGTTTGATGAATGAAATGTCATACTGTAGGAAATTAGGAATACCAGTTCGACTCTGGGTGGAACTGATGGTAAACCGAACTCTTGATTGAAAATTTTGTCTGCATCTAGGATTTGGTATGCTAAGGTTTCTCCAGATATTAGCATACCAAATTGTGTATCTGAAACAACACAGTAAAAAAATTTAGTCGGTGAGATTCCTCGCCTTGAATACAAGGAGCTCACGTTTCTGAAGTTTGAAAGCGCCAAGTTAGTACTGCATACCTTCTATATTATAGTGCATGGTCAATCTTGATGACATTCATTTTCTTCTTGTAGTCTTCCGCTAAGAGACTTTTTTTTTTCTTGAGCCTTTTCCTAATATATCTCTCATTTGCTTTCCCTATGGGTTCTTCCCACTATACTGTCCTTTTCCCACTGTTTCATCAGTAAATTTTGACAGCATCCTTTAGATTCCATGTTTGTATTATCAACCCATAGACACTATTTATATTTTACCTTTGATTCGTGATAAATTTTACCTATGAGTTTCCTCGTTTTATTCCCTATTCTGACTGCCTGCCATCAATACTTCAGGTGGATGCTGTGGTATACCTAGTGGATGCATTCGACAAAGAGCGTTTAGCAGAGTCGAAGAAGGAGCTGGACGCTTTGCTCTCAGATGACTCATTGGCATCTGTTCCGTTCCTAGTGCTTGGTAACAAGATCGACATTCCATACGCGGCATCAGAGGAGGAGCTTCGCTACCACCTTGGGCTGAGCAACTTCACCACCGGGAAGGGCAAGGTGAACCTAGTCGACTCAAACGTTCGGCCCTTAGAGGTCTTCATGTGCAGTATAGTTCGCAAGATGGGCTATGGTGATGGCTTTAAGTGGATGTCCCAATATATCAAGTAGCAAGTGACGACTGGTTGGTAAAAGGGATTATGCTCATCCGCCTATTTGTGTCTCAAGACTTGAGACTATTTTTGAAGACGGCCTTTCTGTTTTATCATTTTCTAGGTCACTCGGCATCACAATCAATACGGAAGGACCAATTGCAGTATTTAATCCGAGTGTAAAGCCAAGGTGTAATTTTGATCGGGGTTTGCATGGCTGGACTTGTCTTGCTGTATTTTTTTGGGGCTGTAGCTGCTGCATGATCATTGATCAGTTTCGTGTTCTCTAGGGCATGCATTTATTTGTGTCATGTTATCTCATTTGAATCTCGTTTTTGTAGAATAGTTGAATGATTGTGGATCAAACTGCGCGGTTTCATAATCAATTGATCTTGAGCTATTTGCCAAGAGTTTCTGCCTGTTAGTGCATCTGTGCTTTGATCTGAAAATAGGACTCAATTGAGTTGCATTTGGAAGAGTGTTAGAACGGATTCAGCGGTAAGATCTCACGAGGGTTTGCTTAACATGGACATCCAATGCAAAGGATGTCTGGTATCAAACTCGCAACCTCTTTCAACTTGAAGATCTTTAAGGTAACCCGACGGCTGTGTCGGAGCTTGTAAGCTGAAGAGGCCACAACTAAATGGTGGCGATGAGAGTTCTTTGATGCGGTTGTTTTCCCCCCCCTCCCAATCTGAGTTTTTTGGTCGATAACAGATCTGAGCTGACGTCTTAGCTAGAACTAGGAATCCTTTTCCCACTACTAATGGGGTTGAAAGATTTTAGGCATTTGGTTGCTTTGGATACACCATTTAGGATCCAACTTAACGAATGGATGAATGATACTGGAGTTGCCAATGCACCCTAATAAAGATGTTTCGGATACACCAATGCATGAATGATCACAAAAGATCCAACGTTGAAAACAATGGATGTGTTTGTTTGCTTGTCTGTTCGCGCGCATATGTGTGTGTGTGCAATAGAGATCTATAACCTCATTGATATTACACCTTGACTTTACACTCAGATTATGTACTGGATCCGATCCTTTGATAGATGAGCATTGCCCAGATTCACTTTTAAAAGTGGTGAATTACTACTTGATTTATTGAGACATCCACTTGAAGCCATCAGGGTAGCCAATTTCGCGAACTATGCTGCACATGAAGACCTCCAATGGCTTAATTATCCAGCCAAGTCAAGTTAATCTCGCCCTCCCGTTCCTGAAGTTGCTTATCTTAGTTCAACATGGTAATAAGGCTCCTCTTCTGATGCTGTGTACGGGATGTCGAGCTTGTGACCTCTTGTGAGGAAGGAACCAGAAGCCAATGCCATCTTAGCGAAGTGCATTCAGCTCCCCCCCATGCGCAGGACTCTCGGTTCACGTACACCTTGCACCCATATCATACCAGATCCAACCCATACAACTTTTCGGACTTCGGTAATGATCCAATCCATGTTCCTTTCTTTTTCTCTGATGCAACTTTCCACTTACAAATCAACGACCGGAGAGAGAGAGAGTCCTTTGTTGATTTTGTGAATAAATTTTTATCGGTATTCTTCTGTAAGCAGTCGAGCTTCGAAGATGATGTCTGGTAGCGGATACACGAGTCTCGATGAACAGAAGGTTTCCGGTTCGGTCCCAGTAAGATCCCATCTTTTCTCTCCTTCATTCTCCTTGCATCTGCTTTACCTTTACCGATGTCCTTCGATCTATCAGAAATATTCTCCGATTGGGGTTTTAGTCTTTGATTTATACTTCCACATTGACATCTTCAATTTGGGTTTCTGAGATCTTGTTATTTTTTATTGAATTCCAGGCTGTTGCGGGGTCCGACCACGTCACCTTGAAATTCTCAGGTACTTGTTCTTCTCGAATTCGAGCAGACACTTGGCTCATAACTTGAACTTTTTACAAAGATTTTGTTGTCGAGAAGTGTTGGGTTTTGGGCCTTGGATCTACTGATAAGAACTTGTGGGTGTTGTTGAATTGTGTATGCAGATTCCAATCTTCAGACGTTTCCTCCAAGTGATGCCCAGGGCAAGATTTCTGGGTCCCATCGGCCTCCCACTGATGCTGACGGTATGAACTCTCGTTTTGGATTTTAGGCTTCTTGGTGGTTAATTTCTGAATCGAGCACGGTTTCTTGGTGCTGAATTTTGATTAGATCTGAGAATTATTTGGCTCTCGGGTTGCTTCATAATGCACGATAAATCTTGCTTTAGGCTTCCGTGGGAAATTTGATAATTGAATTACTTTTGTTGCTATTTGTTAGATACGTTTTCAAAACCAGCTGCAGGAAGCAGTAGCGATGAGAGTCAGCAGACTGGCTGGTTCAGAATATTCTCAGTTGCAGCTTACAAGCCATATTTCGATGTTGATACATCAGACGTCGTGGAAAGGATTATGGATTCCATGGTTCCTTTCAAGGCAAACTTTTCCGAAAAGACTAGTAACAACCCTGATCTGTGAGTTGCTTTATTTGAACATTTCGGTGTGGCTTGCTTGAAGCAAAACTAATCTTCTTCCTGCTTATGAAAAATTGGTTTATATATATACTTATGTGAACCAAAAGCTTGATTCGGTAGTTTAGCACTATGGCTTCCAAGAAATATGTGATTTGGTAACGTTGTGTAAATAGGCTATGCGGCATCTCACTTTGACTAGCATTGCAATTTCTCTTTGTTCTTTTTTCTCTTTATTTGATCTTTGTTGTTTTTGACCAGCTATTGCTTTTAGTCAATCTCCTTAGTCCATGACGTTCTTCATGGTATATTTATGCACTTAGAAGTATGTGGTGAAGGTAAAAAATCTAGCTGCTCTTTATCTTAACATAGCCATCTCAACCCACAGACTGGGATTTTCAGCTCTGCCTGTCTAGGTATTGAATCTGGTGCAAGTCTTGTTTGGATCGGGTTATTTATTTCTAGTTGGTTCTGAGTTATGTTGGATGTGGTTGCTATATGGTCAATTTGTGCTTTGAATAGCTGGAACTGCCTATCGAATGAGCTAAAGATCCAGGTGCACTTCTCACAGAAGTTTTTGCAAGGAGTGGCTTCTCTCAGGATTGAAGCTGCCATATCATAGAGCATCATAAAAATGCTTTTGTCCATTCGGATGACAAAATAGAGTTAGCATTCTGAGTCATTTTCTTTTGATAAACCTCATATTTTGCGCTCATTATTTGGGTTTCGTTGCTGAAGTACTTTTATTTCATTAAGAACTGAAAGGGTCTTCACAATTCAAAGTTCTGTCCTAGAATCTTGCATTTTGACCAGGGGTTATGTAAATTTTAGGGACTTTCAGTGGATTTTCTTCACTGCTGGCTGATGGATTTGTTCTCCGGAGCTGTTACTTTTTTTCAGTCAACCCTTTTTATGTGGAGCATCAGGAACTCATAGGAAAACCGTCTCTTTGGTTTGCCTATGGTTCTTTGTCATTCATTTACTTTTCTCGGATATCTCTGTGGATTCCTAGGCTGAATGTGTATCGCATATTGCCAGGAGTCATGATACAAAAATGATTGATAAATGTCTCCTCTAGCATACCTTTCTGGTGATGGGATGATAATTAATCTATCCATGTATGTGTTTCTACCCCAACTTCATGTGATGGATGAATTCATTCATGCGTAAAAGCAATTTAGCTGTATTCAAGGTAAATATAATACCGTAGGACTTGAAAATCCGAATCAGTACCTTTTATGCAAATTAGGCAGGTATAATCTGCTTGCGTGGCACGTTTACTGAACTGAGTTCCCTGAATTTAAGGACTTGATTCTGAGAGTTTTCTATTAAAAAATGTTTTTCTTTTTCTAATATTTATCTTCTCAGGTATGGGCCGTTCTGGATCTGCACCACCCTAATCTTTGTAGCGGCAACCATAGGGACGTTTGTTACCTATATTGCACACAAGGTGCAAAAAAAGGAGTGGAATTATGATATAAACCTGGTTACTTGGTCTGCAGGATTGTTCTATGGCTATGTCACTGTTGTCCCCCTCGGCCTGTATCTCATTCTGAAGTACTTCTCGGTTCCATCCGGCCTTGTTCAGCTCTGTTGCTTATATGGCTATTCACTCTTTATTTTTATTCCTGCCTCTGTAAGTATGCCTTGTCCTCAAACTTAACTGAATTGGAAGTGGCAACCTAGGTTGGTATATCTGAAATTCGCTGTACTTTTATCTGTAGTGTCTATCTATCGTGCCGATTGAAATCTTTAGGTGGGTGGTAGCTGGTGTTGCAGGGTTTCTGTCTGCATGCTTTGTGGCTCTTAACCTTCGGGCACACATCAAATCTGCGGGCGAGAGCTGGGTTCTCATTGTCGCTGGCATCTTCTTGCTGCAGGTCGCTCTTGCTGTTGTGCTGAAACTCTACTTGTTCACTGTCACCGTTGGGGCATAGTAAGGAACATATATGCCCTTTGAGGAATTGAGTACGAAGGTTAGGACTAGAGGAGAACACAAGTGAAGGCTTGCCTTTGATGTTTCTGGAGATCCAAGATCCCCACATCTCCGACCTCAGTTGCTATACTGAACTTTCATTCTTTCATTTACGATCAATGTAATGTCATTCTCCTGTTTATCCTATAACAGTGTTAAATAATTTTTGTCTTCTAATTTACAGCATGTCCCTTTTGTCCGGCCCGTTGAGGCAATGTCGCATGTATATGGGGTTCGATGCTTGAGCATGACATTTTTATCTATCTTAAGTTTGTGGGACAACATAAGGTTAACAATTTTTACATGGAGCAGTATATCTGTTAGGAAATTAAAATTCAAGTGTGTGGAAATCGAATCTTCGGATGAACAAGACTGGCCAAAAATCATGGGAAACAAAGAAACGTGAAAAAAATATTCGAAGTTTGTGTAAAAACGCAATGCTCTTGTGCTTTGCGAGATAAGAAGTTTAAACGTGTCATTTTGTGTGTGTGTGTGTGTGTGTGTGTGAGAGAGAGAGAGAGAGAGGTTAATAAATTTGTATACGATCCATCAAGGATCATCTGTCCGAATAGTTAGCATTTGGATTTGTGGAATTTGCATAAAATTGAAGGTCTTTAATTGTATCGATACCAACTAGGTTGCGCTACATGTTTGCTAAATATAAAATGATGTTCCTCTGAATTTGACGGATGGAAGAGTGATCTCTCGCACCACGCACATGTGCTTAATTTGCCAATTATTGGGTCCAGTTCAGTTTATCCGTCTGGTGTTGCCAACAAACTTAAGCGCATGTGTGTGTATGTAAGAATGAGTGCACATGGACATATCTATGTGTGTGTATGCATATATTTACATACATTATATATAATGATTCTATTATGCATACCTCTCATCACACATGAATACTTTTGCATCTTCTTTGCTTTTTTGGGTATAGAAACTCTTTCGGGATGAGATGAATAACCCCTTGAACTGTTTTGGGTGAGGCAAACTATTATAACCATGAATCACACCATGGGCTATAAACTTTAAGTTGATTTTCCAAATTTCAGGTGGGGCGAACGGCCCACTTTGGCTCAATGTAGATTTTCCACATTATATATCTGTGGAGAAAAGGGAACGCAAACCTATAGGACCCCGTGAATGTTTTGTTCAGGGCCGGGTATAATTATTACCTGTCTTGCACCTGCCCTGTTCATCCCTAAACATGAACAAGCCAGGGATGCGCCAAACTATGTACTGAGCCGCTCAGCCCATTTACCAGCCCAAAAGATTGGATTAGGCATTCCCCGGCCCATTCGGGTCGGGTTGGTTTCAGGTTTCATCTCAATCCACCCTATCATGTTTCATCATTAAACCTCTTGCGCCTGGACATGAATATGGCATGTTCAACGGCTCGGTTCATAAAGCTTGTTGAATAACATCTGTAAAGTTTTTACTCAAACCATGTGCAAAAGATAATTGTATTAAGTTACCTCATGTAAAACAACAGTCATTTTTCTTTTAACTTTACCACAAAGGACGACCTAAGGTAAATGCCTCAAAGGTCATTTTTATGTATATAAAAGTTATTTAAACACACCAGGAGCAGGAGCATTAACTCAACGGTAGGGCGCTCTAGCACTGTTGCTGCTGTGATGGATACCAGTTTTTTAGAAATTTGTCCATTGATATTCACTCTGCCAGTTGTGTTCTGCTTGGGTTGTGCCCTTTCATTGCTTTCTTGGAACACATTTTGAAAGGAGACAGCTTAAATAAATTCATTATTCTTTATGAGCTGATCTCGACATAATTGGGAGATAGCTTAAATAACTTTTTTTATTACAATAGGAGGCCAAAGCCGGCGCAATAGTACTCAAAACGTGGATCTTTGCACAAGGATGATTCATTGAAAACCATGTATTATGTACTGTAATTCAAAACAAAAACATAAAATAAAGAAATATATTATGATAAAAAATGCAAAGGATCATTGGTTTCCTTAGCATTACATTGAAGAATTCATGCGTTTATGCCAAAAGTATATCATAGAACATGTTTATTATCGCACAATCGAGCCATTGCTCAACTGGTTAGAGGGTCGACTCACAAGTGGGAAGGTCATGAGTTCGATAACCCGGGGCAGTGCATATTGCTTCTCCCGTACCATAAAAGAAAGCATGTCGATCATTTAAGTACTCAAAGCGACAGTTATGAAGAGCTGGATCTGTTGAGGTAATGGTGTATATATATATATATATATATATATATATATATATATATATATATATATATATATATATATAATAGAGAGAGAGAGAGAGGCAACTAAGTTGAGGTAAAAGCTTCCATATATATTATAATTATTTTCTATGATTTAGCAGACAGTAAACAGCTAAAACAGTGGCTTTCCTACACATTCGTATGTAAAATACAGTGTTTGTTTGAGAGAGGATTTTTTTTACTGGACTGTAAAATATGCAGTACTCTCAAAGAATTCTTCCGGATTTGTGCATGAATCCTGCCCATCACCATCTAGAGGTAATGGTATATATATATATATATATATATATATATATATATATATATATATATATATATATATATATATATATATATATATATATATATATATATAGAGAGAGAGAGAGAGAGAGAGAGAGAGAGAGAGAGGGGGGGGGGGGGGGGGAGAACCAAATTGAGGTAAAAGCTTCCACTTGTTAATTATAATTTTTCTCTATGATTTAGCAGACAATAAACAGCTAAAACAGTGGCCTTCCTACACATTATACAAAATACAGTGTGTGTGTGTGTGTGTGTGAGAGAGAGAGAGAGAGAGAGAATGGAAATTTTTTGACTGGCCTGTAAAATATGCGGTACCCTCAAAGAACTCTTCCGGATCTGTACATGAATCCTCCCCATCATTATCTTCGTATAAAATCCTCTACCTGTTGTGCAGAGGATCAGGACACGACGGTATCGATCTTTTGCTGCCACTGAAAGTCGACGACCCACCAAATTCAGAAACAGCCCTTCTGGCAATTTCCAGCTTATTCGACATCTCCTCTTCCTCATAATCATAGTAACGACTGATGACTCCGCCTACCATCAAATCTCTGACTTCCTTAGCAGCAACACTCAACACAATAAAAAAATACAATCCCATTTTCTTCCTCAAGCTTATCATCTCAACACTGTTGATCTCTGTCACGAACCAACCACTGACTGAAGTATGGCCTTTCTTGTACCACGAGGAAGATTCAGAAAGAGCGTGTAATTCTACTCTTTCAATGAGAAATTAACAGGAAAATATTGTGATGGCAGGGGAGACAACTGCATAAATGTGTTGGGGAAATATTTGTGGGGGTTCTTAAAAGAGACGGACCCTTTCCATACAGTCCACTAACAGCCAGCGGTTTCCATGTGACGCTCGCCAGGAGTATCCTACTGTTTTTCTTCGTATAGTTTCCAAATGCACCCTCGTAATTTTATTTTGACATTAAATGGAAGGGGGACAAGGCCTTATTACTAGGGTTGGTAAACAAGCCAGGCAAAGGTGGACGTGTTTGTGTCTCGTTTCATTAGATTATGGCATGTTCATGACTTGTCTTATTTGCTTATTTAAGATGATCCTTGAGCGGTGAGCAAGGTGACTCCAAAACGTGCTCGTCTTATAAAACTCAAACTAAAATGTTCATAAATTTCGTTTAAAAATGAATAGTTTTGAAGTTAAAAATTTTTCTATATAATTTTCATCGTAAAATTAACAACTCTTATATTTATTTATTTATTGAACATGAATGTAATAACATTATCATTTGCCTTTTCAAAAAAACTTATTAAATTTTTTAAATTATACTACTCAGACCACAAAAAAACAATGAGCATGAGCATGTAAGAGACTGAAAGGTAGACATAATTCAGTTTTACACATATATATAAAGAGAGAAGTAAGTACATGCGTATATTAATTCATGTTTAAACATTCTCAAAGATCTTAACCATATGATCTTAAAGATCAATGATTGAGATCTTTAAGCCAAAAAATAATTTATAGCATGCATATTTATTGCTTCTCCAAAAGTATCAATGCACTTTTTTGCCTTTGAGATTCAAATTTCAACTGTCAATCTCATCGATCATTCAATTGAGATTTAAAAGCACGTTTAAATATGGATTGATGTATGTATGAACTAACCTCTTTTTTTCTCTTTCTCTCTCTCTCTCTCTCTCTCTCTCTCTCTCTATATATATATATATATATATATATGAGCATTTAGAACCCGAACTAAGACGAAACGGAGATGTTCAATCTCATCTTCTCCAATCATATGACCTGAGCCATTGCTTGCTTTACGAGACAGCCGCAAGCTTATCATAACCCAAGATGACCTAAAAGAATGAGCAGTTCACGTAAAAATAGTCCTAGTTCCTTTATTTTTCTTCCAAATGGCACTAACTTTACTCTTATATATGGATTTCCAGCCACCCGCACATACGTCTACAATACGGACATCATTTTATAAATAATGTAGAGCATGGAGCAAAACAATATTGTAAACCATAGTTCTTTTTCGTTAAACAACAAGCTGGGGTTGGGTCGATCCGATCCCCCCGGCATTGAACTCATGACCTTCTAGTCAAAAGTTCTTTCGACTCAACGACTAGACCGGGTGGCACTCCTCTCCTTCAAGAGGATTCGTTGTTTTTAAATCATGAAGATTAAATCAGTAACCTAAGCCACATATGGGTAGATACAAAAGGGCACTTGTGCTTTTAAATCTTCAACGTCATTATTATATTAATGTGGTGAAAGTTTAAACCTCGAATTGAGGGCAAAGCAAGCGTATCCTTACAATCCAAAGGTTGGTACCAAGGAAGATCTCTTAACACGCATAAAAATGTTCCTCGATAATTAGGGTTCATTGTTAGAGGAATATAAAACAGTTTCCTTGTTCTGTGCCGCAAGAGGCGCTCAATTATCTGATCTCTCTCTCTCTCTCTCTCTCTCTCTCTCTCTCTCTCTCTCTCTCTCTGTATAGACAGATACATACATACACACACATACACTCTTAGTTGTATAAAAATGTTCTCGGTATTTAGGGTTCATTGACAGAGGAAGAAAAACCAGTTTCCTTGTTCTTTGCAGGACAAGAAGCGTTTTGTTATCTGCTCCACTTGCTTCTCCTCTCTCTCTCTCTCTCTCTCTCTCTCTCTCTCTCTCTCTCTCTCTCTCTCTCTCTGTGTGTGTGTGTGTACACAGACATATCTGTGTTTGTGATAGGCAGATTGCTTGTTTCCCTGCTGAAATTGTTTATGATTGGCAGATTGCTTTCCTAACTAGGTTTTCACTTGTTATGTTGTAAAGGCTCGGCATCACTTCAATGCAAACGTCTTAATCCTTAACATGCTCCTTTCTTCGTGGTTTTCCTCTTTCTCTCTCTCATCGTTTGAGTTGTTGCTGCTGTACTTCAATATATGTGTCCATGTTTGCTTGGTCTCCCGCTTCTTTATATTAGACACTGATGGACGTTTCTTTTCGTCTCTTTTTCTCGCAGATAAAGAGACCTGAAAACCTTGCCTTTTGCACACAGATAAAATGAGAAAATTTATTTAAGATAATTTAAATATGTAAAAAGATGATCAAGAGAAACTCTGATAAAAAGGTATTACAAGAAAGATTGAGAAAATGTTAAAAAGAGGAAGAAGAAAATAAAATTATTAAAAGAAAACAATAAAGAATGATCCCACTTGTGTTGAGTTAATTTAAAGAATAGGTGGAGTCAACCCATCTAGTTTAGGAAAAGGCTTAATTGTTGTTATTTGAAGGGTAGAACCATATTGACCTCAAGAAACCAAATTTGATTGTCAAATATTATATATTTTACATATTAACAGATAGAAAAGTGCATGCGGTATTTAACATTCTTGAGAGGCAATAGATGAGATAAATGCTTGGGCTTAACTTTAATTATAATTTGTTGACATATTCACGCATTCAAAAAAGAAGATGGAAGCCACCGAGAAAGATGAAAAAGAAAGCCAACTTTATTTTTGTCGCATCATCTGAATAATGGATAAAAACTGGTTTTGTAAGTTCGTTATCTCTTCCCAACGAGTATATTTTTTAATATTTGGAAACACATCTATTAACGTAAACTTGCTATAGTGCGTTTTACTCTTATTTAAACTTATCAACAAGGGGGGAGTGGAGTTTTTTTTTTTTTTTAAAGAGGAGGGCCCGAAGCCTAACACCTAGGCGTGCACCTTCTGGGAGTCGAACTCCCCACCAGCAGCAACGGCGCTAGAGCACCCTGCTGTTGAGGGGGAAGTTTATTTTAGAAGTGTGGTTCCTGCATGTGTTTGCAGATTTACATTGAGCCAAGGTGCGACGTCGGCCCCGCTCAAATTCCTATAAAATTTCAACAAAAAATTGTATAGCCCACTGTGGTAGTTCGCCTTGCCTTGAAGCATTTTGTTAGCCATTGGCTCCATCCTAAAGAATGTTCTATTTGCCACTGTTCTACATATGCATGCACGTGCATCATGTGTGTTTTGTGGGTAAATGCTCGTGCGTGTATATATATATAGTAGTCCATGCTAAATTCTCATTGGTGCTTAAATCTTCTCAAACATTTTTACCGTTTGATCGATACAATAATTGTTCAGTTTTGAATTTAAAAGAAGAAATGAATTGAGTATATACCATTTCTCTCTATATAAATATATGCAAATTGGATTTTGAAATCTCTTACTCATGCCCACACTTTTACCATATAGACAGGTCATCCATAAAATCACAAGTGTTTAACAATATAAAGGATGTCCTTATGTGATTTTAATGATACTTATACTCCTCAAAAGTAAAAAAGTGAGCAATAGTTTGTAGGTTAGAGGTTGCATACTTTAATATATATCTCTCTCTTACTTGATATATATATATATATATATATATATATATATATATATATATATATATATATATATATATATATATGAGAGAGATTGGATCTCACGAATGTTGCTCACTCATGTGGAACCATTTTTTTTAAACAACTAATCCTTTTCCCATACTAGACGGGGTCGGATACATGAATTCTTTGTTTTCACAGATCCCTATCGTGTGTCATGTTAGCCGTTAACTCACAATAAGCTAAATCATTCTTTATTGTTTCTTTCCAACACTTTTGTGGTCGTCCTCTACATCTTTTAATACTTTCCAAATTTAGTTTTTCTAATATTCTTACAAGTTCTGTTTTTTATCTTCTTTCTATATGTCCAAACTATCTTAAATGATATTCTCCCATTTTATCCTCTATTGGTGCCACTCCTAATTTGTTTATAATAACCTCATTATGTATATGGTCTTTTCTTATATGACCACTTATCCATCTCAACATCTTCATTTCTGTGAGAGACATCTTTTGTACATGTTGATGATTAACTGCCCAACACTCTGAACCATAAAACATGGTAGGCCTAATTGCTGATCTATAATATTTACCTTTTAACTTTAATGGTATCTTCTTATCACAAAGAATACCTGATGCTGTTCTCCATTTTAACCAACCACCATTAATTCTATGCGTAACATCTCCGTTAATTCTTCCATCACTATGAAAAATTGACCCTAGGTATTTAAAACTTTTCTTTGGGGGGATGCAATGTGTGCCAATTTTAATTTCTATGTTCTTTGAGGTAACCAAATGATCAAACTTATATTCCATATATTCTGTCTTTGTTTTATTAAGTCGGAGGCCTTTGCTTTCTAATGTTTCTCTCAATAGTTCCAATTTTCTATTAACTTTTTCCTTAGACTCCTCCACTAATACAATGTCATATGCAAATAACATACACCAAGGTACTTCATCTTGAATATGTTTTGTTAACTCATTTATCACCATTATAAATAAGTATGGACTTAAAGTTGATCCTTGATGTAACCCAATATTAACTTCAAAGAAGTTTGTCGTTCTTTCAATAGTCCTCACACATGTTTTTGCACCATCATGCATGTCTCTTATAAGGTTAATATATATCAATGGGATACCTCTTTTTTTCAAAGTTCTCCAAAGAACCTCTCTCGGTACCCTATCATAGGCTTTTTCTACATCAATAAATATCATGTGAAGTTATTTCTTTTTTGCTCTAAAATATTTCGTAAGACGTATCAAAAGGTGAATCGCTTCATTAGTAGATCCGCCTAACATGAATCCAAATTGGTTCTCTATTGTACTTGATACTTGTCTTAACCTATGTTCTATAATTCTTTCCCATAATTTGAGAGTATGGCTCATTAACTTGATACATCGATAATTCGCACAATTTTGAATGTCTCCCTTATTCTTATATATGGGTATAAGTGTACTTGCTCTCCATTCCTCGGGCATCTTTAGGTTTTTCCATATTTCATTAAATAGTTTTGTGAGCCAAGTGATTCCTATTTCTCCTAGTATTTTCCAAACTTCTATAGCAATATTATCTAGTCGTACCGATTTATCACCCTTCATATGTTTAAGAGTCTCATTGACTTCATTCTTTTGAATACGTTGGTAGAAATTGTGGTTTATATACTTTTCTGATTTGGCTAACTCTCCTAAGCTAATACTAACATCTTTATTTTCATTAAAAAGATTATAAAATAGTTTTTCTATCTATTTCTTATATCATCATTTATCACTAGAATTTTTTCATCCTCGTCTTTTATGCATCTAACATAATTAATATCTTTAGTTTTCTTATCTCTAGCCCTAGCTATCCTAAAAATATCTCTTTCACCCTCTTTTGAGTTGAGTTTTTTATATAAGTCCTCCCAAATATTACTTTTGCTTCACTCACGGCCTTTTTCGCTTCCTTCTTTGCTTTCTTATAAGCCTCTAAAGTTTCACTAGTTTTCTTAGCATAATGTAATTTGCAGCATGCCCTCTTTGCCTTGATTGTATTTTGTACTACTTTACTCTACCAGCAAGCTTCTTTTTGTGCCGGTACACCTCCCTTATATACTCCTAACACATCTTTCGCCACTTTCCTAATATGTATAGCCATATTGTTCCACAAGTATATACCAACATAATTCCAAACATCTCCTTGAAGGACTTTCTGTTTAAATATATCTTATTTCTCGCTTTTGAGGTTCCTGTGAATAGCTCGATGCACTCTTTTCCTCTTTGTCCATTTTTTTTATTTGTAAATCAATAACTAAAAGTCGATGTTGGGTGGTTAAGCTTTTTCTTGGAATTACCTTGTAATATTTACAACACGCTCTATTTTTTTTCTACAAATAAAGTAATCAATTTGTGTTTGTGATAAGCCACTCTTATAAGTAATTAAATGTTTATCTCGTTTTTTGAAGATTGTATTGACTATAAAGAGATCAAATGCCATAGCAAAATTTAAAATCTCCCTACCTTCCTCATTTATATCCCAAAAACCAAAGTTTCCATGAATCCCTTGATATCCTAATGCCTCTTTACTGACATGTCCATTTAAGTCTCCTTCTAAACAAATCATCTCCCTTTGTAGAATCTTTTGAAACACCTTATCTAACTCTTACCAAAAAGCTATCTTTATACTATCTTCTAGTCCTACTTAGGGTGCGTAAGAATAAACTATATTCAAAACCTCTGCTCCTAACACTAATTTCAATGTCATGATTCGGTCACCATATCGTTGTATGTCTACTACACTATCCTTTAAATCTTTATTTATGATAATACCAACTCCATTTCGAGCCTTTTTTTTACCTGAGTACCATAATTTAAAACCTTTATCCTCTATCTCCTTTGCTTTTTCTCCAACCCATTTTGTCTCTTGTAAACATATGATATGAATCTTTCTCTGAATCATAGTATCTACCACCTCTATTAGCTTACCGGATAATGTTATGATATTACAAGAATCAATACGAATCTTATTATGTAAGACTAGCTTTCTTACCCCCTCCCACCCCCCGCATCCGTCCATAATCAAAATGCGGAGACCCTCTCTGAAAATTTTTCACTACATTCGGGCGACAATGTAACAGGACTAACTTCTTTACCTACACCCGTCCATGATGTAGGAACCCTCTCTACAATTGATTCACTACATTCAGGCGAAAATATAGTGATTGCTTATTTATTTCTATATTCGGGCTCTCCAACACGTCGCTAGGCGGGGACGCCCCAAAGCAATGCTCATAATTTTTCTAATCATGTTATAAAAATCCGACGAAGTTTTATGCTGGCTGTTGGAAGCCTAACACAACCCTTCTCCTTTATCCGGGCTTGGGACCGACAATGCAAGGGTGATCCCTTACATGGGTGGAATTAACCATTTTTTTTAAAGAGCATAATAATATTATCTTTTATTCCTTTTAAAAACCATACAATTTTTTATAATTACTCAAAAGCAACTGCTAACCTGAGTGGGCATGTCAAAAATGCATGTCAAAAATGAACAAGATTTTACATATATATGTTAACGGCGGGTGGCTGAGGTACACCTATATGAACAAGATACCAACACCGAACGCGTCAGGGACTTGCCTAACATAGCTACCCCATCTAGCCATCTGCATTTCTTTATTGGTTTCAATGCCTGGAATTGGGCTAACATTGGTTTGAACCCCATATGAAACTGTACTCTCTTTGCTTTGCGTCCCTTGATGGATGGGTGCATGTCTACCATGTCATTGATCGAAATGCCAATCTTGGAAATATATATGTTACTGTTACTAGGGGCTTGTGTGCACGCGCACAAAACACACACATTGCATGTGTAAGATCTCAGCCACACGAATCCGAGTCCAATGAGCTCTAGACTGTTCAAGCGAGATCATGGCGCAGCCTCGGTCTATTCAACCTCAACTTCAAGATGCTTGGTAATGCAAACACATGCGAATAATGGTCTTGTTCTCAAAGAAAGGCAAGAACCAGACTAGAATGGGTGGCAAAATTGGGACACAACACAAGAATACCACACGAAAACGACCTAGAAAAGTCTGCATGTTTCTATGGACCTAAATTTACATTGAAAAGAAATTGGTTCAGGTTGACTTGCTTTCAACACAAATTGACCTGATGCAAAAACATGACTTGAAGGGTGCACATTGTTATCCACCGGAAAGAACATGAAAGCGACTAACATGACTTGAAGGGTGCACATTGTTATCCACCGGAAATAACATGACGAAAGTTGCGATCCGAGAATCGTCCATGATTTAATAGACACTGGAGCCATAGAATATGAGCTGTTTCTGCAATCAGGAGACCCAGAGTTTGCTTGGAGCGCACCAAAGGATGAATGGCAGAGCATTGCTTTGGGCTATAATTCCGGCACCATGTCGAGCCCAAAGGGTGTGGTTTTGCATCAGAGGAGCCTACCTCATGGCTCTGAGTGCTGCTTTGATATGATTGAATGAAGGAGAAGTTTATTTATCGACTTTGCCTATGTTTCACTGCAATGGCTGGTGCTACACATGGTTTCTTGCAGCATTATGTGGAACTAACATTTGTATGTGCCAGGCATCTCTTTACTCATTTTTAGCCTAAAACTTCATGTTACTTGATTCAAAGCTTACTATGTTCTTGTTTGCTATGCAAACAGGTATCTGCAAAAGTTTTCTCCAGCATTGTGAAATACAAAGCAACTCATTTCTGCGCGGCTCCAGTTGTTTTTAACAGCCTCATCAATGCCCCGAAAGAAGAAACCCTCCATCTGCTTCACATTGTCCATGTAAACACTACAGGAGCTGCTCCTCCCTCATCCCTCCTTGCCGCGATGACGAAGCTATGGGTTTAAGGTCACTCATACTTATGGCCTCTCAGAGACATATGGCCCCCTTCTACCCTCTGTGCATGGAAGACAGTGGGATTCCCTCCCTCCTGAAGACCAAGCCAAGCTACATGCTCGGCAAGGAGAACGCTATATCGAGTTGGAAGGCCTCGATGTCGTCGATCTCAAAACGTTACAGCCAGTCCCAGCTGATGGCAAAACCTTGGGAGAAATAGTAATGAGAGGCAACATGGTGATGAAAGGTTATCTGAAGAACCCCAAGGCAAATGAAGAAACGTTCAAGGGAGGCTGGTTTCACTCTGGAGATCTAGGTGTGAAACACAAGGATGGGTACATAGAGGTGAAGGACAGAGCAAAGGATATCATAATCTCGGGCTATAAGCAGTTTGGAAGTTGAAAGTGCCATTATACACGCATCCAGCGACCTTAGAGGCTTCGGTGGTGGCCTGGGAAGATGAATAGTGGGGTGAATCACCTTGCGCATTCGTAACACTGAAGGATCCAAAGAAGGCCAGTGCAGGAATGGCCAACGATACCATAAAGTTCGCAAAAGGGAAGCTACCAGGGTACTGGGTGCCGAGGTCGGTGGTGTTGGGGCCACGGCCGAAAACTGCAACAGGTAAGATACAGAAGCATTTACCGAGGTCAAAGGTCAAAGAGATGGGCCTTGTTAGAAACAGCAGGATGTAGAGAAGAGGCTTGCATATACATATCGACAGTTGTGGATCTTTATTTCCTAATGTATGATGAGAATAGAATTGGCAGAGGTCCAAGTTGCCATATTGGACGAACACGAAAATAAAAGGCTGTGAATGAATTGAGTTATATCTTGTTTGTCAAGAAAAACCCATCCCACTGATTTTGGTCATTTAGAAGTAAATTTTGCAGAACCTTCAGCCATGTCCGTAGATGTCACTATTCAAAATTGGTACGCAACAATCGTTCCTAATTACATGTAAACAGGGCCTAATAAAAAAAAGATCATATAAATAGGAATCCTAAACAGACTTGTGCAATTTTCAGAACCTTGCATGGGACTTGTGCAACGCTGCAAGCTGATTTCTTCATTCACCCCAGCAACCAGCTGATGTCCATTCTCTTTATCTTGTGCCATGCCTTACACCTCAGTATAGCTAGCCAGCACTTAATGGCCACGGTTTGTTAGGTATGGCTGGTTTGATAAATTCAGGTTACAACAACAATAATTGTTAATGTATGTCAATGGGATACCTCTTTTTTCCAAGGTTCTCCAAAGAATCTCCCTTGGTATCCTATCGTAAGCTTTTTCTAAATCAATAAATATCATGTGAAGGTCTTTCTTTTTTCCTCTAAAATGTTTCATAAGACGTCTCAAAAGGTGAATCACTTCAACAGTAGATCTGTCTTACATGAATCCAAACTGGTTCTCTATTGTACTTGAGACTTGTCTTAACCTACGTTCGATAATCCTTTCCTACAATTTCATAGTATGGCTCATTAACTTGATACCTCGATAATTCGCACAATTCTAAATGTCTCCCTTGTTATTATATATGGGTATAAGCTTACTCGCTCTCCATTCCTCGAGCATCTTTTGGTTTTTTCATATTTCATTAAATAGTTTTTTGAGCCAAGTGATTCCTATTTCTCTTAGTATTTTCCAAACTTCTATAGGAATATTGTCTGGTCCTAGCGATTTACCACTTTTCTGATTTTGCTAACTCTCCTAAGTTAATACTAACATATTTATTTTCATTAAAAAACTTATAAAAATAGTTTTTTCATCTATTTCTTATATCATCATTTGCCACTAGAATTTTTTCATCATCGTCTTTGATGCATCTAACATAATTAAGATCTTTAGTTTTCTTATCTCTAGCCCTAACTATCCTAAAAATATCTCTTTCACCCTCTTTTGAGTTAAATTTTTTATATAAATCATCCTAAATTTTAGTTTTTGCTTCACTGACGGCCTTTTTCACTTCTTTTTTTGCTTTCTTATAAGCCTCTAAAGTTTCACTAGTTTTCTTAGCATAATGTAATTTGTAACATTTGCTTTGATTTTATTTTGCACTACTTTACTCCACCACCAAGCTTCTTTTTGTGCCGGTACACCTCCCTTAGATTCACTTAACACATCTTTCGCCACTTTTCTAATATGGATAGCCATATTGTTCTACATATCACAAGGTGTACCAACATAATTCCAAGCATCTCCTTGAAGGATTTTCTGTTTAAATATATCTTCTTTCTCGCTTTTGAGGTTCCACCATTTAGTCTAAATAGTTCGATGCACTCTTTTCTTGTTTGTTCATTTTTTTATTTGTAAATCCATAATTAAAAGTCGATGTTGGGTGGTTAAACTTTCTCATGGAATTACCTTGCAATTTTTACAACATGCTCTATCCTTTTTTCTACAAATAAAGTAATCAATTTGTTATTGTGATAGGCCACTCTTATAAGTAATTAAATGTTCATCTTGTTTTTTGAAGATTGTATTGACTATAAAGAGATCAAATGCCATGACAAAATTTAAAATCTCCCTACCTTCCTCATTTATATCCCCAAAACTAAAGTTTTCATGAATACCTTGATATCCTAATGTCTCTTTACCGACATGTCCATTTAAGTCTCCTCCTAAACAAACCATCTCCCTTTACGAAATCTTTTGAATCACCTTATCTAACTTTTTCCAAAAAACCGTCTTTATACTATCTTCTAGGCCTACTTGGGGTGCGTAAGCACAAACTATATTCAAAACTCAACTCCTAACACTAATTTCAACATCCTGATTCAATCATCATATCGTTGTATGTCTACTGCACTATCCTTTAAATATTTATTTATGATAATACCAACTCCGTTTTGAGTCTTTTCCTTACCTAAGTACCATGTATCCTCTATTTCCTTTGCTTTTTCTCCAACCTACTTTGTCTCTTGTAAACATGAATCTTTCTTCGAATCATAGTATCTACCACCTCCATTAGCTTACCGGATAATATTCCGATATTTAAAGAATCAATACGAATCTTATTATTTATGACCAACTTCATTACCCCCCCGCATCCGTCCATATTGAAAATACGAAGACCCTCTTTGTAAATTATTCACTACATTCGAACAACAATATAACAAGACTAACTTCTTTACCTAAACCCGTCCATGATGTGAGAACCCTCTTTGCAATTGATTCACTACATCAGGACGAAAATGTAGTGACCCTTGCTTATTTATCACTGCATTCGGGCTCTGTAAGGCGTCGTTAGGCAAGGATGCCCTAAAACAATGCTCATAATTTGTGTAATCCATGGTATAAAAATTCGATAAAATTTTACGCTGGTTGTTGGAAGCCTAAGACAACCCTCCTCCTTTCTTCGGGCTTGTAACCGGCAATGCAAGAATGATACCTTCCATGGGCAGAGTTGGTTTGATAAATTCAGGTTCTTTTGATGAAATATGAACCTCATTGCACTCTTTTATGGATTTCTTTCCAATGCAGCTGATATACGTCCATGTATACAAACTGTTGTGGTTCTAATAATTTGACAAGCATATGTGAGTTAGAGCCACATACAATGCATATCTCCCTTGTATTATGGCCTTCATTTTTTAAACTCCCTGATAAAAAGCAGCTAGCCACAACATCAAAAGGGCAGGGCACCGATACCACGGAAACAAAACAATGCTCACAATATCAGAACCAGAAGAGACTAATGGTCTGTCATATGCAGTTAGAAATAAACGATCGATTCACTAACTAAAAACTGGCAAAATCCTCTGCGAAAGAACCACTAAACTCAGTGAGATTTCACGTATTCCTGAACAATATGAAGCCCCTCAGACTCCTCGCCGTAGTCCTGCAAACATGGACCCCACATCAGCAACTAAGCTAAACCAAGAGCAGAAACCACAGTTGGCTAGAGGAGGACGTGAACTAGTTGAAGAGGTAATGGATTTTCTTTCCACGACAGTGATGAAATCTCGACAAGGAAGCAACTGATTTTAGGGTATTAAGTTTCACTCAATCAAAATCTTAGCAATCCTTTGTCCATACCTTAACGACAACACAAGAACAACCAACAACCTTCCTGGCCTTCCCCTCTGAATCAATTTTGCAAAGCTGCACAAGAAAAGTCCAAGATTTTTCAGGATGCTTCATAACCATGGTGCAATAATTAAAAGGTTTATGCACGCCGTCATATGCAGCCACCTTTTGGAAGTGAAGTAATGAATGTGGTATCAAGACAAAGATGAAGGAGGGGCACGTGAAACCCTTTGATTGTACAGTAGCATCATAGCAACAAATACCGCATGATATCATCAAGCAGAAAAGTCCGAATGAAACAACAACATTCTCATCTCCTATCGGAAAATATCAAAGAACAGTTACAAGCATGACCTAGAACATAGATAATTTTAAATGACCCCAAATTCAATTGATAGAGAAGCCGTGCAGGTATATTCATTTGCACATTGATGACAACTGAATACCAATGGTGTACTTGGTTATCACGCTAATCTCACACACTAGAGGTCCCTGGTTCAAACCCGGGCTCAAACAGTCACCATGGTTTTTCCATCTAGTATGGGAAAAGGCTTGGCACATGATAGGGCTCTGTGGAAAGAAAGAATCCATGTAGCCACTGATCCCATCTAGTATGGGAAAAGGCTTTTAGTTGTTGTTGATGATGGGAAAAGGCTTTTAGTTGTTGTTGATGATGGGAAAAGGCCTAGTTGTTGTTGTTGTTGATGGGAAAAAGGCTTAGTTGTTGTATTGATGACAACTGAATGCAAATACCCAGGTGTTAGTGCTGTTCATGAGACTCAACCTACACACATAACTAATGAACAATAGATGCCCCAATAAGACAAAAAAGCCTCAGAGGTTTGCTGCTCACCCCTGCCCACTCGCCAAGAGTTTTTGCACTGGGAACAGATATCAACTTGACATTGTGATCAGCACAAAGAGCTCGAACCAATTTCACATAATCTGGCTGGTTGCAATCCTCAGCCAGCACACAGAGCTGTGCTAAATGTTTCTCGATTACTTTGGCTCCCTCATGAAGGCCACGCGCAAGGCCATCATGAGCAAGTGATTTCTTCAGAACAAGCTGCAAAGCTGTCATGATGTCCATTGGCTCTCCTAGAACAGGAGCCGAAGACTCTCCCGCAATAGCTCCATCCTCCCTGAAAAGTCAACAAATATTAGTACTGGATTTTGATATGGATCCAGTAAATAAAACTCTGACTCGGGTGGAGAACAATGCAATGACAATCGGGTATAAACAAGCTACCACCTGATTAAACAAAAACGAGTCGCTAAGAGCAAAATGCACTAAGCATTATGAATGCTATGAAATAGGAAAGCCCAAGGAGTCAGCAGAAATTGTTTAAAAGGAAAAAACAAAGTAACAATGACGAATTCAAGTTTTTGTGAGCACAGAGGATTTGTTGGACAGTTTATCAAAGAAAATTGACTCAATTCGCTCTGTCACGTCGAAAAGCTCACAAAGGAAAACCATGAACACTTCGTTTCCGACTTTATGCACGACGGATAAGGCTAGAGAAAAGGAACATGGCTTTACGACTAAGATTTCATCTATAGCAATAACACCAAATCCACACAAATCAGTAGTCGACCAAATGCAAGCCATTTGTCACTTCCCATGAAGAATCAATAAAAGGATTTTGCCCGAAACCAGACTTGCATCTTAAATATGATTCAACCAACAACACAATGATCAAATATTCGAATTGCAGAAAGAAACGGACCAACAGTATCAACCACGTATCGATTAATCTCATCAAAGAATAGGAATAATGTTATAGGAAAAGAACACCATATCAGCATCCGCAACAAATGGAGAGATGCAAATGCAAAACCTTAACGATTCACCATACCCATATGACATATTCAAGAAACCCAACAAATAACACTAAGGACTGGAAGAAAAAAAACGCTAATTGCAAGATCGAAAGCATACCCAGACATCCTGGCTATGCGTTCCCTCCCTCGCTCACTCGATCCTCGAGAAGCTCTAGGCGTAGGGAAAGAGAGAAACCCTAAATTCAGAGACAAAAATGTCCTTATTTCCGGGTCGTGCGTCGGGTTTATGGATCTAGCGCAAAAAGGTTCCCATGGGCCATAATGTCATTCTTGGAGCCCTTGACCAGAACCCGACCCAAACCCACATTCTAGACACGAAAGTTTGTCAAGGAATGGGGCACAAACCCGAATCCGGCTATAATTGGATTTCAGTTTCTTCACCAGCCCAAATCCATATCCGAACCCATTAGATAATCCCAAGTCCCAACCTGATTAGGATATTTACCTAAAAAGATGACAAAGACAACCCAAACAGGTCAGCTCCACTTGAGGATCTTGCCATCCCATTGACATCCTTTCAGTTTTTCTGCCAATGGGGACGCCCGTGTGTATCAAACTTATGACCTTCAAGTTGTGAGTTCGTGGGTGATTGCTAGTCATGTCAATTTAATTCAAGAAAAGATGAAAAAAATTAATCAGCTTACCATGTGTTTACGCTAATTTAATTCAAGCTGTAAATTAAATAATATTCTTTTTGGTAATATAAATGGATTAATATTTAATTTATCAAGTGGAGTTAACCACTCTATTTGATTGTTGGTTATCAAGTAAAGAAGAATACAAACATACATTAAAGAAATAGAATGCATTGAACATTTAGAAGATGCCAACTATAACTCCATGCATTAAACTCCACACACACATATCTACTAACATTGTCAAGCCTGGTGATGTGACTTGTTAGGCAATATGATCACATGAATATAAACTTAGCAAAATGAGTGATATACAAATTTTAATTTCGTTTGCATGTTTTCTCGCATTGCAATTCTTTTTTAATTAGAATCAAATTGTCCAAATGTGCCTTTAAAAATAGCTAAAATGTATACAAATAATCATCAGGGGTATAACAAATGGTATCAGAGCGAGTTCTGATCTTAAGGTCGCAACGGTTGTTACAAGAGCATTCAAAAGGAAGGCGGTATGTCACATACAAAATTCGATTTCGATTCGACCAAAGGAGCTACCAAACATAGAAAAAGAGCAATTGTGATGGATGAATCCTACAAGGTCACATCACAATTATAAGCTTAAAACACTTTTTTATGTCCATTTATAGAGTCAAATTAGTGAAATAAGTGCTTTTAAATGACCAATAGTAGTCAACCATAGACATGGCAACTATTACATCTTCATATCTACATCTTGAGCTGCCCCTACAAGTTCTTTAAAAGCTCTAACTATTTACAAATTTAAGAATGTTAAGTATCATGAAAACATGGCAACAACTGTTTAATTTCTTGCTCGCTCGCCGTAGGTTCGAGTTTTATATGTTGAATTTCGCGTGTAAAACACCCAAATTCTCTAATATTTCGCATAAAAACATGGCTCTCTTTGTTATGCTTAAGTAGAAGAGAGCATTGGAATAAAAAGAAGGTCATGAGTTCGATACCTGTGGGCCTTTGTGCTAGCGATGTGTTAATGCCTGCTTGCCAACAAAAAAGAGAAACTTTTAACCAGATTAGTTTGCCTAATAATTGTGGGTGGTTTTCTGGAAAATTGATTGAAAAGGTAGGGGTGATTATGTAATTAGGACGGCCCAAGTCGTGGGCTGCGTTTTAGCGTTCAGAGTCGATCACGATGTTCCAACGGAAATAACAATTTCCTTCTTGCGCACTCGGAAAATGCCCTCAACATGCCTTCATATTACATTGGCAGCCATATATATGCCCGTAGCAGCTCGACCTCAATCTCCATTTAGTACTTGTAAACGAGCCGAATGAACCGAAAATTACCTGTTAAATAGCTGTTGCTCAACTCAAGATCTTGTAACTGAGCTTCAACTGCTCATTAAATCAGTTAATGTAGCCGTTTTCATATGATTTTGTGTGATAAGCTTAATTTCTTACTAAAATTAAGATTATATTCTTCATATAAGTTTCTCACAGCATTGAACGATTTTATTATTAACTTAATTGCTTCATATCCACCAAACTCATAACACATATATATGTATATCTATAAGTTCTATATGTCTAATCGGATAAACTAACACGAATCAATAGGATGCACAGGCCGTTTAGATCATGAACAAAACATGAAAGAGTTTCATCACAAGTCGAACTGAAGAAGTTGTGCGATTGTTTTATCAGCAGTGGTGGATCAACATTGAGTCGTGGTGGGCCGTTTGCCCGACACGAATTTTAAAAATTGAAAAGAAAAAACCATGGCTTAAGATGGGGTGGTTTGTCATAAAATTGGCAGAACTCTGTAATTTCCGGAACTCTTCTTGCTTGATATCTCCCTACACTCAAACCTTTCCTCCTCGCCTTGCTGCATCTCTCTCTCTCTCTCTCTCTCTCTCTCTCTCTCTCTCTCTCTCTCTCTCTCTCTCATACCAGGTGAGTTAGTTTTCCATTCTTCGTGTTTGTTCTTTGCAGTAAACCATCGGAATCCTATGCGTGCAAAACTGGGAATCGAAACCACGATTTTCCCATTAAGAAATCGCTATTGAATTTAGTGTTTACCTCATTTGAAAATCTTGGATTTCGTATCCAGTGTTTGTCTCGATGAATATCGACGTGAAGAGACCAGTTTCCCGCTTGGCGTTCGAGGAGTGGTTGTTAATTAATCCCTGTTTTTCTTTTCTTATCTCCGTTTGTTTCCGATGGCGAAGAGGGGAAAGAGGAGCAGAATGGCAAGCTTCGGCAAGGTTTCTACAGAGGAGGTGAGAATTTCTTTCCCAACATCACTATTCTTTTTCCATCCATTCCTTGTTCGATCGTCAAGAAAATCACTGAAACATCATCTTCGGAGCCGTTGGATCACACACAAAATAAGTTCTCGTGCGTAGATCACGAGCCTTGCGTTTTGCTCCGGCGGGAGCCAACCGTCGCCAAGGCAGTTTGGACTTAACCAAGACCGTCCATCGAGTTCGTCTTGCTTTTGCGATTAGGCCTTGAGGCTTAAACTCACTCCGGGTTTCAGTTGGTTAAAAAAGAGAATCCCCTACTTGCTTATGGGTTGGGTAGTCGGTAGTGCCAACCCTGTTTGGATGGTGGAAAACGAGTCCTACAAGACCCGATATCCTCTGTTTGGCAACTATGCTGAAATGTGAATCTCTCTCTCTCTCTCTCTCTCTCTCTCTCTCTCTCTCTCTCTCTCTCTCTCTCTCTCTCTCTCTCTCTCTCTCTCTCTCTCTCCCTATTCTGTTGAGTGGATCTAGCAAGTCTACACCAGATCCACGTTGCCGGGTTCAAGTATGGATACTCAAATCCAAATTCAGATCTGAGTCCAAACCCAGTAGCCATTTAAGTAGTATCGCTTGTTAAAAATAGGTTTGATATGGCCATGTACAAGGTGGTTTACATTCGGTCATGTAGGTTGTCCTTTTGGTTCCGGGTCCCTTAGGCCACAACCCTGACTAGGCGACAGTCATGCTGGCATCACTGTAGAATAAGTCGGGCAATTGCATGTTTTGATTTGATGGACATGAAAAACATCATGGTGTTTCATCACCAGGCTTGAGAATATAGAATTGGAATTATAGTTTTAGTTTCTATCATAATATAGTTTTAGTTTATGTCATAATCAAACACGAGTCTCTATAATAAAAAGTAAGATCATACAGTCCCGCTTTTTACCTAATTATGAGGTCGGTCACTTTTAGCCCGACAATCAAACATCCCCTGAACAACAACTCTGGTGTGCGTGTTGCATTGTATAGTAGAGCCCAAAATCTATACTTTGAGTGGTGAGTTTGCAATGCGCAAGGGCCTCATGGAAAACCAGACATGTTTGTTTCTCTCAACCTTACCTTTATGTCTGCGGATTCAAACGAATCTTAGGGATTCAATCTAACTAGATCCTCGAGTAACAAAAGGATCCAGTTAAAGGGGACCCAATTCATATCCAAAATGAATATAAAGATTTGGATAATTGTCAAGCTTCCAAACCCCATAATGAAGCACTGATCTTATCTCTGTTTATGTGGACAAACAGGAAACCACGTTAACAAATAAATATGGAGGAATGGTCCCAAAGAAGAAGCCCCTCATCTCAAAGGTGATCTTTCAATTCAATGCACCTTTTGTTTCTTTCGCCTGTGAATCCCAGCCTTTTGTCACCGTTGATATAGGGAAGATCAACGGTGCCGAAGGAGGTGATGATACTGTATGGTGCCATCCAACATGCACGGAGATACCAGTCATTGCTGATAATGGATTTTGTGGCCCTGCTAAGATCCATCTTTGATGTATCTGTATTTGGATCCTGTTTTCCTTGTATTAGGCCCAACAAAATGAACTGAGCACTCATTTTTTTCTTCCTCCTCCTCAAGTTCTGCATTTGAAAGGAGAAATCGATCTATTTTGTATTTAGAATGTACATTAAACAATCATATAGAGGAGTTTAATCGATGTTCCAATGTGTGAGCACGACCTTCAAGAGCACCATACGTATATAGGTATACTTACAATATATATACACACATATATATATATATGCACATATATATATATATATATATATATATATATATATATATATATATAGAGAGAGAGAGAGAGAGAGAGAGAGAGAGAGAGAGAGAGAGATGATTATACTACCACTAACACTGTATTGACTTTAAAATTTGAAATTCAAATATGATTTAATCGTCTTACTCGATTAATTTTACAGGATCATGGGAGGGCCTTTTTCGACTCTGCTGATTGGGCTTTATGCCAGGTTTGATCTTTTTATATCATCCTTAGCTAAGTAAAATGAGTATAACAACAACTATGCCTTCTCTCATGCTAGATGAGATCGGTCATAGGACTGGATCATGTGTCATCTTGACAGTTAACTCAGCTAAATTATTCATTAATTATTGTTTCCTTCAAAAACTTTTGTTGCCTTCACTTACTAGAAATTATGAATACATCTTTCATCAAATCAATCATTGTAAGATCACCAAGTTTCCAAGCCTGGGTTGTACTTGAGACCTAAAAAATTTTCCGGGGTGAGACAAAGGCAATTAAGTAAAATTCCGGCAAAGCAAACGCCTCACCTCACCCATGAATAGCACCCCCACTGATTATTAACTTGGTTTACTTCGGTATATAAGGTTAATGAAGTCGAGAGAATTCCGGGAAACTTATGGTGGTGGCCGAAGAAATTTTTTCGGGATGAGATAAATTTGTATTTCACATTCACAAAATACTTGTATTTGTTGAACGAAGCATTCAAAAAAAAATTCAAATTTTAGGTGAAATGCATGCCTCATCTTGCCCTAACTATATCACTTAAATATAGCAAGCTATAGGCTGCCAATGCAAGACACTGTAACCCGACATGAACACGACCAGAAGTAGCTAGAGTTAACGTTTGTAGACACTAATGAGAAATCAGATCGTGTTTGAGTCGGCATGTACTCGTTACGAATACAAAATAACACGACATGAGAAAGAACTGAAACGCAAAAATTGCTGGCCATATTCAGCTTGACCCGTTCCTGTGGATGAACTTTTTACCTTTTTTTCGTTGCACCGGGAGGCCAAAGCCTAAGACCCGATGGAATTGAACTCACCACCTGTGATGTGGGAGTCGGAGGGCCTTGCCAGTGAGCTAATGCTCTATGCTAAGAACTTAATTTTTAATTTCTTGTTTTATATTTCTTTGTGTCCACTATTCAATTGCTCTCTCTTTCTCTCTCAGCAAGGAGCTGCTCATAAATCGGACACTATCGTGGAGTCCTTGATACCAAAATTGCAGGTACTTTTTTTTTGTTACAAGAGAAGGCCGAAGCCAACACACACCGACACATGCACTCTTTGGGAGTCGAACTCCCCACCAGCAGCAACGGCACTACAGCACTCTTCCGTTGAGCCAACACTCTTGGTCAGACTCAGTTTGGATAGGATCCAGTCTGACCCATTGACATCCGGACCAGTGTAGGATGCAGCCAAAAGATATGGCTCGATGATCTCAGTAGCTAGTCTAAGCTGTGTTTGAGATTATACGAAACTCGACCGAGCCCAGCTCAGTTATGTAGCCGGAGCAGGGCTAAGCCGTTCGAGTCGTGCGCAATTCTATTGTCCTTCACTTAGCTAGTACATGCAACTAGCTAGTTCATCTTTCTCCCGTTTCATTCATTAGCTGTTAAAGCTTGGCACTGATCAAGGATTTGAACGTTTAGTCAAAATTTGTCAAATCTTTTTTTTTAATAAATGGGAATGATCTATTGTGAGTTAACTGCTATTGTGAGTTAAATGCTAACATGGCACATGATAGGACTCTGTGAAAACAAAGAATCCATGTAGCCGACCCCGTCTAGTATGGAAAAAGGCTTTGTTGTTGTTGTTGTTGTTGTTAATGAGAATGATCTAGATTATGTGGAGCTAACTGTTAGCATGACACACGGTCGTGTTCTATGAAAACAAAGAATTCATGTAGTCTATCCCATCTAATAGAAAAAGGCTTAATTGTTGTTGTTGAAGAATTTAGTAAAGTTGAACTTTTGCAGAGAACTCCACACCAACAGCTGCCTCCGCGAAGACCAACTTGCACTTCAAGAAATGATTCTGTAAGTAAACCTGTTCATGTACACATGCACATACAAACCCGCACACGGACACACAAGCTCGCACTCACGCACTTGGGTTATGAAGAGCACCAAGGGATAAAAATGAACTCTATTATGGCGGAGAACCTTCATTAGTTCAAGTGTCATTAACAGCTTTTCGTTAAGCTGGCTATTTTCAGTTGCTATTGTGCTCTATATTTTTCATAAATAGCATCTAATAACTCTAAAAAAATGAAGGTATGGTTTAGTTTTTCCCTCCGACACGAAACCTTCGTCTTCTCACCATCAAATTTTATCTTTTATTCGTGTCACACTAGGTTTTTCTACAGTAAGCTCTCGATTAGTCTTTCCTCATGTAGTAATACATCTGCTATTATCATCTCGGGCACACCTAACGTCTTTGCAACTGAACCAATTATTTTCTCACGATTCGATAACAAAATCATAATGAAGAGTGTCTGTGGAGGAGCAGTGGTAATTTTTAAGACGTAATACAGTTTAGTTTCTACATAGATTGTCGAATTAATCTTATTTTCTTTGTTTCTGTTAAATTGACAGAGAGAATAGACTTGCTGCTGTTGAAGTTAATGGGCGAAGTGCATGGGCCGAGTTCACAAGGTTTTCGTGCTCTTATTTTCCTTTGTCAAGACTACTTCTACCTCTTTATTTACAATAAACACACAGAGAGAGAGAGAGAGAGAGAGAGAGAGAGAGAGAGAGAGAGAAAGAAAATTACTGTGTATAACCACTCAATTGCAGTAATGCTAAGGTTTACTTGATAACCAGGCCAAGGAGCCAGCTGATGGTTGATCCACATTGAGCCAAGGTGGTGCTTCCACCCATCTGAAGTTATAAGATTAAACCAATACAAAAGCTATAGCCCACCGTTCAATCCATGTGCTTTAGTGCATATTTTGCGCCACCCTGAAAGATCATTAGGACCGATCGATGACTATAGCAACATTGTGTTTGAATGTTAAAGGGAATCCAAACCTTCGGTAGTCATTCCAACCGATGTTATTAGAAATCCTCCTCCAAATTGAATCAATTTTTGAAACTGTTCGTTGAATCAGTAGATTGGAGTTGGTATGATTTAACAATTAAAAATGTTAAATTACAGAAACAAAATCCAAATTAAAATGTTACAAGCAGCTCCAATCAGACTGCATCTGTCAATTTGTGGTTAACCACTTTCAACCAGAAGCTAATTCACTCAACATTTGATTTGAATCAATCTGATTAGACCTTAGAACACTGTTTTTAACAAGCATTGAGCACAGGCTTGTAGAGCCATATGAACCTGGGAGTTCAGGCCATGGTTCCTTCAATAAGAATAAGCTTTTCCATTTTAAATAAGACACATATTTCTTTTGATACAAGTAGAGACCAAAGCCATATACACAACTCGGATATTGAACTCATGACCTTTAACTTGTAAGTCAACCCCCTAGCCAGATGAGTTATTGCTCGTTGTGCTAATCAAGATGGCAACATGAAATCCGCGCACGAATAAGGTGGAAGGGACACAACAACCACGGCGGATATACATGGAACTGAGGTGGGTCCGTGCGAACCAAATTTCAGAAAACTAATAAAAATGTACAGTCCACAGTTGAATGCGTGGGCGATACTATCCATTTTGTTCTACCCAAAAGTATTTTCTTATCGTGAACCAAATCTATTGGCATAACCGTGGGCCATTTGCCCCAACATGAAGAACAGACTTGAATGGAACTGGCTTCCCTGACACAGCTTATTAGAACAATGGATTCATCTATGCATCAACCACATTAGCCACAAGGACTTTATTTTCTCACTCCAAGGCTCAGAATCCCTTCATGGAGATCCCACCCTGGTCCGATTGAGTCTGGATGTTAGTGGCTACCAGACACCTCTCAATCTCTACAATGATCTTACATAAACCCAGAAACTCATGCTTATATTTAAACCTAGAAATCCAAAACCAGTAATGCCAAAACCAAACTGGATCCACATTTGGTCCAAAACCGGCATCTCAAACCCAAATCTGAAACATCAACGGATCTCACTTGAACTAAATGATATTTTCAAACCCGAATGTAAATCGACATCTCAGTTGTACAACCTGACCTTCAACTCGATCATGAGAACGATCAGTTACAATTATGGTTTTGCTGGCCTGACCTCGTAATCAAACAACCTCATCTTA
>JAYKKT010000057.1:4470000-4472500 GCA_036023115.1 Brasenia schreberi | reverse complement strand
CATGCACAAAAGACTTCAACTAAGTTCAATGGCATCAATTCCATGTTCAGAAACAATGCATTCAAAGCTACTAAAGAGAACACCGAAAGTTCGGCATACGAAACAGAGAGTTGTTGGTGTCTGTTCATGTTTGCTGCTTAGCAGTTCATCCTGCAAAAACTCAACCTAAAATTCAACAGTTAAACAGCAATGTGCAGGCAATCGAAGTGAAGAAACTTTGCTCCTACGACATGGCTAGTGTGCAGACAAGACTAAGATTAAACCATGAGTTGCTAAATTTCAAACTGGTATGAACTATGAATAAAATACTGAATATCAGAATGGTAATTCACTTGCTTAAGCGGCATCTCGTGATCTCTGATTAAAAAACCCAGTGCAATAGCATTGTTTTAAGCGATCGGCTGTTTAAAATGAACGATCATTAATGCTAATCACAATCTTATCCAAACAAGAGAGCAAGAGATCTCAAGTTGGCATCTTGACAGTAAATTTTCCTTTCTTTTCTTTCTGAATATATTTATAAGAACATGCAGGGAATTGCTGTTTAGTTTACCAGATCAAACCCACCACTTGGGCAACTAGATTGCTGCAAACATTTGTCAATCCAAGCTGTCAACAATTGTCCTTAGTCTGATTTGGTGCAAGTTGGTCAAGGTGAGAGGCTAATTTTGGATCATCTATCAAAATGGGTCTAACTTTTTTGGGTCCGGATCTATATAGACCAGATACGACATGGACGGATCACCGTGATCAGAAGGTTCGGGCTGGCATTGAACCCAGACCGGCCAGGCAAGCTCATGATGGCAGCTTCTCATGAGCCATCCTCTTCATCTGAGCTCTAAACAGTATCCAAAGCCACTGCCTTGTCATTGTCCATTTTGTAGGATCCGGTTGGACTCCATCCTACTAAACCCTAATTAATGTGGGCCCGTATCTTTATTTTTGTCTAAAATAAAAAAGGGGTCCACGAATTTTAGTTTTTTAAAATGTGGGGCTCATTTCTTGGTGAAGATTTGAGCAACCTTCTTGTCTGAACTTAGCATGACAACCAATCAAACTCCATGATCTGTCTCTAATTACAATGCATCTAATTAATCAAATCTTAATTAAGAATATGCATTTCTCACTTAGTTCTAAAGAAATTATTAGTTATTGGCATGCATAGAATGCATTGTTGATTAGTTAAATCTTAAACTAAAAACAACAGATTACCAAATACATTAACCTTAATTGAATGTATGCTCAAGAGTGAACCATGAAACACAAGACTCATAATTTTATGAATCAATATTGCATATAATGACCACCGAGAGCATTAGCTCAACAAGAAGGTGCTCTAGCACTGTTGCTGCTGGTGGGGAGTTCGACTCCCAGTGGGTGCATGTGTGAGTGTGTGTTAGGCTTCGACCTCTTCTTATAAAAAAAAAAATTTGCTTATAATGAACTTCCAGTCCTAATAAGAGCTTCACCATTCTACAACCAGCAGTGACGGATCTATGTACAAGGCTGGGGGGACGGTCTCCCCTTTAAATATTATGATTTCAATGTAAAAAATACATTTACAGTTGAATACAAGCTTGAGGTACATACTATGTCCCTCATAACACAATGAAATACATACTTCGCTCCCCTAATACACACGATCTGTCACTTACAACCAGCGTAAAACTTAATTATTTATTTTATATTACTGTCTAGAAAAATAGTGTTAGGAAGAACAAAATATGTACTTCATGGTGTTGGGGTGGGGTGGGGTGGGGGCTCCCCTCAATGTAGATTCGCCAGTGACTTTAGGTTCTTTAATAACTCTAGTTTTTTTAAAAGATTATATATCCAACTTAAAAAGAATAAGCAATCTATACATTTTGCTATAGGCTCTTTCTTTCCTGTCCCCAATTAAATAAAAAAACAAACAAGGTAGCAAAAATGAAAATAAATTAGGTGCAACAAAAAAATAAAATAGAATTTTTTCCTTTTTCTTAAATAAAAAACCTAAACCCAGAAGTGTTGCATACGATTGAGCCATTAATAGGGTGCAATTCGCCGCAAGACCTAGCTGAATACCTAAGACTAGGGGAATGTTAGCCTGAGCCCTACGATCTATTGGACAAAAACAAGATGGAAAGTAGCGACGCGTCATATTCATCGTGTCAGCTGCTCAGCTTTTTTTTCTTCCAATTATGCGTTTGAGATGGAAAGAATGTGACTGAGGATATCACCGGGTCGGATATGAATCTGGTTCCAATCCAAATTTGATTACTCAGGTCATTCAACACACAAATTACTGAATTGGTATTCGTATTTTAATGAATGTAAACCCAGATCCAGATATCAATCTTCGAGTAAAAGCAAGTTAAGTTGGATTTCGTAATCGTACTTCCCACTTGGGTCCAACCCGAAACTGGTTTTGTTTGTTATTGAAATAAAAAACGCTTGTGGTAGATGTTGTGCAAGCGGGGTTGTTTCCACCTTAAGGCCTGACACCGTGGCTGTGGAAGAC